>OX422217.1:578030605-578630605 GCA_949130495.1 Sambucus nigra
ACATTGCACCTCTTATGGACGAGCTTTCTTCGGTAAAGAATTATATCTTATCCCAAAAGGTGCACCAGTTGAAGACCGATGGGGATGTCCATGAGATTAAAAATTCCCTGGGATTATTAACAAATCAAATTGGGAAACTTGTGAACTTTTTTGAAAGTTATAGGCCCCAAATGCCTCCTCAAGGTTACCCTTACCCTACTCCTACTCAAGGTTTCACACATCCTTCTCCTCCAACATTCCCCTCTCAAATTCCTCATCCTCCAACATTCCCCTCCCCTGCACCTCCGCCAATCACGGGGCTCGAATCATCGTCAGCAACTCACATTGACTATGGCAAAGAGTACTATATCAAGGACATGAGAAATTCGAGGTTTGTTGGCGTGTGCATACTCATCTCCACGGTTCCTGGAACTCTAGTACATCACCGACCTTTGGAGAAGGGTGAGTCTAAAATAATGGTCGATGAAATATACAATGGCTGCGGAGATGTACCTATGTACGTTAACAGAGGGGATGGGATGGAATTGAGGAATTATGCAAAATCTTTTACTACTTGTCCAGTTTATCTGTTGGACAAGATTTAATAATATTTTCTTTCGTTTCAGTTGTAATAAATTTTTTTGTTTTAGTTGAAAGAATATTGGTTTTGCTTCAGTTGGAATGATATTTTTTTTGTTTCAGTTGTAAGAATATTGGTTTTGTTTCGTTTGTAATGATATTTTTTTGTTTCAGTTGTAATAATATTTTTTAACCTATTACCACAGGACTGAAATTTGAAGATTATTACATGAATTTCCCACAATACAAAGAGTGGATGGGAGAGACTAACCGGATATCAAATAATTATGTAAAGGGAGTTTATGAATCTATTAAATATGCTTCCAAAAATCTTGAAAGTGAGAAGATTCTGTGTCCGTGCACTCATTGTATTAATGAAAAATATAAGTCATTGGAAGTTGTTGAGTTGCTTTTACTAAAGTGGGGAATCTGTCAAGACTATATAAAATGGACATACCATGGTGAAAAAGTTGTACCTTATGTTACAGAAGAATTACCGGCACCCGACCGTGTAACGGAACCCCAAGGAGTAGAAGTGGTACATGATTCACCAACACATCGTCCATTGATCGACTTAATTGATGATGCTTACGGACTCCACAACCAACAAAACCACCAACCTATGGATACAAATAATGCGCATTATGGCCAAGTAAATGAACAAATTGATGCTGAACTACTAGGAGATCTGAAATACATATGGTTGAAAGATGATGTGGCTAGACCATTGTATAAAGATTGCGAGCGATGAAGATCACTCGGTATTATATGCAATGATTGGTTTGCATAATTTGAAGAGTCAATTTGGTTTGTCTGGGAACAACGTAATCGGAATTCTTAAGTGGGTTAAAGAAATTCTCCCAAAAGAGAACATGTTACCAGACAATTATCCTACCATGAAGAAGAGTTTGAAGGGTTTAGGTTTGAAATAAAAATCTATTCATGCTTGCAAGTACGATTGCATATTGTACCAGAACGAGCACGAAGAGAAGGATGAATGTCCTGTATGCAGTGAGCCTAGATATATGGTTTGTGAGAATGGAAATGACAAACATGCAAAAAATCGCAAGTGCTCGCAAATCCCACAAAAGGTTTTGAATTATTTTCCACTTGTTCCACGGTTAAAACATTTTTTTACTGTACAGTGGATAGCGGAGGCCATGACATGGCATGCTCGATGTGAGGTGGGTGGGAATTTGATGCGTCATCCGGTTGATTCACTCATCTGGTAAATTTTAAATCCACAACACCATGAATTTTCAAAGGAACCGTGCAACGTTCGTCTTGCAATCTCAATCGATGGGTTTAACCCTTTCGGTAATTTAAGTACTAGTCAGAGTTATTGGCCAGTTCTCATGGCGCCTTTGAGTCTTCCTTCGATATTATGCATGAGAAAGGAGTTCACATTGTTATGTTTATTGATACCCGAGCCAAAGGCTTCCAGTGATGATATTGATATATTCTTAGCACCATTAATTGAAGAACTTAAAGAGTAGTGGGATAAAGGCGTGACGGCGTTCGATTCTCATAAGGTTAAAGAGTTCACACTTAAAGCAATGGTGATGTGGGCGATCCATGATCTTCCTTCTTATGGGACCTTATTCGGTTGTAATGTTCATAGTTATTATGGATGTCCCATATGTGGGGAGGAAACTGAAGCCTGTTGGTTAAAACATAGTGGTAAGATGAGTTACACAGGTCATCATAGATTTCTGCCGATCAGTCACCCTTTTAGGAACGACAAGTCAAACTTTTTTCTTGTCAGTCACGAGCGCAGAACGGAACCTATTCGACTTTCTGGTCAGCAAATTGAGGAGAAGGCGATAGCTGCGACTGCGGGGAATAGGTACATAGGCAAACACCCCCAGTTTGTAAAACTGAAGCGTAAAGCTAGGGAGGATTCGAACGACCCTAGTAAAGCGAAGCCATGGTCCAGGCGATCAATATTTTTTTATTTGCCGTATTGGAAAGATCATCGTATACGGAATATAATTGATGTGATGCACACAGAGAAGAATGTTGCAGAACATTTGATAGGAACATGTATGGGTGGATCTCATTCCAAAGATGGAGAGCTTGACCGTCGAGATCTACAGGATATGAAAATAAAGAATATACTGTGGTTAAAAAATGATCCAACGACAGGAAGAATTTCTATCCCCCCGACTGCTTTCACTTTGACTACTAGTGAGAAGAAGATCCTCTTAGACACGTTGTTCAACTTGAAGACTCCAACCGGTTATTCTGGTAATTTACGTAGGGTAGTAATCTACTAAGCAAATGACTTGAAACAGTGCAAGTCTCACGACTGGCACGTAATCATCCAATTAATCCCGCTTTTATTTCGGCATTGCTTCTCTGAAGACAAAGATCTCCGTCGGGCAATTATGCAAATCGGTTTATATTTTACCCTACTTTGTGCAAAAGTGGTAAACAGAAGGCACATTAAAGCTGCGAAATTAACTTTAGCCGAGGCACTTTGTGTATTAGAGAAATATTTTCCTTCACCATTCTTCAATATCAGTATCCACCTGCTTGTGCATTTATGCGATGAAGCTTTATTATGTGGTCCCGTGAGGTATCGTTGGATTTATGAGCGCTTGATGAAAACCTTCAAAGATTATGTAAAGAATACATGTTATATTGGAGGGTCAATTGCTGAAGAATACGTAACGGTGGAATCATCGCTATACGCTAGGGAACATATGCCAGAATAAGAGGTGAGGAGGTTTAATCCTCGTAGAGAACGAGTGATAGAGGAACCTGACGAGTTTAAGGATGAATTATCGTTTGGGAACCCTAAAGAGGTGAAACTCACAAACCTACAATACGAGCAAGCAACTCGTCATGTCTTCGAATCTCAAGATGAAGTCCAAGACTGGAGAGAGTGAGTATCTACTGAATTCTTCTTCTTTGATTATATGTATTTTTTATTTTATGATCTAAACTCTATAATTTTTCGGTAGGAAGTACGAGAACGAAATTGTCCAAAATCAAAGGAGAAATTGGACGACAACTGACTTTAGGGCATGAGTGTCAAAAGAGGTACTTTTCACATCTTATGTGTGCGGTTATTTATTCATGTGTGGTAAAAACATGCCCTAATACAAATTCATTAATAAATGCAACTTCTAAATAGAGGTTATGTCTCTTCCAGACTTGCATGCCTAGCAAAAGGTCCTAGTTTTCGTGCGAAAGAGTTTAAGAAATTCCGCACCAACGGTTTTGATTTCATTTCATATCCATATGAGGAAAAGCTTTTGACGCAAAACAATGGAATATCAATTTCTGCCTTGACCACCTGTATCGCTAGCAAAAGTGATAAAAATCCAAAGAATACGGTGCTAACCTATTATGGGATAATTCAACAAATCCTAGAACTTGATTACTTAGATTTCACATAAATCGTATTCTATTGTGATTGGGTAAAGGTGGAGGATACAACGAATGCTTGCAAAGTTGATCCCGACTCCAAACTTATTATGGTAGATTTATCAAAGCTGAAGACTAAAGACCGCATAGTCGACGAGCCTTTTATTTGTGCCTTTCAGAACGTAAAGAAGGTATTCTACTCGAAGTGAATAAACGATGGCAATTGGTCTATTATTGTGCATGCACCAAAGGGTATGACTACTGAAGTAGACACATTAAAGGCTCTAAAAGAGTTCCAGTCAACTCTTGATGAAAACCCTAATTTGAAGGATATTTTAGTTGATTTAGAGGAAGATTGAGTATCAAAATATAATTTTATCCTCCAAAATCTTATTTGTATCCTATTATGATATTGACATTGTATTAGCACTTTATTTTAATTTATGAATTTCATCTACTTTTAAGTGTAATGTCCTGCTATTTGTGCAAATGGTAGGTGATTCATCGGTTCTTTTGTTTAGAATAGATATGTTTTCATTTATTTATTTCTATCGTTTGGCTTTAGAGGGCGAAAACCTGAAACAGCCCCCGAACGGCCCCGTGAGTGGCACCAACACTTCGTACGGGACCAATATAACTCGTAGGAACTGACCGTGCAATCACGGGACCCCCGATTTGAGAATTCGACGACAATTTCCATATTTCTAGACTTAGGCTTAAAGGGTGAAAACCCGAAACAGCCCCTGAACGGCGCCGTGAGTGGTAACAACAGCTCGCACGGGACCAATGTAACTCGTAGGAACTGACCGCGCGATCACGGGACCCCCGATTTGAGAATACGTTGATAATTTGAAAATATCTTGACTTAAGCTTAAGAAAATGGCGTTAGAGGACGAAAATCCAAAATAGCCCCCGAATGGCCTCATGAGTGGCACCAACACCTCACACGAGACCAATGTAACTTGTAGGAACTGACCGCACGATCATGGGACTGACGGTTTGAGAATACGACGATAATTTGCGTATTTCTAGACTTGAGCTTAAAAACATGGCCTTAGAAGGAAAAAACCCGACACAATGTCCGTTAGGATCGTCTTCGTTTACTACACCGACAATAAGATCGTATCTTCGAGTATGAAATGAATAGTAGCAACCAACGGTGTGAAAGCGTCCGTTAACTAATAGGTATATTTCCAATGTTTTTCACCTATCCGGGAACGAAATCTTCTACCAGCATCTCGGGCAAGACAACTCCCGCTATAGATATAAATTTTCCTTTTATTTTATTAAATTAGACAACGTGGATCGATATTCATTTGTTCATGTTTTATAAAAACACGTTATATATATGTTTTTAAAAACCCGACAGCATATATGCATATATATATGCAGCATATATGCATGGGCATAAATGCAGCATATATGCATATATGCAGGCTGCATTTATGCATATATGCAGGCTGCATATATGCTTGCATATATGAAGCATATATGCACATATGCATCTGCATATATGCAAACATATATGCATCAGCATATATGCATTCTCTATGGATTGGTTTACATATTGAAAGCAAGCGGATCGAGGTTTACATATTGCCTACTTGGATTGGTTTTAATTTATTTTTCAATTTTACATTTTGTATTCGTGGAATTATGTTATCAAATTGTTGTTGATGACTCATTTCACACTATTCAGGTAATTCCTATTGAGGTAATTCCCATTGAGGTCTCTGTATTCTTTGGTAATGTTGGAATAAAGCTTGGGGTTCTCTTTTAGGATAGCAGTTGGAAGAAAGAGACATTATAGTGGCATGCATTGATTACAGGTGAATGTTATTTCACATTCTAAATATAGTTTCTTAGACAAAATAAATACAGTTGCTTTGATACTCATAGAAATTCCTGACCACTAACTTCCTTATTGACCATGGCCAAAAATTTAAATGATATATTTTGTTAAATGATAAATTTTGGGTACAAGTTAAATGATATATTTTGTTAGATTGAGATTGTACCGTCCGAAGATATATTTTATTCAAATAGTGAAATATCCTAATGAGGTAACACTCCTATGATATAGGAGGGATTGATCATACGCTATCATGCCTTTAGTGAAAAAATATAATGTAGAATTCATAATCCACTTAAGATAATCTAGACTTAGTCTTAAAAATATGGCGTTAGAGGGTGAAAACTCGAAACAGACCCCGAATGTCCCCGTGGGTGGCACCAACACCTCCCATGGGACCAATGTAACTCATAGGAACTGACCACGTAGCTGCGGGTCTCCCGGTTAGAGAATACGACGGTAATTTTCATATTTCAAGACATAGGTTTAAAAACATGGCGTTAGAGGGTGAGAATTCAAAACAGCCCTCGAACGTCCCTGTGGGTGGCACCAACACCTCCCACGGGACCAATGTAACTCGTAGTAACTGACCACGGAACTGCGGGTCTCCCAGTTTGAGAATATGACGGTAATTTGAATATTTCTATACTTAAGCAAAACATGGAGTTAGAGGGTGAAAACTCGAAAGAGCTCCCGAACACCCCCGTGGGTGACACCAACACCTCCCACGGGACCAGTGTAACTCGTAGGAACTGATCCCGCCGCCGCGGGTCTCCCGGTTTGAGAATACGACGGTAATTTGCATATTTCTAGACTTAGGCTTAAAAACATGGCGTTAGAGGGTGAAAACTCGAAACACCCCCGAACGGCCCCATGGGTGGCACCAACACCTCCCACGGGACCAATGTAACTCGTAGGAACTAACCACGCAGTCACGGGACTCCCGGTTTGAGAATACGACGGTAATTTGCATATTTCTAGACTTAAGCAAAAGATGGCGTTAGAGGGTGAAAACTCGAAACAGCCCCCGAACGGCCCCGTGGGTGGTACCAACACCTCCCACGAGAGCAATGTAACTCATAGGAACGAACCCCGTAGCCGCGAGACTCCCGGTTTGAGAATATAACGGTAATTTGCATATTTCTAGACTTAGTCTTAAAAACATGGCGTTAGAGGGTGAAAAATCGAAACAGCCCCGAACGTCACCGTGGGTGGCACCAACACCTCTCACGGGACCAATGTAACAAGTAGGAACTGACCACGCAGCCGCGGGACTTCCGGTTTGAGAATACAATGGTAATTTATATATTTCTAGACTTAGGCTTAAAAACATGGCGTTAGAGGGTGAAAACTCGAAACTACCCCCGAACGGCCCTATGGGTGGCCCCAATACCTCCCACGGGACTAATGTAACTCGTAGAAACAGACCACGCAGCCGCGGGTCTCCCGGTTTGAGAATATGACGGTAATTTGCATATTTCTAGAATTAAGCAAAACATGGCGTTAGAGGGTGAAAACTCAAAACAGCTCCCGAACGTCCCCGTGGGTGGCACCAACACCTCCCACGGGACCAATGTAACTCGTAGGAACTGACCCCGTAGTCGCGGGTCTCCCGGTTTGAGAATACGACGGTAATTTGATATTTCTAGACTTAGGCTTAAAAACATGGCGTTAGTGGGTGAAAACTCGAAACAGCCCCCGAACGGCCCCGTGGGTGGTACCAACACCTCCCACGGGACCAATGTAACTCATAGGAACTAACCACGCAGTTGCGGGTCTCCCGGTTTGAGAATACGATGATAATTTGCATTTTTCTAGACTTAAGCAAAACATGGCGTTAGAGGGTGAAAACTCGAAACGGTCCTCGAACGGCCCCGTGGGTGGCACCTACACCTCTTACGGGAGCAATGTAACTCATAGGAACTGACCCCGTAGCCGTGGGACTCCTGATTTGAGAATACAACGGTAATTTACATATTTCTAGACTTAGGCTTAAAAACATGGCGTTTGAGGGTGAAAGCTCGAAACAACCCCCGAACGTCCCGTGGGTGGTACACCTCCCACTGGACCAACGCAACACGTAGGAACTGACCACACAGCCGCATGACTTCCGGTTTGAGAATGCGACGGTAATTTATATATTTCTAGACTTAGGCTTAAAAACATGGTGTTAGAGGGTGAAAACTCGAAACAACCCCTAAACGGCCCTTTGGGTTCCACCAACACCTCCCAAGGGACTAATGTAACTCGTTAAAACTGACCACACAGCCGCGGGTCTCCCGGTTTGAGAATACGATGGTAATTTGCATATTTCTCGACTTAAGCAAAACAGTGCGTTAGAGGGTGAAAACTCAAAACAGTCCCCGAACGGCCCCGTGAGTGGCACCAACACCTCCCACGGGACCAATGTAACTCGTTGGAACTGACCCCGCAGCCGCAGGACTCCCGGTTTGAGAATACGATGGTAATTTGCATATTTCTAGACTTAGACTTAAAAACATGGCGTTAGACGGTGAAAACTCGGAACAACCCCCGAACGGCCCCGTGGGTGGCACTAACACCTCCCACGGGAACAATGAAACTCGTAGGAACTGGCCATGCAGCCGCAAGTCTCCCGATTTGAGAATACGACGGTAATTTGCATATTTCTAGACTTATGTAAAACATGGCGTTAGAGGGTGAAAACTCGAAACAACCCCTGAACGTCCCCGTGGGTGGCACCAACACCTCCCACGGGACCAATGTAACTCATAGGAACTGATCCCGCAGCCGCGGGTCACCCGATTTGAGGACACGACGGTAATTTGCATATTTCTAGACTTAGGCTTAAAAACATAGCGTTAGAGGGTGAAAACTCGAAACAGCCCACTAACATCCCCGTGGGTGGCACCAACACCTCCACGGGACCAATGTAACTCGTAGGAACTGACCACGAAGTTACGGGTCTCTCGGATTGAGAATACGATGGTAATTTGCATATTTCTATATTTAAGCAAAACATGGCGTTCGAGGGTGAAAACTCAAAACATCCCCCAAACGGCCCCGTGGGTGGGACCAACACGTCCCACGGGAGAAATGTAACTCGAAGGAACTGACCCCGCAACCGCGGGACTCCCGCCTTGAGAATACGATGATAATTTACATATTTCTAGACTTAGGCTTAAAAACATGACGTTAGAAGGTGAAAACTCGAAACAGGCCCCGTGGGTGGCACCAACACCTCCCACGGGAGCAATGTAACATGTATGAACTGACCACGCAGCCACGGGACTTTCGTTTTGAGAATACGACGGTAATATATATATTTATAGACTTAGGCTTAAAAACATGGCGTTAGAGGGTGAAAACTCGCAACAACCCCTAAACGGCCCTGGGGTGCCACCAACACCTCCCACGGGACTAATGTAACTCGAAAAACTTACCACGTAGCCGCGGATCTCCCGATTTGAGAATATGACGGTAATTTGCATATTTCTTGACTTAAGCAAAACAGGGCGTTAGAGGGTGAAAACTCAAAACAGCCTCCGAACGTCCCCGTGGGTGGCAGCAACACCTCCAACGGGACCAATGTAACTCGTTGGACCCGGCAGCCTCGAGACTCCCGGTTTGAGAATACGACGGTAATTTACATATTTCTAGCCTTAGGCTTAAAAACATGGCGTTAGACGGTGAAAACTCGAAATAACCCGCGAACGGCCCCGTGGGTGAAACCAACACCACCCACGGGACCAATATAACTCGTAGGAACTGACCACGCAGCCACGGGTCTCTCGATTTGAGAATACGACGGTAACTTGCATATTTCTAGACTTAGGCTTAAAAATATGGCTTTAGTGGGTGAAAACTCGAAACAGCCCCCGAACGGCCTCGTGGGTGACACCAACACCTCCCACGGGACCATTGTAACTCGTTGGAACTAAATTCGAAGCCGCGGGTCTTCCAGTTTGAGAATACGATGGTAATTTGCATATTTTTAGACTTAAGCAAAACATGGCGTGAGAGGGTGAAAACTATAAACAACCCCCGAACGGCCCCGTGGGTGGCACCTACACCGCCCACGGGACCAATGTAACTCGTAGGAACTGACCCACAGCCGCGGGACTCCAGGTTTGAGAATACGACGGTAAATTGCATATTTCTAGACTTATGCTTAAAAACATGGCGTTAGAGGGTGAAAACTCGAAATAGCCCCCAAACGTCCCTGTGGGTGGCACAAACACCTCCCACGGGACCAATTTAACTCGTAGGAAATGACCACGCAGCCGCGGGTCTCCCGATTTGAGAATACAATGGTAATTTGTATATTTCTAGACTTAGGCATAAAAACATGGCGTTAGTAGGTGAAAACTCGAAACAGCCCCGTGGGTGACACCAACAACTCCCACGGGACCAACGAAACTCGTAATTACTGACCACGAAGCCGCGGGACTCCTGGTTTGAGAATATGACGGTAATTTGCAAATTTCTAGACTTAAGGAAAACATGGCGTTAGAGGGTGAAAACTCGAAACAGTCCCCAAACGGCCCCGTGGGTGGCACCAACATCGCCCACGGGACCAATGTAACTCGTAAGAACTGATACCGCAGCCGCAGGTCTCCCGATTTGAGAATACGACGGTAATTTGCATATTTTTAGACTTAAGCAAAACATGGCGTTAGTGGGTGAAAACTCGAAATAGCACCCGAACGACCCCGTGGGTGGCACCAACACCTCCCACGGGACCAATGAAACTCGTTGGAACTGACCCCGTAGCCGCGGGACTCTCAGTTGGAGAATACGACGGTAATTTGCATATTTCTAGACTTAGGCTTAAAAACATGGCGTTAGAGGGTGGAAATTCGAAACAGCTCCTGGACGTCCCCGTGGGAGGCACCAACACCTCCCACGGGACCAATGTAACACGTAGGAACTAACCATGCAGCCGCGGGACTTTCGGTTTGAGAATACGACGGTAATTTATATATTTCTAGACTTAGGCTTAAAACATGGCGTTAGAGGGTGAAAACTCGAAACAACGCCCGAACGACCCTGTGGGTGGCACCAACACCTCCCACGGGACTAATGTAACTCCTAGAAACTGACCACGCTACCGCGGGTCTCCCTCTTTGAGAATACGATGGTAATTTGTATATTTCTAGACTTAAGCAAAATTAGGCGTTAGAGGGTGAAAACTCAAAAAAGGCCCCGAACGGCCCCGTGAGTGGCACCAACACCTCCCACGGGACCAATGTAACTCGTAGGAACTTACGCCGTAGTCGCGGGTCTCCCAGTTTGAGAGTACGACGGTAATTTGCATATTTCTAGACTTAGGCTTAAAAACATGGCGTTAGTGGGTGAAAACTCAAAACAGCCCCCGAACGGCCCCATGGGTGGCACCAACACTTCCCACGGGACCAATGTAACTCGTAGGGACTGACCACGCAGTCGCGGGTCTCCCGGTTTGAGAATACAACGGTAATTTTCATATTTCTAAACTTAAGCAAAACATGGCGTTAAAGGGTGAAAACTCGAAACAACCCCCGAACGGCTCCGTTGGTGGCATCCACACCTCCCACGGGACCAATGTAACTAATAGGAACTGACCTCGTAGCCGTGGGACTCCCGGTTTGAGAATACGACGGTAATTTGCATATTTCAGGACTTAGGCTTAAAAACATGGCGTTAGTGGGTGAAAACTCAAAACAGCCCCCGAACGGCCCCGTGGGTGGCACCAACACCTCCCACGGGACCAATGTAACTCGTAGGGACTGAGCACGCAGTCGCGGGTCTCCCAGTTTGAGAATACGACGGTAATTTGCATATTTCTAGACTTAAGGAAAACATGGTGTTAGAGGGTGAAAACTCGAAATAGCCCCCGAATGGCCCCGTGGGTGGCACCTACACCTCCCACGGGATCAATATAACTCATAGGAACTGACCCCGCTATCGCGGGTCTCTCGGTTTGAGAATACGACGGTAATTTTCATATTTCTAGACATAGGCTTAAAAACATGGCGTTAGTGGATGAAAACTCGAAACAGCCCCCGAACGGCCCCGTAGGTGGCACCAACACCTCCCACATGACCAATGTAACTCGTTGGAACTGACTCCGTAGCCGCGGGTCTCCCGGTTTGAGAATACGATGGTAATTTGCATATTTCTAGACTTAAGCAAAACATGGCGTCAGAGGGTGAAAACTCGAAACAGCCACCGAACAGCCCCGTGAGTGGCACCTATACCTCCCACGGGACCAATGTAAATCGTAGTAACTGACCCGCAGCCGCGGGACTGCCGATTTGAGAATACGATGGTAAATTGCATATTTCTATACTTATGCTTAAAAACATGGCATTAGAGGGTGAAAACTCGAAATAACCCCCGAATCTCCCTGTGGGTGGCACGAACACCTCCCACGGGACCAATTTAACTCGTAATTACTGAACACGTAGCCACGGGACTCTTGGTTTGAGAATACGACGGTAATTTGCAAATTTTTAGACTTAAGCAAAACATGGCGTGAGAGGGTGAAAACTCAAAACAGTCCCCGAACGGCCCCGTGGGTGGCACCAACATCTCCCATGGGACCAATGTAACTCGGAGGAAATGACCATGCATCCGCAGGACTCCTGGTTTGAGAATACGACGGTAATTTGCATATTTATTGACTTATGTAAATCATGGCGTTAGAGGGTGAAAACTCAAAACAGTCCCTGAACGGCCCCGTGGGTGGCACCAACATCTCCCACGGGACCAATGTAACTCGTAGGAACTGATCCCGCAGCCGCGGGTCTCCCGGTTTGAGAATACGACGGTAATTTGCATATTTCTAGACTTAGGCTTAAAAACATGGCGTTAGAGGGCGAAACCTCGAAACAGCCCCCGAACGTCCCCGTGTGTGGCACCAACAACTCCCACGGGACCAATGTAACTCGTAGGAACTGACCACGCAGTCGCGGATCTCCTAGTTTGAGAATACGATGGTAATTTGAACATTTATAAAATTAAGCAAAATATGGCGTTAGTGGGTGAAAACTCGAAATAGCCCCCGAACGACCCCGTGGGTGGCACCAACACCTCCCACGGGACCAATGTAACTCGTTGGAACTAACCCCGTAGCCGCGGGACTCCCGGTTTGAGAATACGACGATAATTTTCATATTTCTAGACTTAGGCTCAAAAACATGGCGTTAGAGGGTGAAAACTCGAAACAGCCCCCGAACGTCCCCGTGAGAGGCCCCAACACCTCCCACGGGACCAATGTAACACGTAGGAACTGACCACGCAGCCGCGGGACTTTCGGTTTGAGAATACGACGATAATATATATATTTCTAGACTTGGGCTTAAAAACATGGAGTTAGAGGGTGAAAACTCGAAACAGCCCTCGAACGGCCCCTGTGGGTGGCACCAACACCTCCCACGGGACTAATGTAACTCGTATAAACTGACCACGCTGCTGCGGGTCTCCCGCTTTGAGAATACGATGGTAATTTTTATGTTTCTAGACTTAAGTAAAACATGGCGTTAGAGGGTGAAAACTGAAAACAGCCCCCGAACGGCCCCGTGGGTGGCACCAACACCTCCCACGGGACAAATGTAACTCGTAAGAACTGAACCCGTAGTCGCGGGTCTCCCGGTTTGAGAATACGACGGTAATTTGCATATTTCTAGACTTAGGCTTAAAAACATGGCGTTTGAAGGTGAAAACTCGAAACAGCCCCTGAACGCCCCCGAGGGTGGGACCAACACCTCCCACGAAACCAATGTAACTCGTAGGGACTGACCACGCAGTCGTGGGTCTCCCGGTTTGAGAATACGACGGTAATTTGCATATTCCTGGACTTAGGCTTAAAAACATGGCGTTAGAGGGTGAAAACTCGAAATAGCTCCCGAACGGCCCCATGGGTGGCACCAACACCTCCCACGGGACCAATGTAACTCGTAGGAACTGACCACGCAGTCACGGAACTCCCGGTTTGAGAATACGACGGTAATTTGCATATTTCTAGATTTAAGCAAAATATGGCGTTAGAGGGTGAAAACTCGAAACAGCCCCCGAACGTCCCCTTGGGTGGCACCAACACCTCCCTACGGGACCAATATAACACGTAGGAACTGACCATGCATCCGCGGGAACCCTTGTTTGAGAATACGATGGTAATTGGCATATTTCTAGACTTAAGTAAAACATGGCTTTAGAGGGTGAAAACTCGAAACAGTCCTTGAACGGCCCCGTGGGTGGTAGCAACATCTCCCAGGGATCAATGTAACTCGTAGGATATGATCCCACAGCCGCGGGTTTCCCGGTTTGAGAATACGATGGTAATTTCTATATTTCTAAACTTAGGATTAAAAACATGGCGTTAGAGGGTGAAAACTCGAAACATCCCCCGAACGTCCCTGTGGGTGACACCAACACCTCCCACGGGACCAACGTAACTCGTAGGAACTGACCACGCAGTCACGGGTCTCCCGGTTTGAGAATACGATGGTAATTTGCATATTTCTAGACTTAAGCAAAACATGGCGTTAGTGGGTGAAAACTCGAAATCGCCCCCGAACGACCCCGTGGGTGGCACCAACACCTCCCACGGGATCCATATAACTCGTTGGAACTGACCCCGTAGCCGCGGGACTCTCGGTTGGAGAATATGACGGTAATTTGCATATTTCTAGACTTAGGCTTACAAACATGGCGTTAGAGGGTGGAAATTCGAAACAGCCCCTGGACGTCCCCGTGGGAGGCACCAACACCTCCCACGGCACCAATGTAACACGTAGGAACTGACCACGCAGCCGCAGGACTTTCGATTTGAGAATACGACGGTAATTTATATATTTCTAGACTTAGGCTTAAAAACATGGCGTTAGAGGGTGAAAACTCAAAACAGCCCCCGAATGGCGCTGTGGGTGGCACCAACACCTCCCAAGGGACTAAAGTAACTCGTAGAAACTGACCACGCAGCCGCGGATCTCCTGGTTTGATAATACGACGGTAATTTGCATATTTTTAGACTTAAGCAAAACATGGCGTTAGAGGGTGAAAACCCGTGGGTGGCACCAATACCTTCCACGGGACCAATGTAACTCGTAGGAACTGACCTCGTAGTCGCGGGTCTCCTGGTTTGAGAATACGACGGTAATTTGCATATTTCTAGACTTAGGCTTAAAACATGGCGTTAGTGGGTGAAAACTCGAAAAAGCCCCCGAACGGCCCCGTGGGTGGTACCAACACCTCCCACAGGTGCAATGTAACTCGTAGGAACTGACCACGCAGTCGCGGGTCTCCCGGTTTGAGAATACGACGGTAATTTGCATATTTCTAGACTTAAGCAAAACATGGCGTTAGAGGGTGAAAACACGAAATAGCCCCCGAACGGCCCCGCAGTTGGCACCTACACCTCCTACGTGAGCAATTTAACTCGTAAGAACTGACCCCGTAGCCGTGGGACTCCCGGTTTGAGAATACGACAGTAATTTGCATATTTCTAGACTTAGGCATAAAAACATGGCGTTAGGGGATGAAAACTCGAAACAACCCCCGAACGTCCCCGTGGGTGGCACCAACACCTCCCACGGGACCAATGTAACACGTGGGAACTGACCACGCAGCCGCGGGACTCCCGGTTTGAGAATACGACGGTAATTTATATATTTATAGACTTAGGCTTAAAAACATGGCGTTAGAGGGTGAAAACTCGAAACAGCTCCTAAACGGCCCTGTGGGTGCCACCAACACCTCCCACGGGACTAATGTAACTCGTAAAAACTGACCACGCAGCTGCGAATTTATGTATCTCGGTTTGAGAATACGAAGGTAATTTGCAAATTTCTCGACCTAAGCAAAACAGGGCGTTAGAGTGTGAAAACTCAAAACAGCCCCCGAACGGCCTCGTGGGTGGCACCAACACCTCCCACGGGACCAATGTAACTCGTTGGAACTGACCCCATAGCCGCGGGACTCCTTGTTTGAGAATACGATGGTAATTTGCATATTTCTAGACTTAGGCTTAAAAACATGGCGTTAGACGATGAAAACTCGAAACAACCCCCGAACGGCCCCGTGGGTGGTACCAACACCTCCCACGGGACTAATATAACTCGTAGGAACTGACCACGCAGTCGCGGGTCTCCCAGTTTGAGAATACGATGGTAATTTGCATATTTCTAGACTTAAGCAAAAATGATATTAGAGGGTGAAAACTCGAAACAGCCCCCGAACGGCCCCGTGGTGGCACTAACACCTCCCAAGGGACCAATGTAACTCATAGGAATTGACCCCACAGCCGTAGGACTCCCGGTTTGAGAATATGATGGTAATTTGCATATTTCTAGACTTTGGGTTAAAAACTTGGCGTTAGAGGGTAAAAACTTGAAACAGCCCCCGAACGTCCCCGTGGGTGGCACCAACACATTTCACGGGACTAATGTCTCTCGGTTGAACTTACCCCGCAGCCGTGGGTCTCCCGGTTTGAGAATACATCGATAATTTTCATATTTCTAGACTTAGGCTTAAAAACATGGCGTAAGTGGGTGAAAACTCGAAACAGCACCCGAACGGCCCCGTGGGTGGCACCAACACCTCCCACGGGACCAATATAACTCATTGAAACTGACATCGAAGTCACGGGTCTCCTGGTTTGAGAATACGACGGTAATTTGCATATTTCTAGACTTAAGCAAAATTTGGCGTTAGAGGGTGCAAACTCGAAACAGCCCCCGAACGGTCCCGTGGATGGCACCAACACCTCCCATGGGACCAATGTAACTCGTAGGAAGTGACCCGCATCCGCGGGACTCCCGGTTTGAGAATACAATGGTAATTTGTATATTTCTAGACTTATGCATAAAAACATGTCGTTAGAGGGTGAAAACTCGAAATAGCCCCCGAACGTCCCTCTGGGTGGCACGAACACCTCCCACGGGACCAATTTAACTCGTAAGAACTGACCACGTAGCCACGGGTCTCCCGGTTTGAGAATACAATGGTAATTTGTATATTTCTAGACTTAGGCTTAAAAACATGGCGTTTGTAGGTGAAAACTCGAAACAGACCCCGAACGGCCCCGTGGGTGCCACCAACACCTCGCACAGGACCAATGTAACTCGTAATTACTAACCACGCAGCCACGGGACTCCCGATTTGAGAATACGATGGTAATTCTCATATTTCTAGGCTTAAGCAAAACATGGCGTTAGAGGGTGAAAACTCGAAATAGTCCCCGAACGGCCCCGTGGGTGGCGCTAACATCTCCTACGAGACCAATGTAACTCGTAGGAACTGACCACGCAGCCGTGGGACTCCCGGTTGAGAATACGATGGTAATTTGAACATTTCTAGACTTAAGCAAAACATGGCGTTAGTGGGTGAAAACTCGAAATAGCCACCGAACGACCCCGTGGGTGGCACCAACACATCCCACGGGACCAATGTAACTCGTTGAAACTGAACCCTAGCCGTGGGACTCTTGGTTTGAGAATACGACGGTAATTTATATATTTCTAGACTTAGGCTTAAAAACATGCCGTTAGAGGGTGAAAACTCAAAACATCCCCCGAACGGCCTTGTGGGTGGCACCAACACCCCCCACGGGACTAATGTAACTTGTAAAAATTGACCACGCAGCCGTGGGTCTCCCGGTTTGAGAATACGACGGTAATTTGCATATTTCTAAACTTAAGCAAAACATGGCGTTAGAGGGTGAAAACTCAAAACAACCCCCGAACGTCCCAGTGGGTGGCACCAACACCTCCCATGGGACCAATGTAACTCGTAGGAACTGACCCCGTAGTCGCAGGTCTCCCGGTTTGAGAATACGACGGTAATTTACATATTTTTAGACATAGGCTTAAAAACATGATGTTAGTGGGTGAAAACTCGAAACAACCCCCGAACGGCCTCGTGGGAGGCACCAACACCTCCCACGGGACCAATGTAACTCGTGGGAACTGACCACGAAGTTGCGGGTCTCCCGGATTGAGAATACGACGGTAATTTGCATATTTCTAGATTTAAGAAAAACATGGCGTTCGAGGGTGAAAACCTGAAACATCCCCCAAACGGCCCCGCTGGTGGGACCAACACGTCCCACGGGAGCAATGTAACTCGAAGCAACTGACCCCGCAACCGCGGGACTCCCGGCTTGAGAATATAACGGTAATTTGCATATTTCTAGACTTAGGCTTCAAAACATGGCGTTAGAGGGTGAAAACTCGAAACAGTCCCCGTGGGTGGGACTAACAGCTCCCACGGGATCAATGTAACTCGTATGAACAGACCACGCAGCCGCGGGACTCCCGGTTTGAGAAAACGACGATAATTTGCATATTTATAGACTTCGGCTTAAAAACATGGCATTAGAGGGTGAAAACGCAAAACAGATCCCCCAAACGTCCCCGTGGGTGGCACCAACACCTCCCATGGGACCAATGTAACTCGTAGGAATTCACCACGCACCCGTGGATCTCCCGGTTTGAGAATACGATGGTAATTTGCATATTTCTAGACTTAGGCTAAAAAACATGGCGTTAGAGGGTGAAAACTCGAAACAGCCCCCGAACGTCCCCGTGGGTGGGACCAACACCTCCCACGGGACCAATGTAACTCTTAGGAACTGACCACGCAGTCGTGGGTCTCCCGATTTAAGAATAGGACGGTAATTTGCATATTTCCAGACTTAAGCAAAACATGGCGTTAGTGGGTGAAAACTCGAAATAGCCCCCGAACGACCCCGCGGGTGGCACCAACACCTCCCACGGGACCAATGTAACTCGTAGGAACTGACCACGCAGCTGCGGGTCTCCCGGTTTGAGAATATGACGGTAATTTGCATATTTCTAGACTTAAGTAAAACATGGCGTTAAAGGGTGAAAACTCGAAACAGCCCCCGAACGGCCCCGTGGGTGGCAACAACACCTCCCACGGGACCAATGTAACTCATAGGAACTGACCCGCATCTGCGGGACTCCCGGTTTGAGAATACAATGGTAATTTGTATATTTCTAGACTTATGCTTAAAAACATGTCGTTAGAGGGTGAAAACTCGAAACAGCCACCGAACGTCCCTGTTGGTGGCACGAACACCTGCCACGGGACCAATTTAACTCGTAGGAACTGACCACGCAGCCACGGGTCTCCCGGTTTGAGAATACGACGGTAATTTGTATATTTCTAGACATAGGCTTAAAAACATGGCGTTTGTAGGTGAAAACTCGAAACAGACCCCGAACGGCCCCGTGGGTGCCACCAACACCTCGCACAGGACCAATGTAACTCGTAATTACTGACCACGCAGCCACAGGACTCCCGATTTGAGAATACGATGGTAATTCTCATATTTCTAGGCTTAAGCAAAACTTGGCGTTAGAGGGTGAAAACTCGAAACAACCCCTAAACGGCCCTGTGGGTGCCACCAACACCTCCCACGGGACTAATGTAACTCGTAAAAACTGACCACGCAGCTGCGAATTTATGTATCTCGGTTTGAGAATACGAAGGTAATTTGCAAATTTCTCGACCTAAGCAAAACAGGGCGTTAGAGTGTGAAAACTCAAAACAGCCCCCGAACGGCCTCGTGGGTGGCACCAACATCTCCCACGGGACCAATGTAACTCGTTGGAACTGACCCCATAGCCGCGGGACTCCTTGTTTGAGAATACGATGGTAATTTGCATATTTCTAGACTTAGGCTTAAAAACATGGCGTTAGACGATGAAAACTCGAAACAACTCCCGAACGGCCCCGTGGGTGGTACCAACACCTCCCACAGGACTAATATAACTCGTAGGAACTGACCACGCAGTCGCGGGTCTCCCAGTTTGAGAATACGATGGTAATTTGCATATTTCTAGACTTAAGCAAAAATGATATTAGAGGGTGAAAACTCGAAACAGCCCCCGAACGGCCCCGTGGTGGCACTAACACCTCCCAAGGGACCAATGTAACTCATAGGAATTGACCCCACAGCCGTAGGACTCCCGGTTTGAGAATATGATGGTAATTTGCATATTTCTAGACTTTGGGTTAAAAACTTGGCGTTAGAGGGTGAAAACTTGAAACAGCCCCCGAACGTCCCCGTGGGTGGCACCAACACATTTCACGGGACTAATGTCTCTCGGTTGAACTTACCCCGCAGCCGTGGGTCTCCCGGTTTGAGAATACATCGATAATTTTCATATTTCTAGACTTAGGCTTAAAAACATGGCGTAAGTGGGTGAAAACTCGAAACAGCACCCGAACGGCCCCGTGGGTGGCACCAACACCTCCCACGGGACCAATATAACTCATTGAAACTGACATCGAAGTCACGGGTCTCCTGGTTTGAGAATACGACGGTAATTTGCATATTTCTAGACTTAAGCAAAATTTGGCGTTAGAGGGTGCAAACTCGAAACAGCCCCCGAACGGCCCCGTGGATGGCACCAACACCTCCCATGGGACCAATGTAACTCGTAGGAAGTGACCCGCATCCGCGGGACTCCCGGTTTGAGAATACAATGGTAATTTGTATATTTCTAGACTTATGCTTAAAAACATGTCGTTAGAGGGTGAAAACTCGAAATAGCCCCCGAACGTCCCTCTGGGTGGCACGAACACCTCCCACGGGACCAATTTAACTCGTAAGAACTGACCACGTAGCCACGGGTCTCCCGGTTTGAGAATACAATGGTAATTTGTATATTTCTAGACTTAGGCTTAAAAACATGGCGTTTGTAGGTGAAAACTCGAAACAGACCCCGAACGGCCCCGTGGGTGCCACCAACACCTCGCACCGGACCAATGTAACTCGTAATTACTGACCACGCAGCCATGGGACTCCTGATTTGAGAATACAATGGTAATTCTCATATTTCTAGGCTTAAGCAAAACATGGCGTTAGAGGGTGAAAACTCGAAATAGTCCCCGAACGGCCCCGTGGGTGGCGCTAACATCTCCTACGAGACCAATGTAACTCGTAGGAACTGACCACGCAGCCGTGGGACTCCCGGTTGAGAATACGATGGTAATTTGAACATTTCTAGACTTAAGCAAAACATGGCGTTAGTGGGTGAAAACTCGAAATAGCCACCGAACGACCCCGTGGGTGGCACCAACACATCCCACGGGACCAATGTAACTCGTTGAAACTGAACCCTAGCCGTGGGACTCTTGGTTTGAGAATACGACGATAATTTATATATTTCTAGACTTAGGCTTAAAAACATGCCGTTAGAGGGTGAAAACTCAAAACAGCCCCCGAACGGCCCTGTGGGTGGCACCAACACCCCCCACGGGACTAATGTAACTTGTAAAAATTGACCACGCAGCCGTGGGTCTCCCGGTTTGAGAATACGACGGTAATTTGCATATTTCTAAACTTAAGCAAAACATGGCGTTAGAGGGTGAAAACTCAAAACAACCCCCGAACGTCCCAGTGGGTGGCACCAACACCTCCCATGGGACCAATGTAACTCGTAGGAACTGACCCCGTAGTCGCAGGTCTCCCGGTTTGAGAATACGACGGTAATTTACATATTTTTAGACATAGGCTTAAAAACATGATGTTAGTGGGTGAAAACTCGAAACAACCCCCGAACGGCCTCGTGGGAGGCACCAACACCTCCCACGGGACCAATGTAACTCGTGGGAACTGACCACGAAGTTGCGGGTCTCCCGGATTGAGAATACGACGGTAATTTGCATATTTCTAGATTTAAGAAAAACATGGCGTTCGAGGGTGAAAACCTGAAACATCCCCCAAACGGCCCCGCTGGTGGGACCAACACGTCCCACGGGAGCAATGTAACTCGAAGGAACTGACCCCGCAACCGCGGGACTCCCGGCTTGAGAATATAACGGTAATTTGCATATTTCTAGACTTAGGCTTCAAAACATGGCGTTAGAGGGTGAAAACTCGAAACAGTCCCCGTGGGTGGGACTAACAGCTCCCACGGGATCAATGTAACTCGTATGAACAGACCACGCAGCCGCGGGACTCCCGGTTTGAGAAAACGACGATAATTTGCATATTTATAGACTTCGGCTTAAAAACATGGCATTAGAGGGTGAAAACGCAAAACAGATCCCCCAAACGTCCCCGTGGGTGGCACCAACACCTCTCATGGGACCAATGTAACTCGTAGGAATTCACCACGCACCCGTGGATCTCCCGGTTTGAGAATACGATGGTAATTTGCATATTTCTAGACTTAGGCTCAAAAACATGGCGTTAGAGGGTGAAAACTCGAAACAGCCCCCGAACGTCCCCGTGGGTGGGACCAACACCTCCCACGGGACCAATGTAACTCTTAGGAACTGACCACGCAGTCGTGGGTCTCCCGATTTAAGAATAGGACGGTAATTTGCATATTTCCAGACTTAAGCAAAACATGGCGTTAGTGGGTAAAAACTCGAAATAGCCCCCGAACGACCCCGTGGGTGGCACCAACACCTCCCACGGGACCAATGTAACTCGTAGGAACTGACCACGCAGCTGCGGATCTCTCGGTTTGAGAATATGACGGTAATTTGCATATTTCTAGACTTAAGCAAAACATGGCGTTAAAGGGTGAAAACTCGAAACAGCCCCCGAACGGCCCCGTGGGTGGCACCAACACCTCCCACGGGACCAATGTAACTCGTAGGAACTGACCCGCATCCGCGGGACTCCCGGTTTGAGAATACAATGGTAATTTGTATATTTCTAGACTTATGCTTAAAAACATGTCGTTAGAGGGTGAAAACTCGAAACAGCCACCGAACGTCCCTGTTGGTGGCACGAACACCTGCCACGGGACCAATTTAACTCGTAGGAACTGACCACGCAGCCACGGGTCTCCCGGTTTGAGAATACGACGGTAATTTGTATATTTCTAGACATAGGCTTAAAAACATGGCGTTTGTAGGTGAAAACTCGAAACAGACCCCGAACGGCCCCGTGGGTGCCACCAACACCTCGCACAGGACCAATGTAACTCGTAATTACTGACCACGCAGCCACGGGACTCCCGATTTGAGAATACGATGGTAATTCTCATATTTCTAGGCTTAAGCAAAACTTGGCGTTAGAGGGTGAAAACTCGAAACAACCCCTAAACGGCCCTGTGGGTGCCACCAACACCTCCCACGGGACTATGTAACTCGTAAAAACTGACCACGCAGCTGCGAATTTATGTATCTCGGTTTGAGAATACGAAGGTAATTTGCAAATTTCTCGACCTAAGCAAAACAGGGCGTTAGAGTGTGAAAACTCAAAACAGCCCCCGAACGGCCTCGTGGGTGGCACCAACACCTCCCACGGGACCAATGTAACTCGTTGGAACTGACCCCATAGCCGCGGGACTCCTTGTTTGAGAATACGATGGTAATTTGCATATTTCTAGACTTAGGCTTAAAAACATGGCGTTAGATGATGAAAACTCGAAACAACCCCCGAACGGCCCCGTGGGTGGTACCAACACCTCCCACGGGACTAATATAACTCGTAGGAACTGACCACGCAGTCGCGGGTCTCCCAGTTTGAGAATACGATGGTAATTTGCATATTTCTAGACTTAAGCAAAAATGATATTAGAGGGTGAAAACTCGAAACAGCCCCCGAACGGCCCCGTGATGGCACTAACACCTCCCAAGGGACCAATGTAACTCATAGGAATTGACCCCACAGCCGCAGGACTCCCGGTTTGAGAATATGATGGTAATTTGCATATTTCTAGACTTTGGGTTAAAAACTTGGCGTTAGAGGGTGAAAACTTGAAACAACCCCCGAACGTCCCCGTGGGTGGCACCAACACATTTCACGGGACTAATGTCTCTCGGTTGAACTTACCCCGCAGCCGTGGGTCTCCCGGTTTGAGAATACATCGATAATTTTCATATTTCTAGACTTAGGCTTAAAAACATGGCGTAAGTGGGTGAAAACTCGAAACAGCACCCGAACGGCCCCGTGGGTGGCACCAACACCTCCCACGGGACCAATATAACTCATTGAAACTGACATCGAAGTCGCGGGTATCCTGGTTTGGGAATACGACGGTAATTTTGAGAATGCGTGATATTGAAAAACTTCGCAGATTTCTAATTTAGCACACTTATTAAATTTCAGCGCCTAAACATGCATCTAAGGTGCGTGTGTGTGTCAACCCATAACCAAATAAATCATGCGACACAAATATAAGGAAAAATCCCCCGCAAGGGCAAAACCTTTTATTTCACTATAAAGAGTAAATCGCAACTTACAAGATTTACAATGAAATACAGCAATGAATCCACACGCAGCGAACCCACATGAACCTCA
This sequence comes from Sambucus nigra, assembly GCA_949130495.1. Taxonomy (NCBI): domain Eukaryota; kingdom Viridiplantae; phylum Streptophyta; class Magnoliopsida; order Dipsacales; family Adoxaceae; genus Sambucus; species Sambucus nigra. The sequence goes on from OX422217.1 coordinate 578,054,641, forward strand.
GTCCAATCAACAAAGGAAGAACCGCAGCACTCCTGAATGACACGCAGTCATAAATCTTTGTAGAGACTCCCTCAGCAATGACACGCAGCCCTCGGTTGCAAAGATCTCTCCACAAAGGTTTGAAAGCAAACCTTATTAGCATCAGCCAGCTGTGCGACGATGACTTTGAAGTGAAGTTTGACCGGAAAACTTGTAAGGTCTATGATCAAGCCGGTAAACTATTAGTGCAAGGGGTGAGGACAGAAGATAACTGTTATGGGACTGAGCCCAAATCCTCACTTGTCTGCAACAGCGCCACGATCACTCCTATGGATCTGTGGCACCAACGTCTAGGTCATGTGAACGTCAGAGACTTATCTCGTTTAGTCAAAAAGGACCTAGTACGTGGCTTACCTTCACTTGGAAAGCCAACTTCCATGATTTGTGGACCCTGTCAGTTGGGAAAACAAATCCGTAGCCCGCATAGGAAGTTGAATTCCATTACCACCTCCCGTGCTCTTGAGTTGATTCACATGGATCTTATGGGTCCTACTCGCACGGAGAGTCTAGGTGGTAAGAGATACATTCTCGTGATGGTAGACGATTTCTCTAGATACTCCATTGTAGGTTTTCTAAGAGAGAAATCTGATGCTGTAGAATTTTTAACGACTAAGTGCCGTGTCCTGCAAAATCAACACGGGGTCACTATTAACAGAATAAGTAGTGACAACGGCACTGAATTTAAGGAAGCAAAGGTGGATTTGTACTGTGATAGCCTTGGAATCAAACATGAGTTTTCTTCTGTGAGAACTCCTCAGCAAAATGGGATTGTTGAGAGGAAAAATAGAACGATCCAAGAAATGGCTAGATCTATGCTTCTAGGTCGTAAAATTTCTAGGAGATTTTGGGCAGAGGCAGTGTCTACTGCATGCCACACGGTGAATAGGGTCTATCTGCGTCCACACACACTTAAGACGCCTTATGAATTGTGGACAGGCAAGAAACCCAACCTGGCTTATTTCCGTGTCTTTGGGAGTAAATGTTACATCCTACGGGATAGAGAGCAATTAGGAAAGTTTGACTCCCGGAGCGACGAGGGAATATTGCTAGGATATTCATCGGACAGTAGAGCGTACCGGGTTTTTAACCTGAAGAGCTCTAAGGTTATGGAATCAATAAACGTCACTGTGCAAGATGACGAACCTCCGACGGTTATTGATCCCAACCTTCAGTGTGAGGATGAGAACAATTCTGACAGTGATTTACCTGTTCCTCTCCCACACTCTGTGGACCCTATTCCTGTGTTAGGGGACACACCTGCTTGGGTTCGCAAGAGTCATGACCCTTCTTCCATTGTTGGTGATCCCACTCTAGGGGTCAAGACTCGGGCTCAGCTAGAGAACGTTGTTAGCCATCTTTGCTACACGTCCAAAGTCGAGCCCAAGAACCACAAAGAAGCACTCAAAGATGAACACTGGATATCTGCTATGCAGGATGAGATGCTTCAGTTTAAGAAAAACAATGTCTGGGAACTTGTCCCCCGACCTAGTGATACTAATGTTATTGGTACCCGGTGGATTTTCAAGAATAAAATGGATGAAAATGGTACCATAATCAGAAATAAGGCTAGGTTGGTTGCTCAAGGCTACACACAGATAGAGGGTGTAGACTTTGGGGAGACATTTGCTCCTGTTGCGAGGCTTGAGTCCGTCCGCTTATTACTCGCCATCGCATGTCATCTGCACTTTAAAGTATATCAGATGGATGTCAAGAGTGCCTTTCTGAATGGCATTCTACAGGAAGAGGTTTTTGTGGAACAACCAAAAGGGTTTGAAGACCCTAAGCACCCTGATCACGTCTACTATCTGAGGAAAGCCTTGTATGGTTTGAAGCAAGCACCCCGTGCTTGGTACGAGAGGCTTACTTCCTATCTCTTAGCCCGTGGCTTCAAGAGAGGGGGAGTTGATATGACGTTGTTTGTCAGGAGAGATGACGGTGCTATCTTGGTTGCCCAAGTCTATGTGGACGACATAGTCTTTGGATCCACATGCTCCCAGCATGCTCACCACTTTGAGGAGGAGATGAAAAGTGAGTTTGAGATGAGCATGGTAGGTGAGCTTACATTCTTCCTTGGTCTCCAGGTTCGTCAGCTAGAGGATGGGATGTTCATCTCCCAATCCAAGTATGCTAGAGACCTAGTGAAGAAATTTGGTTTAGACTCCGCTAAGCATGCTCGTACACCTATGAGTACCACTACCAAGCTTAGTAAGGACACTTCAGGCAAGGATGTAGAGCAAACCTTATATCGGAGTATGATAGGCAGTCTTCTCTACTTGACTGCTAGTCGTCCCGACATTGCCTTTAGTGTTGGAGTCTGTGCGCGTTATCAGGCGTCTCCTAAAGAGTCACACTTACTCGCTCTAAAACGTATTATCAAATACGTGAGTGGGACTCTCTCATACGGTATTTGGTATTCCTTTGATACCGATGACCGTTTGTCCGCCTATTCGGATGCCGATTGGGCCGGGGACGTAGATGGATGTAAGAGCACTTCTGGTGGGTGTTTCTACTTTGGTTCTGCTCTTGTCTCTTGGTTGAGCAAGAAGCAAAACTCCATCTCTTTGTCCACTGCGGAGGCTGAGTACATCGCCGCCGGGAGTTGTTGCACGCAACTCATGTGGATGAAGCAAATGTTGGAGGATTATGGGATTTCACAGGACACCATGACCATTTCCTGTGATAACACGAGCGCGATACACATATCCCGCAATCCTGTCCAACATTCGCGCACAAAGCACATCAGGTTACGCGAGCACTTTATACGTCAGTTAGTTGAGGAGAAGGTCGTAATCCTGAGTTTTGTTCCTACCGACCGTCAGTTAGCCGATATTTTCACGAAACCTTTAGATGCCCTTAGATTTGAGAATCTTAGGAAGTCTTTGGGGATTTGCACAGTTGACTGAGGGGTTGGTCTATGTCTAGAATAGGATGCTTCTTCATGTTCATATCATATGCTTCCTATTGCTAGTCTGTTTTATATGTACCATTACTTTGTTGTACAACTTTGTTTTATTCTTTCTGCTTTTTATATTTCTTTTAAAAAAAAAAAAAAAATACAAAAAGATTTTCTTTTTAGAAAAATTTTCAGAAAAGCACAAAAAGATTTTATTTTGATAAAATTTTTGAAAAATTCAAAAAGAGATTTGCCTTTTATGGATGAGCATTTAAGATAGCCAAGTCACAACTTCATTCCATATATCCATGTGACTGTTTGATAGAGATTTGAGAGGCTACATCATTTCATCCATGTGCTTAACATTGATTGGAGTCCTTGAGATGTAATTAGTGATATTTCCTACATGCTTGACTCCTATATCCTTTATTGCACACATGCACGGCTATATTTGATTATTGCACTTGTCAATCTCATGTTGGCTTGAGTGTTTCCATCTCAATCCTGTCTATACAATGTATAAAATGCGATAAAACTTGACAAGATTGGATTGCATGTAAAAACCGTTTTGGTGAGACTGTGTGATTATTTGCATAACGGGGAGGGGCTGCGAAAGTTGATTCTTATCCTTTGCGCAAAAGCCACCGTTAAAAAGGACCTAAAAAATTGAGGAATTTTATTATCCGAGGTCCAAAGAGGTTAAAAGAGCCCGAAAAAAATGATATGGCAATAAAAAGCAATTCATGCCAAATATGGGCCATTTAGGTTTCACCCAATTCTCCAAAGTTTGAGAATTTAGTATACCTCTATTCAAAATATAAATCTGAGGGAGTTTGGTTGGAGATTGATAACGGGTTTGCACTTCCTTGAAAGTCCTGAAAAAGCATGAAAATCATTTTGGACGTTATTGGTGTAGAAATCACTTTGAGCTTTGATTTGTAGATTTGATATAGTCAATGTCTTATATTTCCTATCTCTTACACCAAAGGAAGCATTTGAGTTCATTCGTTAGGAATATCCAATATTCATCGTGCACATATGTCATGTTTGTATGCTTTGATTTTCCTATCGAATTTTGATCACACACATTCTTTTACGCTTTCACCGACTTGGTTGTTTTATGTTCATTCATGGTGTGATTTTATACCGTGACACCCCGATTTTGCTTGTTTGATTCATTCTTCTTATTTGTCTATTTGGGGACATCATAAAAAGGGGGAGAAAGAATTATCATTTTATGGGGGAGTTTGAATTTTGGGGGAGTTTTGAGATTTGACTTATGCTTATCATATATTGGTATCTATGTTTATCTCATTTCAAACTCGATACGTCACTTGGTATTTTTTTCTTTTTCTCATGTGTGTAGGTACTACAATGATGATCTCTGAATTGCACACCCTGATGAGAAAAGATTTGAGATTCCTGAACATTTGAAGAACAAACGATGAAGACTATTCATTTGTACCTTTTCCAGTTTTGGGTTCATGGGAGGGTAGATTTGTATAGGCAATTTCATATTTGATAATTCGGATTTTTTATGTATGTACCGGCATAGACATAGGGGGAGATTTGTAAGGACATAATTCTCATGTCCGTTATCTTACAGTTTTGTATGTCATACGCCGCTACATTCGGCTACATCTGGCACGTCTCTACACGATCGCTCACGACGGCCTCTATCCGAATTCCAAGCATCAAGCATTCAACAACTCCTAAATGTGTCCCTCATCTGCCGCAACGACTTCACGTTCCTTGATTTTAGGCACGGAATGCAAGTGGAACGCAAGGGAAGTCAAAACAGTGAAAAAAGGCTTGATAGGGAAGTTCAAGGGCATTTTCGTAATTTCACATCCATAGTCCGGAGGTCTGGTCAACTTGAAAGTTGAAGATCTCGTCGCAACGAAGATACTGGAAGAAACGGCACCTCAATCCGAGCTACGATGAAAAAGTTATGACCTTTTGAAGTTGGAGAAAATTCCTTGAAGAATGCTGTTTTTTTTTAACCTCATACCAGGATGGGAACACCAAACCGGTTCGGTGTACCCCAGATGGGGTTCGGTGTACCTGTACGCTGATAAGTTTTTAAGAGTTTTAACAAAGCGGGATTCTTCATATTTTTTCCTATAAATACCAACTTCGGGGGAGTTGTTTTGCAAGACTTTAGAAGACGTTTTTGAGAGTCCAAATACATCTAGTCTTCATATTTTTGAGTCCCAAGACTCATGTTTTGATTCACACAATTCTTCCAAACCTTTGTGAATCCTTTAAGCAACCCAAGAACACCATTGATGTTCAACCCTTTGTGAAGTGGACCGCTTCTTCCTCTTCATTGCAGCCCTACTGGACAGGGATAGTTCCAGCCGCCACCCCTACTGGAAAGGGTTTCTTCCAGCCGCGACTACAGAATCCGATACCCGAGGGTAATTCTTAGTCAATCTGTATTTCATTGTAATCCGATTGTAAACCGTATTTTACAAATTATAGTGATATACAAATGGTTTTGCCCCTGTGGGGGATTTTTCCTTAAACTTTGTGTGTTGAATATCTTGTGCATGATTTCATATTGTTTCAATCACACCTAGTTGCATGCTTAGGGTTAATTTGGGTTAAAATTGGTGTTTATTACTATGGATGTGAAATTACGAAAATGCCCTTGAACTTCCCTATCAAGCCTTTTTTCACTGTTTTGACTTCCCTTGCGTTCCACTTGCATTCCGTGCCTAAAATCAAGGAACGTGAAGTCGTTGCGGCAGATGAGGGACACATTTAGGAGTTGTTGAATGCTTGATGCTTGGAATTCGGATAGAGGCCGTCGTGAGCGATCGTGTAGAGACGTGCCAGATGTAGCCGAATGTAGCGGCGTATGACATACAAAACTGTAAGATAACGGACATGAGAATTATGTCCTTACAAATTTGCATATTTCTAGACTTAAGCAAAATTTGGCGTTAGAGGGTGAAAACTCGAAACAGCCCCCGAACGGCCCCGTGGGTGGCACCAACACCTCCTATGGGACCAATGTAACTCGTAGGAAGTGACCCGCATCCGCGGGACTCCCGATTTGAGAATACAATGGTAATTTGTATATTTCTAGACTTATGCTTAAAAACATGTCGTTAGAGGGTGAAAACTCGAAACAGCACCCGAACGTCCCTGTGGGTGGCACGAACACCTCCCACGGGACCAATTTAACTCGTAGGAACTGACCACGCAGCCACGGGTCTACCGGTTTGAGAATACGATGGTAATTTGTATATTTCTAGACTTAGGCTTAAAAACATGGCGTTTGTAGGTGAAAACTCGAAACAGACCCCGAACGGCCCCGTGGGTGCCACCAACACCTCGAACAGGACCAATTTAACTCGTAATTACTGACCACGCAGCCACGGGACTCCCGATTTGAGAATACGATGGTAATTCTCATATTTCTAGGCTTAAGCAAAACATGACGTTAGAGGGTGAAAACTCGAAATAGTCCCCGAACGGCCCCGTGGGTGGCGCCAACATCTCCTACGAGACCAATGTAACTCGTAGGAACTGACCACGCAGTCGTGGGACTCCCGGTTGAGAATACGATGGTAATTTGAACATTTCTAGACTTAAGCAAAACATGGCGTTAGTGGGTGAAAACTCGAAATAGCCCCTGAACGACCCCGTGGGTGGCACCAACACATCCCACGGGACCAATGTAACTCGTTGAAACTGACCCCGTAGCCGCGGGACTCTCGGTTTGAGAATACGACGGTAATTTATATATTTCTAGACTTAGGCTTAAAAACATGGCGTTAGAGGGTGAAAACTCAAAACAACCCCCGAACGGCCCTCTGGGTGGCACCAACACCTCCCACGGGACTAATGTAACTTGTAAAAACTGACCACGCAGCCGTGGGTCTCCCGGTTTGAGAATACGACGGTAATTTGCATATTTCTAGACTTAAGCAAAACATGGCGTTAGAGGGTGAAAACTCAAAACAGCCCCCGAACGTCCCAGTGGGTGGCACCAACACCTCCCATGGGACCAATGTAACTCGTAGGAACTGACCCCGTAGTCGCGGGTCTCCCGGTTTGAGAATACGACGGTAATTTACATATTTTTAGACTTAGGCTTAAAAACATGATGTTAGTGGGTGAAAACTCGAAACAACCCCCGAACGGCCCCGTGGGAGGCACCAACACCTCCCACGGGACCAATGTAACTCGTGGGAACTGACCACGAAGTTGCGGGTCTCCTGGATTGAGAATACGACGGTAATTTGCATATTTCTAGATTTAAGAAAAACATGGCGTTCGAGGGTGAAAACCTGAAACATCCCCCAACGGCCCCGTTGGTGGGACCAACACGTCCCACGGGAGCAATGTAACTCGAAGGAACTGACCCCGCAACCGCGGGACTCCCGACTTGAGAATACGACGATAATTTGCAAATTTCTAGACTTAGGCTTCAAAACATGGCGTTAGAGGGTGAAAACTCGAAACAGTCCTCGTGGGTGGCACTAACAGCTCCCACGGGATCAATGTAACTCGTATGAATTGACCACGCAGCCGCGGGACTCCCGGTTTGAGAAAACGACGATAATTTGCATATTTCTAGACTTCGGCTTAAAAACATGGCGTTAGAGGGTGAAAACTCAAAACAGATCCCCCAAACGTCCCCGTGGGTTGCACCAACACCTCCCATGGGACCAATGTAACTCGTAGGAATTCCCCACGCACCCGTGGATCTCCCGGTTTGAGAATACGATAGTAATTTGCATATTTCGAGACTTAGGCTTAAAAACATGGCGTTAGAGGGTGAAAACTCGAAACAGCCCCCGAACGTCCCCGTGGGTGGGACCAACACCTCCCACGGGACCAATGTAACTCTTAGGAACTGACCACGCAGCCGCGGGTCTCCCGGTTTGAGAATACGACGGTAATATACATATTTATAGACTTAAGAAAAACATGGTGTTAGCAGGTGAAAACTCGAAACAGCATTCGACCGGTCTCGTAGGTGGGACCAATACCACCCACGGGACCAATGTAACTCATAGGAACTGGACCCGCAGCCGCGGGACTCCCGATTTGAGAATAGGATGGTAATATGAATATTTCTAGACTTAGGCTTAAAAATATGGCGTTAGAGGGTGAAAACTCGAAACAACCCCCAAACATCCCCGTGGGTCGGACCAACACCTCCCGTGGGACCAATGTAACTCATAGGAACTGACCACGCTGCCGCGGGACTCCTGGTTTGAGAATACAACGATAAATAGCATATTTCTAAACTTAAGAAAAACATGGCATTTGAGGGTGAAAACTCGAAACATCCCCCGAATGTCCCCGTGGGTGGGACCAACACATCCCACGGGACAATTGTAACTCGTAGGAACTGACCCCGCAGCCGCGGGACTCCCGGTTTGAGAATACGACGGTAATTTATATATTTCTAGACTTAGGCTTAAAAACTTGGCGTTAGAGGGTGAAAACTCGAAACATCCCCCGAACATCTCCGTGGGTGGCACCAACACCTCCCACGGGACCAATGTAAGTCGTAGGAACTGACCCCGCAGCCGCGGGTCTCCCAGTTTGAGAATACGACGGTAATTTGCATATTTCTAGACTTGGGCTTAAAAATATGGCGTTAGTGGGTGAAAACCCGAAACAGCCCCCGAACGGCCCCGTGGGTGGCACCAACACCACCCACGGGACCAATGTAACTCGTAGGAACTGAACCACAGCCGCGGGACTCCCATTTTTAGAATACGATGGTAATTTGCATATTTCTAGACTTATGCTTAAGAACATGGCGTTTGAGGGTGAAAACTCGAAACAACCCCCAAACATCCCCGTGGGTGGGACCAACAGCTCCCATGGGACCAATGTAACTCGTAAGAACTAACCACGCTGCCGCGGGACTCCTGGTTTGAGAATACGACGGTAAATAGCATATTTCTAGACTTAGGCTTAAAAACATGGCGTTAAAGCGTGAAAACTCGAAACATCCCCCGAACGGCCCCGTGGGTGGGAGCAACACGTCCCACGGGACAATTGTAACTCATAGGAACTGACTCCGCAGCCGCGGGACTCCCGGTTTGAGAATACGATGGTAATTTACATATTTCTAAACTTAGGCTTAAAAACATGGCGTTAGAGGGTGAAAACTCGAAACAGTCCCTGAATGTCCCCGTGGGTGGCACCAACACCTCCCACGGGACCAATGTAACTCGTAGGAACTGACCACGCAGCTGCGGGAATCTCAGTTTAAGAATACGATGGTAATTTGCATCTTTCTAGACTTAGGCTTAAAAATATGGCATTAGAGGGTGAAAACTCAAAATAGTCCCCCGAACGTCCCCGTGGGTGGCACCAACAGCTCCCATGGGACCAATGTAACTCGTAGGAACTAACCACGCAGCCGCAGATCTCCTGGTTTTAGAATACGACGGTAATTAATATATTTCTAGACTTAGGCTTAAAAACATGGCGTTAGAGGGTGAAAACTCGAAACAGCCCCCGAACGTCCCCGTGGGTGGGACCAACATCTCCCACGGGACCAATGTAACTCTTAGGAAGTGACCACGCAGCCGTGGGTCTCCCAATTTGAGAATTTGATGGTAATTTGCATATTTATAGACTTAAGTAAAACGTGGCGTTTGGGGGTGAAAACTCAAAACATCCCCCCAAACGTCCCCGTGGGTGGAACCAACACCCCGCACGGGACCAATGTAACTCGTAGGAACTGACCCCGCAGCCACGGGACTCCCAGTTTGAGAATATGACGGTAATTTGCATCTTTCTAGACTTAGGATTAAAAATATGGCGTTAGTGGGTGAAAACTCGAAACAGCCCCCTGAACGGCCCCGTGGGTGGCACCAACACCTCCCACGGGACCAATGTAACTCGTAGGAACTGACCACGCAGCCGCGGGTCTCCCGGTTTGAGAATACGACGGTAATTTTCATATTTCTAGACTTAGGCAAAACATGGCGTTAGAGGGTGAAAACTCGAAACATCCCCCGACCGGCCCCGTGGGTGGGACCAATACATCCCACGGGACCAATGTAACTCGTAGGAACTGACCCCGCAACCGCGTGACTCCTGGTTTGAGAATACGACGGTAATATACATATTTTTAGACTTAGGCTTAAAAACATGGCGTTAGAGGGTGAAAACTCGAAACAGCCGCCGAACATCCCCGTGGGTGGGACCAACACCTCCCACGGGACCAATGTAACTCGTAGGAACTGACCACGCTGCCGTGGGACTCTCGGTTTGAGAATACGACGGTAATTTGCATATTTCTAGACTTAGGCTTAAAAATATTGATATGTTGATAATTTTAACTCATACATGCAATTTTTCATCTTGATTAATTTTTTTGTAAAACTACTTGGTTACTGATATTTTTTTATATATCCTATCATTTGTAGGATTTTTGCACGCGGACCAAATGTAGGAGGCAATGGTTTACAGCATGAAGATTGTTTATATGTTGCGGAAATTCAGGATTTTTTTTGTTTGTTACAGTCGTGCGGGCTTTTATTGTTTAGTTTTATGGCCGTATGGGCTTTTATAATTTGATTGTTGAATTTTAGGGCCGTGCGGGCTTTATAATATGTAGGTTTTACATTTACAGGTTTTGGAATGTCAAGAAAATAGAGGAAACTCTGCTCTATTTTTTTTGGGTCTATGAATTATTAAGACGTGTAATATTTTTAAGTTTATATATATATTTTTTTATTAACAACGTTCTCGATTCGCAATCTATGATTTTTTTTTTTATTTTTCCAATAATAAATATTTTTAACACCTCGTAGCAGCCGACGGTGCACTAACAGGACCCCCAATTTTAGGATTGGATAAAAAAAATACATTTTTTTTTAAATTACAGTTAAATATGGTCAGTCCATGACCATTTTTATTTTTTGGTCACGGTTGTGGGTCACGGACTTGGGCCGCGACCGTTTTTTTTTTGTCACGATTGTGGGTCACGGCCAAATTCCGCGACCATTTATTTTTATTTTTTGTCATTAGGACTTAGACCGCGACCAATTTTATTAAAATTTGTTTGTCACGGTTGTGGGTCGCGGATTTTGGTCGCAACCAATTTGTCACGGTTGTGTGTCACGGATGAGGGCTGCGACCAATTTTTTTTAATTTTTTTTGTCACGCTTGTGGGTCGCGGACATTGGCCGCGACCAATTTGTAACGGTTATGGGCTACGGATGAAGGCCGCGACCCGTCACGGCATGGGTCACGATCCAAGTCCGCGACCATTTGCCGTGACCTTTCTCGGCCGTGACCATTTTTTGGTCACGGACTTGGGCCGCGACCCATGAAAATGGTCACACCAGAAATGGTCACGGCCCAAGTCCACGACCCACAACTTTGGTCAGGGATTTTAGCCGTGACCAATCGCCAGTTTTGGTGTAGTGGAAGATAGTTAATGGTGTCCATAGGATAAACCAACTTTATGACACCAATCCGGGGCTTGCTGAAATATGCTTCTGCTACTCTTTCTCGCGAACAAGCTCTGGTCTTCTTTACCTCAAGGCCAGGAGTCCTGACAGGGTATGGGTAGTAAATTTACCTGATTCCTATAAGGACTACTGTCAAGAGGTTTTTCTCGCTAGAAATTGGCAATTTCCTCCCCATACCGAGGAGTTGAGGTCTTACAGGTTCATGGTCCCTTTTATGGGGAGGATTTTATATGTAGGACTAATTTCTGTTCTACTCTTTCGATCTTCTTGTTAATGTATGATTTCTCTGATATTCTTCTCTCTTCTTTTCAGCGAAGACAAAGAATTTGGAACCTGCTCTTAGTGAGGTTCGCGCAGTTGAGCTGATCAACGATTGGAACATCAGCGAACCTTTAGCTGATGGTGATGTAACAACCCTCGCTTTTGAGAACCTAATTTATATTAATTTACTGCATGAGTAATAATATAAAATGTTGAGAAAATGGAGTAAATATTAATTGAATGAGTTAAAAGTTAATATTTACTAGATTGTTGCATATTTACTGTATGTGTATGTAAATATCATCATGTTGCGTTTTATAGTGTCATATAAATGACATTTATGGTTTAAATGAAACCTGAACCTGAAATGATTTATAAAATTGTCGGAGGCCAATTTAGAGGGCATAGTTAGTCCCGAAATGTGCGAGATAGTCGAAATAAGTGCCATATTGTATTTTTGGATTCTGGGCACTTTTGACTGGTTTCAACATAAATGTGTAGTTGTGAATCATTTTAATGTAGTACTAACCATTTAAGTTAGGAATTTTAGACTAAATCCACGATTTAATTCTTGCACCTCATTATTCTCTTAAGTGTGTATTTACTAACCTAGAGAAAGAGAGAGAGGAAGAGAACTTGTGGAGAAAGAGAAGAAAAAGAAGAAATTAGAGATTGAAGATTTGGGATTGCTTCTACCACAAAGAAATCTGAGATTTCTACTTCAAGGCAAGTTTTCTACTTGCTAATATGTGATTTAAGATGAATAAATTGTGTTGATTATTGTATATGTGAATCAAATGGAATTTATGGATTTTGTGGTGTTTTAGCCCAAATCATAGTTTAAATTGGTGATTATGTGGAGTATAGTAGTTGATACACATGTAGGATGATTTTGGGTAGATTAATGTTGGTTGATGTGTGTAAAAATGGAGAAGAATTAAGATTTGGGAAAACTAGGGTTCATAACTCGTAGCCCCTTTCTTGGCAAAATCGCTGGGGTGAATCGATTCGCCCTTCCTGCGAATCGATTCGCTAAGGGGTCAGCCTACAGGTCTGCAAACCCGAATCAATTTGGGTTAAGGCTGAATCGATTCAGCTGAGGCAGAAACCTGGATTTTTCATCCGAATCGATTCGCTTTTGGGCGAATCGATTCGCTGCTTGGGGCGAATCGATTCGGCCCTAGGGCCAATCAATTCGAAATCAGGCTGTTTTGAGTAATTTTCTTAACTAAATTTTTATCCTTTTCTTTTAGGCTTAGGACTTAGGAAGCTTCTTTCATGAAGTAAACTTGTGTCCTAGAGACTTAGAATGGTATGGTCACTACCCTAGATTAGAATTGGATTATATGGGGTTATTTCGGGGGTTTACAAATAGATGTTCATGGGTTATTTTCCTTAATGAGTTAGCTTGAGTTTAGGAGTTTTAAAGCTATATACTGGGGGACTTTAGAAGCTCAATCGAGGTATGATAGTCTTGGTTGTTTATTATAGAACCCTAAAATATTTGGAGAATAAATTGAGAGTTTATTATTCTTTGAGGTTGTAATGATGATACGATTTACATATGGCTCCGCATAAAATGGGATATATCCATTAAATGAACATGAACATGGAAAATGAAAATGAAATGGAAATGGTAATGATTATGGTAAATGATAATTTACTTAAACACACCTCTCTAAATGCTATCATAGGGGAAGTATGCGCATAAGGTGATATCCCCTAACTATTGAATGCTGGGAGACTATAGTCCTCGGCCATATGATCGGTTATTACGTATGTTTTCTGCGATGGTGAGGTAATTCCGGGTGTGGTTATGACTCTCCCGCAGGCATATGGCCACTTCCCGACGTTGCGATAGGTGCCCAGATTGTCTTGATTGATAGGCCCTGGAAGATGATAGTCATTTAGGAGCGCGTCCAGTGGGGAAACCCGGAGGGATGGTATTAGAATCGTTATATGTTTATGAATATAACAATTCTTAATTAAGTGGGACTTGATGTATGATAAATGCCACAAAGAGCATATAATAGTGATTATATTTGTGATAAGGAATGGAATGCCACAAAGAGCATATGACAGTAATTATATTCCTGATAAGGAATGGAAAGATGAAATGAAATGGTGAAAAATGATGGAGGCTTTTAATTAATAATGTTTATTCATATCCTCTTGCATAACTAAATAAAATTCATAATCATTTAAATTGTCTTAGTTTATGCTTTGAGATTATGTTGTTAGAATATCATCTTTATCATTCATGATTAACTGTTTATAACTGTCATACTTTTGATTCATCTGGTGATCATATAAAACCGGGCCCTGACCCATTCATATTTTTTTTATGCATGAATCTTATATTCGCTCAGGTGCTCCATCGCAAGGGCGCCTGTACTGAACTTCCTATTCCGATGTTTTGGGGAGCCGTGATACCTTACGAATATTACGGGATATGTTGTTGTAGACGGCTTCATTTTTGTACTCTAGTTACGATCGGGTCATTTACTCGGGCGTGTGGCCCAAGCTGTTGTATTTGCTTATTGTAATGTAATATGTAACATAATGAACTTGTTGTAATATTGTTGTATGGGACTGTTGACCGACAGCATATTCGGTTCCCTTATTGTATACTTGTTGTTGATGTAATATAAGTTCTGCTGGGTTTCCACTTTCTTTTCTAAATTGGGTTGTTTAAATTCTTTCTTTAATTTATAAATTAAAAATTTTGGCAACCCGTTTTCCTAAAATATAGGGTGGTTATCCCGCATACTTATTATATTGTTACGATGCTTAGAATGATTTCGTCCATGATTTCTGTTATATTAGAGTATCGGGCTGGCCACCCCTTATTTTGGTGAGCGGGTTATCGCAGGTGAACATCCTCGGTCAGATGATTTTCTTCTAGAGTACAATATTATTGGATCTAGTTTCATCGCACGACCTGTAAATAGTATCCCCAAGCTTGATATTACTGAAGAAGCTGGTGTAGATCCTATTCATTTGGACGAGGAAGAGATCAGCTCGGGTGAGGGTAGCGAGGGTGACAATAGGGGTGCTTCTCAAGGTGATTCTAGTGAGGCAAGCTCCAGTGGTGAAGGGTCCTTCAGTTCGGAAGGGGTTTCTAAGACTCAATAATCTTCGAGTACATCCAGTAGTTCTAGCGAGGAAATGGATCCCCCTAGGAGGAATCTGATTCGTGATGATGATGATGATGATGATGATGTGCTTCTTGCTCAGTGGTCGAAGAAGAAAAAGTCTGTCGATGGGGATATCGCCACTGGTTCTCAGTCTGCTACTTATGAGTAGGAGAAGAAGAGATAAGAGAAAGAATAGTTAAAGAGAGAGAGAGAAAGAAAGAAGAGGAGAGGAAGAAAGCTAAAGTGAAAAAGAAGGTGGAGGAGAGGAAGAGAGCTGAGAGGGAGAAGGAGATAGAGGAGGAGAGTGGAAGCGAGGATGAAGGCCAGGCAAGCTTTAGTACCCATATCTGCATTGCCAGAGGGGGCCTCAGTCGCCCCATCTCCCCAACTGGCTCCTGCGTTGCTCGAGAGAGCAGTTTTGCCTGCTGATCGACAAAGGGAAATGGGAACTGACCAGTTATCCCTACAAGCGAGTCAGAGGCTGGCCTTGGTAAGTATTTTTCTGTTCTTTAACACTTGTAATACTCTGTTCAATGCTTTCTTTTTACTTGCAGTTTCTGACTGAATTCGCTATTCTCTATCGTTCTCGCGATGATCTGGTGAATAAGAATGCTGAGTTGGAGAAGCAGAACGCTTCTCTGAAGGGGAAGAGTACCGAGCTCGAGGTAAACTTGAAGACTGCTGATACTGCTCGGAAGTCCTCTGATCTCACCCTTGTCAAAGCCAATCGGGCGAGGGAAGCAGCGGTCAAAGGTCTGAACGAGCTACAGCAGGCCTATGACTTAGTCTCCTCGAGCAAGCTAGCTGTGGTGGAGGAGAACAGGGTGCTAGAAGAGAAGCTGAAGACAGTGGAGGAGAGCTCATATAATGCTGGTTGGGCTGCGGCATACGAAGATGCCGATCTTCAGATTGTCTACATCAACCGACTGAACTTTAAGAAGTGCTGGAACAAGGCTCTTTGGCTGTTGGGTGGATATTGATTAACCCATGTTCGATGAGCATGACCCAGGCTCAAAGCCTGTTGTGGATTGTTGATGTAAAAAATTAGATTATCTCTACAATCATAGATAAAAATAAATAAGACAAAAGGATTTTAAAGTGGTTCAGCCTTGAAGGAATGGACTATGTCCACTGCTTTGTTATGTTGATTTAAAAAATTAGAATATCTCTAATTATTCAATCACAGATAAAAATAAATAAGACAAAAGGATTTTAAAGTGGTTCAGCCTTGAAGGAATGGCCTACGTCCATTATTTTGTTATTGCTGATTGTTTGTTTAAAATTCTCGATTACAGGTTTTACCAAGAAATTTCCATTCCCCCTACAATGAGCATGATACAATGTATTTATAGCCTTGAGGCTGTACATGTGAAAGAATAATACATAGCTGTCCAGTAGGAATGTACATCTGTATGATAATAACTGTGCATTTAATGCGGAGTCATCCTCTTGATTATCCGGATATAAATGCTTTAAACGAGGTGCTGCTCGAACCGCCAAAGCTGCTCGGACCGCCTAAGTAGCTCGGTATACATGAGTTGCTCGGTACAATAAAATTCCTCGAAGAACACTTGTTGCTCGGAGCGCCTGAGTTGGTCGGGGAGGTTGAGTTCCTCGGAGTCAAGATGTTATTCAAAAAATGTTTGCGGGTGCCATGTAGATTGACATGTGTCTCCACATAATTGGTCCACGTCAGCAGACTAAATTTGGTATCAACAGACGGCTCCAATGTTTCGTAGTTTGATGTTGAAGAAAAGTATGGAACATTCTGCTGCCTAGACTTTATGGGTTTTAGACAATCTTTCGTTGTTTATAACTCCTTTTTTGAGTGCATAGTATCAGGCTTTTAAAGTATTTTGAATTTCTATAACCGCTTCGTTTTTTGTGTCTTTTTCTTCATTTTAGCCACCGAATACGCAATCGTCCATCATGGTAATCATTTTTTTTCTCTATTCCCGAGGTAAAGTAGTTAAACGCTTCTGAAAATTCGATCGTCTTTTACTTTTTCAAATCTGTATCTTAGAACTTCTTTACTTCTTCTCTATCTTGTGCGTTCATTTCTTCCATTGTTCGTTGTCAACTGATCCACCCTTTTCCTGTAAGATCTTCTTCCTTCTCTTTTGTTTTCTTTGTTCATCATGGTTTACCTTGTTGATTCGCTTGATAAGATATTCTCTGATTTTTCTATTTCTTCATGGGTCATGTTGGAAGAACTTTCTGAACCTTCAGACTATTTTTCTTTGGCTAAGGGACATTGGTTCCCCAGTCTCTTTGTGGCCAAATGTGGCTTTTCTTTTCCTCCAAATCCCCTGTGTTTGGAATTCTGTCAATATTTTGACGTTGTACCTGCAAAAATAGCTCCCAATACCTGAAGAATAGTTAATGGAGTCCATAGGTTAAATCATATTCATGGAACCCGTTTAGGAATTCCAGAAATTATGTTTTGCTATAGATGGGTTGTTAGCGATATTACTTTTTACTTAAAAACTAGGTTTTTAAATAGGGCTTTAGTTGTCAATCTCCCATATGCCAATAGGGATTACTTCGAGCATGGGGTTGTTATGAAAAATTGGCAACATGCTCCATTAAATGGAGATGATGTATATCAGGGTCCTAAGTGTCCCCCTTATGGCAATGGGATAGGTTGTTTTTATTTTATTTTTGAAATTATGTGTTCTTTGTGTTTGATAAAATGCGTCATTGACATTTTAATTTTTTGTTTATTTGCAGTTGACAGCAAAAGAAAATCCTCCAAAGAAACTAATGTCAATTTGAAACACTAGAAACTTATCTGGAGTTTGCACCAAACTGTTGCTGATGAACACATTAGATCAGCTTCTTATTTGTTGCAGTACAAAAGCTATACTTCATCCTTTACTGCTCGTCCAGTGGTGGGTGACATCGACCCATTACCAGCTTCTGAGAGCTCTTCCTCTGAATTACATATTCCCCTCAGTACTAGAATGAAGATAAGACGAGCTCCTGCCTTCTTTGACAAATCGAACTCTGCCAATAAGAAGCAAAGAAAAACAAGCAGGATGTCCCAGAGGAAAGGACAAGAAAAATTGATGCACCCCTCCAATTGCTGCTAAGAAGGTTGTTAAGAAGCCCCCAGTGGCTCCGAGAAAGGTTGTGGCTATTTCTCCTCCAAGCGAGGTTATCGTTATATCACCGACCAAGAAGACATCCTTGGTTGAGAATGTTCCTGCTCCTACAAGGAAGTTAAAGAAAAGTTCCTCGGATAAACCGGCTGAATCTATCTCTCAGCCTTTAACTGCTGGAAGTGGTATTCCCACTTTTGTTGCTTTGAGCTCTGCCATGAGCTCAGTGAAGTCTTGGATTATCCCAGAGATCCAAGGTATTGAAGACAGTCTTTCTCGTGACAGAGTCACTACCTTGGCAGCTCAACATATTACCTCAGTAAGTATTACTAATTTTAATTTTTCAATGTTATGTCCCTGTACTAACTTACAGTTATTTTCTTTTTCCAGCTGGTAACATGTTTTAATACCATTCTGAAGAAGGATGAGGCTATCAAGGCTTCAATCTCCTCGGGAGGTTTAGAAGAAGCTTTTAATGGATTGACTCAGTCCTTAAAGGACTCTCGTCAGAAATATGAAGAAGATAAGGGGGTTTGGGAGAAACAACTCAAGTCCATTGAGCAAGAAAAGACCGAGCTGTAGAGGCCTCCCTAGAGTTGGAGAGGAAAATGAAAGAATTTGAGAGGAAAAATAATGAGCTTGAGGAAAAGCTCAAGAATACTGAAGAGCTTGAAAACAAGCGTAAGAAAACTAAAGAGGAAGTTGTTAGACTTCGTGACTTTGATTGTCAGAGGCAGGAGATAGAAGGGAAGATGAAGGCTACCGAGGAACTTCTTTCTAAGAGGATTTCCTCGGAGAAGGCAAAGAGAAAACTTGTATTTAACAAGTCCTTTAGCACTGGCTGGGACAAAGGATAGAATAAAGTCCTAGCTGCTATGTCTTCTCAGATGGAATTCGCTAGTGTTAAATACTTCAGAGATGGATGGGTCGCAGCTCCGCAGGAGCTAAATTTCGCTGAGACTTCAGACTTGTTCCAGCGACATGTTCATGGTCCTCCTCCCTCTCCTGGAGAAGAAGAAGAAGACGAAGATTCCTCTGAGGAATCCTCCTTGATGATTGGAGATCATATTTCTCCTGTTCCAGTTGTTCAAAGTTTCTACGAGCAACTCCAGCCCACCAGTATTTCAGCCGAGCAGCTTCAATCTACTAGTACCTTGGCCGAGCAACTGTCAATATCTTCCGAGCAACTTTCTACGCCCCCCGAGCAACCTACCTCTTCGTCCAAGCCTCTCGAGGAAATTTTAGGAAGCAAGGATAAGGTGTAGAGTTGTTCGGACCTTTATCTTTGCTTTTTTTTGTTAAATGTAATTCTGGGCTATGTACTTCTCTTTGTGATGTAATAAAATTCGAACTTTTGGCTGCTATATTGACTTTTTCTTCTACTTGCTCTGTTTGCATCCTTATTGATTCTTTCTGTCTCTTCTCTTTCCTTTACTAGTTCATGGCTAGAATGGAGCTCTTGTCAGCCCACGATACTGAACTGATGAAAAATTGCAATTACTACTTCAAGGCTGGCCATGCTGACCTGAATAAAGCTCAAATCATCGACATCCTTGGTCCAGACACTTCTGAATGAGCAGTTGAAGCCTATCAATATTTGAAGTGCTTGCTCGACCGTGTAGTTGCCAATAATGTGGCATATTATGAGATGATTGAAGATCTCCAGGGTACCATCGAGGAACTTCAACAATAATACAAGGAATCTTCTGCCCCTTTGCATAAGGGGTACGAGAAAAAATATCAGTAATTAAATGCTGACAAAGGATATGATAAGTTCATCGCTGCATACGAAAAGAAAGAGAAAATTCTAAAGGCTGAGGTCGAGGAGCACAGGAAAATCGCTAAACTGTTGGAGGAGGAAAATAATGTTTTGCGAGAAGATATATCCCAACTAAAGTCTGCAGCATCTTCCTTGGGAGCCTTGGTCCCTGTCAATGACGAAGGTTTCTCGTTCTTGGAGGTCGAAAATGCCAATTTGAGAGATAAATTGGAAACCTTAAAGAGGATTGGGCCCTCTACTTCTGCTCGTGGACGAGCAAGAGCTTCTTAGGGATGAGCAAGGGCTGCTCGAGTTACTGTTGAAGAAGCTAGAATGCAGGCGGCCTTGGAGAATTAGGCCTTCCAGTTGATGGCAAAGAATCAAGCATTAACAGAGATGTCCAAAATGATTCTGACCCTCGAAGAGCAACTTTCTACACAAAGCTCTGCCTTGGAGAATAAAGAACTTTTAGTGAAGAACCTCCACGAGCAACTGGAGAGGTTAACCTACCAGTTTAACAAACAACCCAGAGAGTTTTGGATGGCTGGTTACAATGAAGCCCTCTACCATCTCGATGATCAGATCCAGAATTCAAATAACGATGGTTACAAGAAAGGATGGCTGAATGCACTGGGGGTGTTACAGTTGGAGCAGGGCCATTATATCTGGGATTACTATGACCCTGGGTTGCTCGAGTTGCCTGTGCCACCTTTTAAACTTCATAAGAGGTGGATTCCTGCTCGGGCAATTCCTCAGTGCTTAATCTCCAAGTATCTCGGCGACTACAGTCTTCATTCTAATTTTGAGATATCTCGCCCGGAGCATTTACTTGATCGTCCATCAGTAATGAATGTCAGGATGCTTAGAGATCTGAACTTCATCAATTCTCCTTACGCCTTAGATGATCCTCCTGCTGGAGTAGAGCCTGTTTCAAAGGCAGAAGGGAAAAAGCCAGTAGAATAGGATTTTTGATGTAATGATTCCTCATGTAATATGTAATTTATTCTCTATGTAATATGTTCTGATTTTAATGAAGGAACTTTTAGTTTTCTCTGCAATCTTGATTGTCATTATTTTATAAAATATTTGTTTTATTCTCTGATGAATGTATATGTATATCTTGTAAGAAAACAGAAATGTCCTGTGTTATTTTAAATTGCCGACCAACTGGAGTTGGTGAAAATTTATTGTTGACCATTCTGAGTTTGTGATAATTATTTGACGACCAACCGGAGTTGATGATATTTTGTTTCCCGACCAACTTAGAGTTGGTGGTAATTTGATATGCCATAAGTAAAGAAATTATGTTTTATTTTTTTATTACAGTGACTTATCACTTTTTAATTCTAAGTCATGAAACAACTTGCATCCCATAATCCTACTTTGTTTAACCAACTGTTCCCGACCAACCGGAGTTGGTGGATTTTTATTCCCGACCAACCGTAGTTGGTGGAAATTTATTCCCGACCAACCATAGTTGGTGGATTTTTATTCTCGACCAACCGTAGTTGGTGGAAATTTATTCCCGACCAACCGTAGTTGGTGGATTTTTATTCCCGACCAACCGTAGTTGGTGGATTTTTTGATGCGTAGTGTGTAGCACTAGTATTCCGAAAAAATTTCAACAAAAGGAGAGAATTGGGTAAAACCTCCAAAACTTTATTCATATTGAAGAAAACTACTGATAATATTTGCGTAGATGCTCTGCGTTCCATGCATTCTTAAACCCCTCTCCTTCTAAGGTTTCAATCCTATATGTCCCTGGTCGAACAACTTTTGTTACTCTGTAGGGTCCATGCCAGTTAGCTTCAAGTTTGTTGTGTTTTTGAATTACTTTCTTTAGCACATAGTCCCCTTCTTTCAAATCACACTTCTTTACTCTCTTGTTTGTAGAACAGAGCTGTTCGTTGTCGGTATGCAGCATTCCTGATTGCTGCTTCTTCTCTAACTTCCTCGAGCATATCCAAGTATAATCTTCTCATCAAGTCACTGATTAGAGAATTAAAATTCAGCACTCTGTGTGTGGGGAGACCCAGCTCGGCGGGTATAACAGCTTCACTTCTAAATGCCAGCATGTATGGAGATTCTCCTGTTTCTACTCGTGGTGTAGTACGATAAGCCCACAGTACAGAATGTAGCTCGTTGATCCAATCTGCCTTCGCATCATTCAGTCTTTTCTTCAAACCATTCAGCAGCGTTTTGTTTGTCACCTCAGTTTGTCCATTGCTCTGGGGATGGCCTGGTGCAGAGTGGGTTTTCAATATATTTGACTGATGATAATATGCAGCGAACTCCTCGTTATCAAATTGAGTTCCATGGTCTGTGATGAATGCATGAGGAAGACCATATCTACAGATGACATTCTTCTAAATAAATTGGTACACCTTTTCATACGTCATATCAATAAGAGGCTCAGCGTCCACCCACTTAGTAAAGTAATCCACCGCGACCACGAGATATTTAAATCTTCCCCTGGTCGTTGGAAGTGGCCCGACCAAGTCTATTCCCCACATGGCAAATGGCCGAGGGGAAGTAATGGGTGTTAACAGTGCTTGGGGAGTTCTTCGGATAGAAGAAAAGCGTTGACATTTGTCATATTTTTTGGCATAGGCTATGCAATCATCCCTCATCGTCGGCCAATAGTATCCTTGCGTCATTATTATTTACAAAAGTGTCCGACCTGCTACATGGGCTCCACAGGACCCTTCATGGACCTCTTCAATCAAGTCTTTTACCTCGGAGGGATGCACACATCTTTGCAAACCTGCTTTTATTCCTCGTCTATATAGAATACCATTAGTTAATACATAACGAGAAGCTTTAAACTTTAGCTTATTGGTTGCGAGTTTATTAGTTGGTAATGTCCCTTCCTCAATATATGCCCTGATGGGATCCATCCAAGATGGTCCTAAATCAAGGGTAATGAAGCTCACCATCATATCTTTGTCAATGCTCCTGCCAGCCAAAATTTCTATCGGAATTGTTCTTCGTAGCTCGGTGCGTGTGGCTGAGGCTAACCGAGCTAAGGCATCTGCTCTTGCATTTTCCAATCTTGGTGTTCTAATTAACTGCACTGCGTTAAAGCTCGATACAATCTCCATTGCTTTCACATAATACTTGCTCATTAATTCTCCCTTTGTTACGTACAATCCCAGCATTTGATTTACGATCAACTGTGAGTCACTGAATATAATGAACTGCTCCACCTCCATGGTTTTTGCTAAACTAAGTCCTGCAATCATAGCTTCATATTCAGCCTCATTATTAGAAGCCTTGAATTGAAAGCGCAGAGCATACTCCATATCAATTTCATCCGGGCTGTTTAAAATAATCCCTGCCCCACAACCTGTACTGCAAGATGAGCCATCCACATACAGATTCCATATAGGTACTTCATCCTCAAATTTTTTATCGAATGAAGTTCGTCGGTGGAATATCTGTTGCTTCTTTATATCCTCCCCTAGCACTTCTTGTTGCTCGTCAACCATCTCCTCTTGATCGTCAATTGACTTATGTTGGTCGGAGTTTAAATTTAATGATCATGTAATATCCATAGATTGGTCGGTATTCAACTTTTGCTCCTCGGAGGTGTCAGGATAAGTGAATTCTGTGATGAAATCTGCTACTGCCCTTTAAGCGATGATCTAGGATCATAAACTATGTCATATTCACCAAGTTCTACTGCCCAGTACATCAATCTCCCAGATTTCTCTGGTTTATGAAGAGCTTGCCTCGACGGCATATCGGTATACACAACAATGGTATGAGCTTGGAAGTATGGCCTCATTCTTCTACTCGCTTCGATCAACGCTAGTGCCAATGTTTCCAGTCTTAGATATTTGATCTCTGCTCCTCGGAAGGCCTTGCTAGTGTAATAAATTGGTTTTTGCACTCCATCCTCCATTCTTATCAATGCCGAGCTAACTGCATTCTCCGAAACTGC
This sequence comes from Sambucus nigra, assembly GCA_949130495.1. NCBI lineage: Eukaryota > Viridiplantae > Streptophyta > Magnoliopsida > Dipsacales > Adoxaceae > Sambucus > Sambucus nigra. The sequence continues at coordinate 578,078,236 of OX422217.1, forward strand.
TAGATACAAGTACAATCTCTCTCCCATCACTAGCCTGGACAACAGTGGAGGTGCTCCCAGGAATTTATTCAACTCTTAAAAGGCCTTCTCGCATTCATCATTCCATTCAAACATTTTTCGGAGTGTTTTGAAGAATGGTAGGCATCTATCAGTTGCTCGTGATACAAATCTATTAAGTGCTGCAACTCTCCCTCTGAGACTTTGCATTTCCTTCTTCGTCGTTGGAGATCGTAGTCCCAATAGAGCCTTGATCTTTTCAGGGTTTGATTCAATACCTCGTTGGTTGACAATATACCAGAGGAACATGCCTTCTCGTACTCCGAATATGCATTTGGTAGGGTTCAACTTCATTTGATATTTTCTAGTTGATCAAAGGTTTGGCCTAAGTCAATTAGATGATCAGCAGCTCTCTTGCTCTTCGTCAGCATATCATCAACATAAACTTCCATATTGTAATTGATTTGCTCTTCAAACGCCTTGTTCATCAGCCGCTGATATGTTGCACCTGCATTTTTTAACCCAAAAGGCATAACATTATAACAATAAGTTCCCCTAGGGGTAATAAAAGAGGTACTCTCCCTGTCTTCAGGTTTCATTTTAATCTGGTTGTAGCCAGAATAAGCATCCATGAAGCTCAACAGCTCATGTCCCGAGGTAGCATCCACTAATTGATCAATTCGGGGCAAAGGAAAATGATCCTTTGGGCATGCTTTGTTGAGGTCGATGAAGTCTACACACATCCTCCACTTGTTGTTGTTCTTCTTCACCATCACCACATTAGCTAACCAGTCTGGATATTTGACATCTTCAATAAAGCAAGATTTCTGGAGCTTCTCGACCTCCTCGTGTATAGCTTGGTTCTTTTCGGGGCTGAATACTCTTCTTCTCTGCTTCACTGGCTTGATTTCCTTGTTCACATTGAGCTCGTGACATAAGAAATTTGGGTATATTCCTGGCATGTCCTCATGGCTCCATGCAAAAGTTTGGTTTATGCTTTTTAGGAAAACTATCAATTCCTATTTTAGTGAGGCATCCAACGACGAACCTATTTGAGTTGTTCATTCTGGGTGCTCGTCGTCCAGAATGACATTTTTAGTGGTTTCCACCACCTGGCCTTTTACGAGCTGCAACTTGTCTCTGGGATCTAATGTTTCAATTTCTGCACCCTCATCCACTTGATAGGTAGTAGTCTTTTTCTTAGATTCCTCCAGTTCTTCCTCCTCGACAGATGAATAGTAGCATTCCCAAGCTACTTTTTGGTCACCCTTTACAATTCCTACTCTAAAGTTGGTTGGAAATTTTAGGCATTGATGTACAGTAGATGGTACTGCTTCGAACTTCTTCAATCCTACCCTTCCCATGATGATATTATAAGTTGATTGAACTTTCTTATCCATTACAAAAAAGCGCACTCTTTCTGTTCGACAAGCGGGCCATGTACCGATGAACATATCCAACTTGATCGTCCCAAGTGGAAAAAATTTCTCACCAGTAAAGCCGAGGAGGTGCCTGTGATAAGGCTCCAACTGAGACAACTTTAAATTTAAGCTATCAAAGCATGAGTAGAACATAATATCCGTCGAGCTACCATTATCTACCAGTACTCTTGAGATCATTACTTCCTTCATCCTCATTTTGATCACCAATGGATCATCATGAGGATATAGCACACCTGCGAGGTCATTCTTGGAGAAATCGATTATCAGTTTTTCTTTGTTTACCTTCCTCGGGCGGTCATCCTCAGCTAGATTTATTCGCTGAATATATGAACAAGCTTGAGCCTCATTGAGGCAAGCTTTCCTCTCTGCAGTAAGGTCTCCACCTCCTGCATCTCCACCTGTAATAACATTACAATCAAATGATCCAAAACGAATTGAAAATACCTCACGTTCTGGCTGTCTTGGTCTGTTGGGGAGATCGGGGTCGTCTTCTGGATCATCTTCATGATCTCTTTTCTTGTCATCTTATGCTCGACGAGGAGATCTAGATCTCTGTCTCGCTCGATCGTTGTTCTTTCCTTCGTTTCTGCGATCAACATACTTGGTTAGCTTTCCTCGTCTGATGAGTGCTTCAATTTCATTTTGAAGAGCTATGCAATTTTTGGTCGTGTGACCATGGTCTTTATGGAACTCGTAATATTTGGCCTTATTGCTCTTGTCAGGATCTGTCTTCATTTTCTCTGGCCAGTTTAACTCCTCGCTGTTCTTGATTTCTTCCAAAAAGTGGTTTATGTCTACTTTCAAAGGAGTATAATTTCCAAATTTCTTCAACATTTCCCATTATGGTTTTGCTTTTGATTGCTTATTACCACCATTGTTCTTCTGATCCTTCTTCTCAATCTTCTCGGCCTCAACTTTGGTCTCCTTAGTGTCCATGTTCTTCTTCGCAACCATAGCTTCCTCGGCATTCATAATTTTGGCTGCTTTTGCCATTAGTTCTGATATTGTCCTAGGCGGATCTTTGGCCAAAGTGTAGTACAATTTATTTGGCAATAGTCCACTCATCAAAGCAGTAATTGCTGTCTTTTTCTCGTAATCAATAACTTTGAGCTTCTCGTTATTGAAACGAGTTATGTAATCCCTGGTGCTCTCACCTGCTTTTTGTCTAACACTTAACAAGTGTGCTACTCGTTTAGCTGATTTTTCTCCAAAACAGAAATTTCCAATAAAGAGCTCGGCCAGTTGAAAGAAAGTTGAAATCTTCCCCCAAGGAAGATTATTGTACCATATTTGAGCAAATTCGATAAGAGTTCCCGAAAATGCCCTGCATCTCATCTCGTCTGGCACGGCATAGATATCGGCAGCAGATTGGTATTGTTCTATATAAAGGACAGGGTCAGTTTTTCCATCATATTAGGAGTCACAATAGGTGCTTTGAACTTTGATGGCGTGGGAAAATCCACAATTTCCTGGATAAAAGGTGTTCCTTGGAAAAAAGTTCTTTGTAGAGGATTCTTGGCCTTAGCCATTTCCCCTAGTCTGTCCTCCAACCTTTGAATAAAGCCTTTACATGCATCATTTCCCTCTTTGGGCCTGTTGGTTCGAGCAACTGATCGTGTTGAATTTGCCTCCTGGGATCTTTCATTACGAACAGTTGGTCGTGATTGGGCAGAACCCTCCCTTAGATCAGATGGTCGCCGAAAGTTCTTCGACACATCCTTATGAGGACTTCTATTCCTTCTAGGGCCCAAACGATCAAAAGGAGAGGCCCTACTTAATCTCTCCAATGCACTAGTCCTTTTCGGAGAGAGAGTGATGTTTTGTTCAGTATCTGTAGCTCGTACTGATGAAGTTCGACCAGGTTGATAAGAAAAATCATTAGATCTCTCAGTGCAATATGAATCGGTAAGCCTAGATTGAGATTCCTCTGGGAATAACGTTCGCCTAGAAGGAAAACGAGTATTTCTTTGAAAGTTTCGTTGTCCTGCATGGATAGATACTCCACCCTGGACAGTTTGTATGAGTTATCGCATAGTTTCTTGCATGGCTGTTTGGCCTTGGGCTAGATTAGCCATTATTTCGGCTAGATCTTGGACATTTGGAGGAGTGGATGGATTTGGAGGAATCCCAGTGTTTCGATTACTAGATTCTGGATGATCAGCCATTGATGATAAATGGTTTTGGTGAAAAATGAAAATTACAGTCGTTTTCCCACAGACGGCGCCAATCTGTTGATGTAAAAAATTAGATTATCTCTAATTATTCAATCACAGATAAAAATAAATAAGACAAAAGGATTTTAAAGTGGTTCAGCCTTGAAGGAATGACCTACGTCCACTGCTTTGTTATGTTGATGTAAAAAATTAGATTATCTCTAATTATTCAATGAGAGATAAAAATAAATAAGACAAAAGGATTTTAAAGTGGTTCAGCCTTGAAGGAATGGCCTATGTCCACTGTTTTGTTATTGCTGACTGTTTGTTTGAAATTCTCGAATACAGGTTTTATCAAGAAATTCCCAATCCCCCTACAATGAGGATGATTCAATGTATTTATAGACTTGAGGTTGTACATGTGAAAGAATAATACATAGCTGTCCAGTAGGAATGTACATCTATACGATAATAACTGTGCATTTAATGCGCAGTCATCCTCTTGATTATCCGGATATGAATGCTTTGAACGAGGTGCAGCTTGGACCGCCTAAGCTGCTCAGACTGCCTAAGTAGCTCGACATATATGAGTTGCTCGGTACAATAAAATTCCTCGGAGAACACTTGTTGCTCAGAGCGCCTGAGTTGGTCAGGGAGGTTGAGTTCCTCGGAGTCAAGATGTTATTCAAAAAATGTTTGTGGGTGCTATGTAGATTGACATGTGTCTCCACATAATTGGTCCACACCAGCAGACTAAATTTGGTATCAACATGGACGAATTTCCTACCCCATCCATTGAAGATGTTGCCCCTGTCTCCCAGACTGTTCCTGTTGATGCTCCTCCTGCTATGGGAATAGTCATTGTTTCGTCCGAGGGAGTTGCCTCTCTTGCTGCCGATAAAGGAAAATAATTAATAACCTCTGAACAAACTGAGGTTGCTAGCTAGTTCGCTCCTAGAATTTCCTCTATATTTTTTATTTATTTGTACTATTCTTTGCTGATTATCGATGTACTCTGGACCTCCATTTTAAAATGAAATGAAAAAGACTTTTCCCCTTTAGTGTACTGATTCATTTATTCTTTATTGATTTTTATGGCCTGTAGTTGACTAATGTAGATGAATTTATACTTGCCACTTCTCAACTGGGAAAAATCCTTGGTCCTAATGCGAGCAATCAAGTTCACCAAGCCTTTGTTAGGATCTTCAAGTCTCTTAGGACAATGAATAAGAACTTTAAGGACCAGTCAGAGATCGTTGCCAAACTGAAGGATAGACTTCAGGAGATGGAAGAAGTTGGTGCCTCTGTTCAAGAGGAAGTGAATACTTTAGGACCCAAGCTTCTAGATGCCTCCAAAATCAATCAAGTTGGAGAGGTCCTTCAGCAGGAGAATGAGACTCTGAGGAGAGAGATAATGCGACTCAGAGAGAACGCACCAAACGTTGCACCCCAAGTTTTAAGGGGCTCTTCTTCATCAGCCGATCCGTGAGCTGATGTAGGTGCTGGGAGCTCAGCCAGGGAGGCTGATGAGCTTCGTACTGATGTTCGGCGAGCTTATGTGATAGCAACTGGATTACAGAGAGACGTTACACTGCTGAGGCATTTGTTCAAGAAAGGTCCTCGGTGAGTATAGGATGATGGCTATGACCAAGGCTGGATGGATGCTCTGATGAGGCTGACAGAGTTTGAAGAACTATCCTTTATTAGGGGATGGTTGAGCGCCCTTAGGGAGCTGCAAGTCCCAATGAAATCAGTACTCTGGTACCATCATGAAATTTTTCCTTCAACCTTGATGCCCAATACTTTCAGAATGGACGACCAGTGGATCCCTATAGATGCCATCCCTAGACCGTTTCCAGATCCAGATGCGAATGAGGTCGAGGAGGAATTGAATCCTTATTTGGATGACGGTCGAAGATCACAGGTGGCTGAATACCTTGCTCAGAGGCCTAATCCTCATTAAGATTTTGCTGACTGTAACTCATTATAAATATAATGAAATAATGTAACATCAATGTTTTGGGCGATCTCGCCGACTAAACACGTGTTGTATATTTTTATTGTAAGTGTGATGAAGTAATATGATATCTATGTTTTGGGCGACTAAACACGTGTTGTATATTTTTATTTTTATTGTAAGTGTCCTCCCAGTCCAGTATGCTTATAAGATACTATTCTGCCTCACTTTACCTTTTAGGTCGTGTCGTCACACTCCCTTAGGCCTAAGTGTGGCAATGGAGAGGACACACCTGGCGTTGGATGTTCTATCCGAGCAGGTATTTTGAACCAAACATAGTTTGATAACCAATTCGTTTTTGGCCTAATTGCCTAAGGGTCCCCTATAAGGCTTCATATATTGACAGGGGTAATGCTAAGAGGTTGTTCGTGTTTCATAACGAAGACCTGAGGAGGGTGATTCCTTTCTTCTACATACTTAGTAATATGCATGTCACTTGGAAAAGGTGTGAAAGCTATAAAGTTCATAATATAAAATTAACACTTAAGAATGTCACAGCCAAACAACCTTTTATTAATCACAAGCAATAAAAATTGAGTTGCCAAAAAATGTGCCAATTGCAAAAATGTGATAAAAGAGGAGCTAAAAAATTAGAAGTATAATTTCTTCAGAATTTCTTCAGATAGGCTCCTTTTAGGTCGTCCCTTATTACCTTGAATGGTCCCTCCCAATTTGGACCTAGCTTGCCATCTGATGGTTTTACTGTGCTGCCAAGGACCTTCCTTAGGACGTAGTCTCCAACCTGGAATGTCCTTGAATTGACCTTTCGATTACTGTATTTTGCGAGCTGTTACTGATAGCTCGCCAGCTTTACTAGGGCTAGCTCTCTGCGTTCATCATCTAGGTCAAGTTCAGCGAGTAATGCTGCATCATTCTGGCCTTGGTCGATAAGGATGGTTTTCATGGTTGGTAGCCAGCTTCCAAGGGGATGGTTGCTTCCATTCCATACGTTAGTGAGAATGGGGTTTCCCCAGTTGCTCACCGTGGGGTAGTGCGGTAATCCCACAAAATATGTGGCAACTCACTCACCCATGCACCTTTGGCTCGCTCTAGTCATTTATTCAGCCCATCGATCACTGTTTTGTTGGAAGCCTTGGCTTGAACGTTGTTCTGGGGGTATGACACCGAGCTGAAATAGTTCCTGATCCCGTGTTCTTTGCAGAAGTTCTGGAAAGGGACACTCTCGAACTGTATTCCGTTGTCAGTGATGATGGTTCTGGGGATTCCAAAATGGGTAATTATATTTTTCCCTATGAACCTCATCATATCTGGACCTCGTATGTTTGCCAGTGGCTCTACCTCGATCGATTTGGTGAAGTAATCCATTGTGACCAATAGATACTTGCGGTTATCGGTGGCGGTAGGAAGAGGGCCTACGATGTCCATCCCCCATTGGGCGAAAGGTCATGGGTTGGTTAGCGATTTTAGGTCGCAGGCAGGTTAGTGAACCATAAGAGCATGTAGTTGGCATTTCTAACATTTGCGAGCATATACTGTCGAATCTTTTTGCATATATGGCCACAAGTAGCCTTCATTCATTGCTCGATAAGCTAGTGACCTTCCTCTAATATGGCTTCCAAAGATTCCTTCATAAAGCTCGTGTAGAACTTGCTCGATGTCCTTCGGGTGAACACATTGAAGATAAGGGCGGGTGAATGATCTCTTGTACAGTTTTCCCTCATGAGATAAGTGAAAGCGAGCAGCTTTGACTCTTGTCTGATGAGCGACCTTCTTATTATTGGGAAGTGTGCCATCTTTTAAATAGTGCCTCAGAGGGTCCATCCAACTGGGCGCTGACTCGATCTGGAGTATGTGTTCTAGATTTGGCGGATCATCACTCTGGTTGATGCTTGGATGGGTGAGGAAGTCGATGGGGATCGTCCTCTTGAAGTCGGAATCGATCGCTGAACTTAGGGCTGCTAGGGAGTCGACATGATTGTTCTAACCTCTGGGAAATTATTGGACATTGACTTCCTCAAAGCTGGACATTGGCTTCTTTATCAAGGCAAGGTAGGCTGTCATTCTTTCGTCTCTTGCGTTGAAGTCCCCACTTACCTGATTGGAGACTAATTGTGAGTCACCGAACACCTGTAGCTACTTTCCCCCCAGTGCTTGTGCCTTCTGCAGGCCGGCTATAAAAGCTTTGTATTCTGCCTCATTATTGGAGGCTTCAAATCCAAGCCTGATCCCTTGCTCGAGGATTATGTCTTCTGGAGTGACGAGAACAATGCCTACTCCTGCCCCTTTTAAGTTAGAGGCTCCATCGACAAATAGTCACCAGACTCCGACTGATGGGTGATTTTCCATTTGCTTCATGGGTTGAAGATGGTCGCAAGGCTGTTCGCCAGTGAATTCTGTGATGAAATCTGTGAGGACCTGCCCTTTGATTGCATTCCTGGGCTAAAATTGGATATTAAATCGTCCAAGCTCGACTGACCACTTGGATAGTCTGCCAGACAGATCTTCTTTCTACATGACTGCTTTGAGGGGGTGTGATGTAAGGATGATGATAGTGTGAGATTCTAAGTAGTGCTTCATCTTCCTCGAAGCTATTACTAGTGCGAAGGTGAGATTTTCTAGTGGTAGGTACCGCTGCTCGGCAGTCAATTAGGTTTTGCTCGCGTAGTAAACTGGATGTTGGATTCATGATTTTTCTCACACTAGTGCAGAACTAATGGCGTGGTTGGAGACGGTGAGATATAAGTACAAGGAATCATCTTCTTGAGGTATGACGAGCAGAGGTGGTTTGCTAAGATAGGCCTTGAGCTCTTCCAATGCTTTCGAGCAATCTTGATTCCACTCCACTATCTTGTTTCCTTTCAAGAGCTGAAAGAATGGCTTGCACTTATCAGAGGACTTTGAAATGAAACGATTCAAGGCGGCGAGCATGCCCATGAGCTTATGCACGTCCCGTATCGTGCGCGGAGGTTGTACCTTACTGGTCGCGTTAATCTGGTCCGGATTGACCTCAATGCCTCTCTCGCTGACCAAGTACCCTGAATGGACACTGAAAGAACATTTGCTCACGTTGAGTTTCATTCAGTATTTCCTAAGGATTTCGAAGGTCCTTGATAGGTCTGAGAGGTGGTCTTCTTTTTTCCTGCCCTTAATGAGCATATCATCGATGTAGACTTCCATGGTATCTCCCATTTGGTCTTTGAACATCTTGGTGACCAACCACTAGTAGGTTACTCCTGCATTCTTAAGCCCAAAGGGCATAACTTTGTAGCAGTATAATCCGATAGTCGTGATGAACGCTGTTTTGTCTTGGTCTGGTGCATATAGAGGGATCTGATGATACCCTGAATATGCGTCCAGAAAACTCATTCTCTCGTGAGCTGCTGTGGCGTCCACCAATTAGTCAATCTTTGGGAGAGGGAAACTGTCCTTAGGGCACTCCCGGTTAAGGTCAGTGAAGTCAATGAAGACTCTCCATTTCCCATTGCTTTTTGGAACCACTACTGGGTTGGATAGCCATTTAAGGAATTGGACTTCCTGTATGGATCCTGCATCCAACAGATTTTGAACTTCCTTCTCCACAGCCTTAGCCTTCTCGGGCGCAGTTCACCGTGATTTCTGTGTAATAGGCCTGAAATTGGGGTCGATGTGTAACCTATGGCAAACCACACTGGGATCAATGCTAGGTAGCTCGTAAGGTTCCCACGCAAAAACATCTAGGTTGCTTCTCAGTATCACCGTCAATTCTTTCTTCTCTTGATCTATAAGAGAAGTCCCGATTAAGAAACCCATATCTTTCTTGCTCCCACCGACTGTTATCTCCTCCAGGTTTTTGAGGACCCACTCAGAGGGGAGGAGCCTGGTTTCCTCCACTCCGAGCCTTCTATATTTTAACTGCTATTTTGATGGTATCAGACCTTCTAGCTCCTCGACCTTCTCTTTGGCCTTCTCGACCTTCTTCTCCGGTTTCGAGAGGATGGCTGCTATGAAGAAGCTTTTTGCCATCGCCTGATCACCATGAATCTCTATTACTCCTCTCTCAGTTACGTACTTAAGTTTTTTATGGTAGGTCGAGGGAACTTCCTTCATTTCATGCAGCCACCCCCGACCAAGGATAACTTAATATGGCGAGTCGATATCAACCACCAGAAACTCGATCATTTGGGAGACACTTTGTGCCCTTACCGGCAACACGATCTTTCCCAATGGAATAATTACTTTTCTAACAAAGCTGACTAGAGGGACAGTGGCTTACTTCAGGTTGGCAATGCTTAGCTTCAACTTTCTGAAGAGGTCAAGATACATTACCTCAAATGAGCTTCCCTGGTCGACGAACAACTTGTCGACGTCATAGTTGGCTATCCAGAGCATAATGATCAAGGCGTAATGATGTGGGATTCTTACTCCCACCAGATCTTCATCTGTGAACATGATATGTTTGCTATAGTCGACGTCATCTGCTCGCCGATGCTTTCCTGATTGTGTCTTTGCTGGATCAATATGAAAATCTTGCATTACTCCAGTAAGCTTTTTTACCTCCATCCGGGATGAATTCGTTTGAATTTGCTTCATATCAGATGCCCCATGAATGACTACAAATTCATGGCCATCATCATTTTCGAATACGTTGTCAGGTTCTGTTTCTTTATTGGCAGCGACTTTCTCTGCCTTCATCTCCACAAACTCATTCAGGTGCCCAACCTAGGCCAGTTCTTCGAGGTAAGACTTAAGAGCATTGCAGTGCTCAGTCTTATGTCCTCCCTCTTAATAAAAAGTACATCTCAGCGCGTTGTTTCTCTTCGGGGTATCTCCTCCCATCCTTTTAGGCCACTTAACAAATGGCTCATCTTTGATCTTCTCCAGGATCTTGTAGATTGGTTCTTTGAAGACAGTGTTTACTGCCTGAAATAATTTCGAAGCATCATTCTTATCTCTGTTCTTGGAGCCATTCTTGCCTCCATTCTTGCCTCCTTTCTTCTGATTTTCAACCTTGTCGTTGCCCTTGGCAGCGAGCTTTGCTCGATCATTCTCCCCTGTACTGAGGCGGGTCATATCCTCCACTTTGGCGTATTTCTCCATGCGAGCCATCAAGTCATCAATGGTGGTGGCCCCCCTTCTTTGTCAATGATTGGTGCAGAAGGCAAGAGCTGGGTAAGCCAATCTTGAAGGAGGATACTGCCACCTGCTTCAAGCAGTCTTTGACCTCGTTGAACAACTCCCAGTACCTCTTTGTATAGTCTTGCAGGATTTCCTGAGGCGTCTTCTTCATTATTAGAAAAACATCCATCCTTTTCAGATGGGAGCTGTTGGTGATGATGCGAGCTGTGAAGAGATCGTCCAGGGACTCAAAACTCCTTATAGACCTATGAGGGATATTCTTGAACCACTTTTAGGCCACATCATAGAGACTTGAGGGGAAAATTCGGCACATTAGGGCATCCCTGTGGTTCCAGATAGTCATGGACTGCCTATATTGCCTAACGTGATCGATAGGGTGATCGATAGGGTGAGTCTTTCCGTCATAGATTTTGAATCTTAGGATTATGAACTTTTGTGGGGCTTCTTCTTCTTCTGTCTCTCTAGAGAAAGGGGATTTCATCTGAGTCATGAGATCTCGACGAGCAATCTCTCTAATCGATCTAGCACCCCGATGTGCTGGGTGCTGGTCCATTTCCCTTTGGACCAAATTTCGTATGTCCTCAATACCTCGAGCTGGACTCCTATAATGGAGAGTTAGTCGCTATTGCTCGAGCAAGTCATCATCCAAATCGTGTTTAGCACTTTTCTGGGATCCGCGTCTAGGGCTCCTTCCTCGGTTGTGAGACTTGCTCGCCTGAGGTCTAGGAGTGCGGTAATGACGTCTCCTGATGCTACGATGGAGTTCTCTCTCCATCCTTTCCAATCTCCTTTTGGGGCGAGCATTCTCTGCCTCTTGTTTGCGAGCAGACTCTCCTTGCTCTTGGAGCCTTGCCTCATACACATCATTCAATCTGGAAATTTATGTGGACTTCACTGGTCCTTGACTTTCTTCTGAGGCTTATCGCTCTGGGTGAGCACTCTGATCTAAACGGCGAACTTCAAATCTGATCCTGCGAGGGGAAGGCTGCTCTTGGATATCCCCTGCCTAAGGGGCGTTACTGTTGTGATTAGACATTCTAAATTCATTGTTGGAGAGGTCTTTCTTAAAGGAAGACAAACGATTCCCAAAGACGGCGTCAATTCTAGTAACAATTATATTCAACACAAATAAATAAGAAAAGCGCAATCACTCAAGTAAGTAAAAAAGATAATGAATGCCAACCACACAACACAGTATGTACGTGGTTCAGAAAGAATGCCTACGTCGACGGTGGTGCAATCAGTTTTATTTCTATGTACTCCGGGAAGTGTCTTTCAGAGAATACTATACGTGCCTTTTGCCCCAGGCTTAGGATGTTTATTCTCGGGGAGTGGGGTGTGGGACTCCCCCACGTCCATCTTCTACTCCTAGAATATATCCCTTCGAGATTTTAGTATTGGACTAAGTCGGAACTGAATTCAGTTGAGATACGAGGGGCCCAGACTTTGGTCCATTTCTATTGGGTTACTCGTCTGGGCCTGTGATGGCAAATTCGGGTACCCACAGTAATTACTGCCTTTTTTTTAGTTAGTGGTAGTTAATTGAAAAGTGATCCAATATTTTCAACTTGTAGAGCATATCAATCTTACAATAATGTAAAATACAAATTGAAGACGAAATATAAATGTACAATTGAAAGTTAATCCAGAGATGTATATGGTTCAACGGGATAACCTTACTACATCCATGGGGAATGGTGAGAAGAGTATTATTAGCTTTCAGAAAGAAAGGAAGAAGATGATCTGGAGTGTTGGAACAACTAGTAGAGAGTCCAAGTCGTGGGGTACAATGATGTGCAATTAGATTTTCTAGAAAATTATGGTTATGCCTATTTATATATATAAGTGTCCTAGCATTTTAGGCCTTTATCATAGCGATTGGTAGTTTTCTTTTGTCTTATCCTTAATGTAGTTGAATTTTATTAATTGTATCCATTTATATCCATCGTCATCTATTTTGGTTTACTTCTGTCCACTTTGTGACTTTCGGATGACCTAATTGTTACAGCTACACAAGTTCTACGAGTCTTGACACATGGTCTAATTTCCATATTATCCATTCAATTTCTTCTAAGATTAGGGTGACTGGTCTTTAGGATTTCCTGACTCAATTCAATCCTATTGAGTGCTCCACATGTGATGTGGTTTTTCTCATTAGTTGTTTATGAACTGCCACGCATCCTACTTATTCTTAGTGGGAGTTTAATCATTATAATGGGTGCATGTAATACTTGTGTTTAGGGTTTCACGCACCATAGATTTACTGTCCTTATGTAATCATTGCTCATGAATCGTGCTACCTATGGGAGTGAGATTATTTTTCCAAGAGAGACATCACATTCACCTCCATTTGGTGGTAAAGAGAAGTATAAGGGGTTTCAAATGACCCCTTATACATATTTACTTGAATTTCTAATGTATGAAACTTCTCATCTCATTTACTCTATCTTTGAGTGGAGATAAACCATTGTTACCTTCACCATCATGTTCTTTCTTTATTATTACCACCTTTAGCCATGTTTGGGAATTTGAGGAGGTGAGAAGTGACCTCAAAAAATGATTTCAAGGAATTTTTTACTATGTACCACATACCTAGAAATGTTAAGATATGAACCTTGCCATAGAAGATGTCTGCAATATCTGATGATGCTGAAATCTAGCACCACCAGATAAGTGATGATGAGCTCAAACATTAGTAACCATGGAAGCCATAGAGATGTATATGTATAAGTGTGTAAGTGTGTAGAAGGAGATGAGTATAAGAGGAGCAAGTTAATGATGTATAGTGGTTCAGCCAATCAAGCCTACATCCACTGTAAGTGTGTGATACACTAAGTATGGGCACTAATGGCCTTGGATACAATGCACATAAGCTCACTTTCTCTCTCTACTATGTGTACAAGTAGAGTTTTTACTAGGGTTACAATTATCGATCGATTCCTTCATCCCCTTGTAGGGTTGTAGGTGACAAGTATATATAGGTCTTGGGGGGTGTAGTGTACCCCCCAAGTATGTATGGTGCAAGTGAATGATGATTTAGCCAATCCCCTGTTGACACCTGTAGATGCCACCTGTGACAATTGATGACATAATATTCCCTCACTTGAGGGGGTGATATTGTTATAACGGTCATCCACATGCCATGTGAGACTCACGTGCACTGTTCCACGCGTCTCCCAAACCACGCGTTGTGATGATGTCACCCTCGGCCTATGATATGAGGTCGAGGGAAAAGTTCCCTCTGGTAGTGAGTCTGGTCTAATTTAGGCCTCGTACTGTCGTACCCTCGGAGGGTCGTCTGGTCCTGATGGAGGGTCGGCCCCTTGGAGGGTCGTTTAGGCCTGGTGAGGGGTCGGCCCCATGAAGGGTCGTCTGAGCCTGATGGAGGGTCGACCCCTTGGAGGGTCGTCTGGGCCTGATGAGGGGTCGGCCCCTTAAAGGGTCATCTGAGCCTGATGGAGGGTCGTCTGGGCCTGGTGAGGGGTCAGCCCCTTGAAGGGTCGTCTGAGCCTAATGGATGGTCAGCCCCTTGGAGGGTCGTCTGGGCCTGGTGAGGGGTCTCCCCCTTGAAGGGTCGTCTGAGCCTGATGGAGGGTCAGCCCCTTGGAGGGTCGTCTGGTCCTGGTGAGGCCCTTGAAGGATCGTCTGAGCCTGGTGAGGGGTCGGCCCTTTGAAGGGTCAAGAGACCATATTGGGCTCGTCTTGGTGGAGGGAACCCTCTGCCTGGACAAGGATATATACGGGTATATCAATCACCCCCAAGCCCTTAGCCATAGATGTTGTTGAAATGGCTGAGGGATAGTGTTGCAGACGCGATGAGTGTATGATCAGTTAGGTGAGTGACACCTATCAAGCTGATGTGACACTTAGGCAGATATCCATTGTTGTTCCAGTTTCCTAGGCGTGGCGACTGCACACTTTGCTTGGGACTTTGTGCCCTAATGATTCCCTCCTCGTGGGTTGTGCTCTGCCTTGGTTAATGGGCCCACTCATTAGCAAGATATTTAAACAATTTTTAAAGTCATTTCCCCTTCTTCTTCTTCGCGCCTGAACTCTCTCTCTAGCTTCTCAACAGCTTCCATAGCCATTTCTGCAATTTCTTCTGGCCTCGCTGTTCTTTCTCAGGTAATCCCTCTGCACTAGTGATCTCTTTATCTTCCATTGTTGTTTGCTTTCTTGATCTAGGCTTGTAGGACTTTTCTTTGGCCATTTTACATCCTTCCGACATTTTTCCCCGACGAGTTGTTCTTGAGTGTTCTTGATCAAAATCCTCTAATTCTTTGGTTTTGATCCAAAAGTCCAGTTAGGTCAACTGCGAACCTGTTTGTAATTAGGCTAGACAAATTCTTCCAAGTGTTGGGTCTTCCCTATAATGCTTAAGAGGCTTTACAATTTAGCCGAGGAATTCCCATCTCTGAGAGAGAAGTTCTTCGTAGAGATTAGATGAATAGAGGAAGAGGAGCAGAGAAGATGAGGGGCCGACCCTAATTGGGTACGACCAATATTACCATCTGAGTCTTGTGGGTCGTCTTGTCGTCCAGCCGAGAGTCATTCAGGAGAGATGGATGAGAGAGCATTGTCACCAACTGGCGATGGGCCTTCTGGGAGGAAAGAGACGTCTGATCTAAGCCCAAGCCGACAGGTCGATGGAGTAGTCCCTTCCGAGGCTATTCCTGTGACAACTTTATCCCCTCATGCCTTCCAGATGGACTTTCCTCATGGACCTCTGACAGGTGATGAGGCTGAGGGAGAGGGGACTGAGGATGATGGTGAGGACTCAGACGCTGACCAAGTTGACACCTCCCACGCCTCGGCTTACGTTTCCTCCGTTAGGGATCGTGACCTTCTATAATAGAGGCATACATTTGGTGTGCCCCCCAACATAAGTATGAGGGTCCCCTTTGAGTCTGAGAAAGTTTTTGAGGGTGACGAGGGAGAGATCGCAGTATATGAATAGATGTTTAAGGTCGGTGTTAGGTTCCCTCTGCACCGTGCAATAGTCAATATATTGTCACCCCTCGGCGTTGCCCCCTCTCAGCTTCCTCCTAGCTCCTGGAGGACGATCCTCGGCTATGTATCTTTGTGGAAGAATACCTTCACTGACGAGCCTTCAGCCGATGTGCTTTTGGCTTGTTATAATATCACTTCCTCGTCCAAACAGTCTGGGTACTATCATCTGGGGGCAAGGAGGTCTGAAAAAAAACTTTTCCACGTGGCACAAACCTCTAACCACGGCTGGAAGAAGAGATTTTTCTTCATATCTGGAGAATGGGAATTTTTTGTCGAGGCTCAGCTTTTGGACGATGGTCCGAGAGTTCCAAGGAGATAGTCTAACCCCTCTATGAAGGCCAGGTCAGACCCTGGACTTAGTCTGGATGAAAAGGACATAGTCGAGTATCTGAGAGAACGAGGGAAAGAGGGTGGACTTCCAAAGTTTGAATATCTAATGACCCCTCGGTTCCTTAAAGAAGCTGGTCTGAGGGTCGGCCCCTTGACAGAGCTATGTGAGTTATTATTATTTTTTGCTCAATCTTTGCTTTCATCCAAGTGTTTCATCTTTGCCTCTGTATTTTTCTGACGTGTCGTCTCTTTTTCAGGTCGTCCTGCAGGTATCTTTGACCATCTTTGGGAAATGACTGCCCCAAGCTTACTGTCTGGTCTAGGAAAGAAGAAAGGAAAGGAGCCTCAGCAGGCTCCGAGGAAGGTGTGGCCATCCTCGATCCCCGTCGCGGAGGGAGGAAGGGATCCTTCGGGTCCCGCGCATCCCCTCTCGGGAGAGCGCTTCGATCAGCGTCGATTTGTGAGGTGCGAAGATGTAGAGAGATTTAGAGTCGACAGTCTATTTTACTCAAAACAGACAAAAGAAAAAAGGGAAGCCACCCCGAAGAATGGCATCCGAAGACATACTGGTGCGTACGAAACCAAATGATTCGAGAAGGGTTCGGAGGCTTAGTTACGAAATGGGAAGGTGTTAGGCACCCATTCTGCCCTTTCGGTTTCTCATGGATATTTGCTATTTTTCTTTATATTTCCCCCCGTGATATGTGTTCATGTGTATATATAGAATGGAGATAGGAATCCTCGACTTGTATCATAGAAAAGATCAAGCGAGTCATCCGTAGGAATGTGAGATTAGTGTAGAAAATAAGATTTATGTGATTTCCCCTACGTTGACCGTTATAAAGGAACGAAAACGCATATGGAATAATACATTACTAAGAACAAGTATATATAATATAATGGAAAATGAGATAAAGAGAGGATAAAAAATAAGAGAAAAAGTGAGAAAAGGACTCGAGTTTCGAGTTTTACCCCGAGACGCCTACATAGCCTATAAAGGCATCAAAGTCCACGTAGTTTGCATATAAACGAGGGGTGGGGTTTAACCCATAAATCCAAATGGAAAAATCTCTTATTTGTAAGTGTGTGTGTGTGTGTAGAAAAAGTGTTTTAGTTGTGAGAAAAGTGTGGAAAAGGTGTGATAATCCCTACTTGGAATTTATGCCCAAACCCTCTTTTTCTTGTTTTTTGGGTCTTTTATTTATATGAAAATAATAGACGTGCAATACTACTAGAAAAAAGTATGTTAGGATATGTGAACTAAGATGATAAAAGTGCTTAAGTAATAAAACAAGTTATTGCAAATTTAAGAAGAGAGAGGTGAGAGAGATGGACCTTCTTGGAGACTTTGAGCTTGATCTTAAATTTTGAAAGGCAGCCCTTACACTTGGATGATGATGGAGAGTGGTTAATTCATCAAGTTTGATGAAAGGGATGATGAAAAGTGGAAGTGAAAAAGGGATTTGAAAGTTGAAATCACGCTGCCTTCGACAGAGGTTTCTAGGGGTTTGCTGAGAGTGATTTGCCTATGATCTGAGCTCCCTTGTAAATGAGGCCAAGGCCTCCTTTTATAGCTCCATGGGACTGCCGATCGTCTTAGAGCCCTTCCTGCCTGCCGGCAGGAAGGTGCCTATAGGCAGGTTCTGGGACCTGCCGTTTCGTAGTGTGTTTCAGGCTTTTTTAGAAAATTAGCTGCCGAGGGCAAACCGTTGTTCAGAATCGTGCACGGGGCACATCGTTAGAAAGGTATTTCAGAGACCTTTGAAAGTCCTTTGGACCGCTCCTGATTTTGGGAGTTAACTTTGGGTCAAATGTGGCTCGGAAGCGATTATCGGTCCGATGGACGGGGAATCGTTCGGACGCAAATGGATCGCTCGTCCGCATGGTAAGTCCGAATCGCATACGGGATGGACCGTTAGAAAGGTTAGGAGGTTTAATTCGACAGTCCAAAGGGTTTGGCTCAGTTTGGGGAATTGACGTTGGTCAACCGGGCCCAAGAAGCATTCGGTGACCTCTAGGAGTCAAACGGATCGTTCGTCCGCATGGTAAGTTAGAATCGTGCACGGGATGGACCGTTGCAAAGGGTATTCAGTACCCTTCGAAGATTCATTTAGCCTCAGTCGAGCTGAAGAGTTGACTTGGGTCAAACAGAGCCTGGACGCGCCCGGTGGCCTCCAGATAGGGTTTCGGACGCAAACGAATCATTCGTCCGCATGGTGAGTCAGAATCGCGAATGGGGTGGACCATTGGAAAAGGTATTTAATGCCCTTAGAAGATTCATTGACTCTCGGTCAAGATGAATAGTTTGACATTTGGGTCAAACTGAGTCGGGGAGTGCCCGATGGCTTTTAGGTCAATACTCAGGACGTGACCAGGGTTTACAGTGATGAGTGGAGGTATTAGGGACCTAAGGAGAGTTAGGGGGTAACGGAATGAGGTGTCTATAGAGCCCCTCGATGGGTGAGTTTGGAACAAATGATAGCCGTCGATTAGACACCGCATGATGCTTCTGAGAGAGTGTGACCGATTCAGAGGGTTGAGGTCGATTCTGAGGAACTAAGGAAGCGAGGATGACCAATTTAGAGGGTCGAGGTCGATTCTGAGAACCTAAGAGTGGTGACAATCGAGGACCGAGGTCAATTCTGACCTAACTCAGGTGGCGATCCAAGATCGGGGCCAATTTTGACCTAAGAGTGGTGACGATCGAGGACCGAGGTCAATTTTGACCTAACTCAGGTGACGATCCAAGACTGGGGCCAATTCTGACCCAAGAGTGGTGACGATTACGGATCGAGGTCAATTCTAACCTAACTCAGGTGACGATCCAAGACCGGGGCCAATTCTGACCCAAGAGTGGTGACGATCGAGGATCGAGGTCAATTCTGACCTAACTCAGGTGATGATCCAAGACCGGGGCCAAGTCTGACCCAAGAGTGGTGATGAATGAGGACTGAGGTCAATTATGACCTAACTTAGGTGACGATCCAAGACCGGGGCCAATTCTGACCCAAGAGTGGTGACGATTGAGGACCGAGGTCAATTTTGACCTAACTCAGGTGACGATCCAATACTGGGGCCAATTATGATCCAAGAGTGGTGACGATTGCGGACCGAGGTCAATTCTAACCTAACTCAGGTGACAATCCAAGATCGGTGCCAATTCTGACCCAAGAGTGGTGACGACCGAGTACCGAGGTCAATTCTGACCTAACTCAGGTGACGATCCAAGATCGGGGCCAATTTTGACCCAAGAGTAGTGACGACCGAGGATCGAGGTCAATTCTGACCTAACTCAGGTGACGATCCAAGACCGGGGCCAATTCTGACCCAAGAGTGGTGATGACCGAGGACCGAGGTCAATTCTGACCTAACTCAGGTGACTATCCAAGACCGGGGCATTTTCTGACCCAAGAGTGGTGACGACTGAGGATCGAGGTCAATTCTGACCTAACTCAGGGGACGATCCAAGACCGGGGCCAATTCTGACCCAAGAGTGATTTCATTTCCTTTGGTAAAAGAAAAAGGGTTCCAGCGGGGAATAAGAATTGGATTTGAGGTTCCGCTGGGGAATAAGAATTGGATTTGAGGTTCCGCTGGGGAATAAGAATTGGATTTTTGGTTCCGCTGGGGAACGATGAATGAGCTGGGGAAGATTTTGATCGTCCTTTGGGAGAGATCGCCTGGGGTGAGTGATTCTTTTGAATTCTGCTGGGAAAAATACAATGAGATATCGTTTCGCATCGGGTAGCCGATGGCTGGGGAGGCCTTTTGCCTTTGATTTGAGTGGGGGAGCTGATCGTTGGGGAGATAATCGGTTTGAGGTCGTAAACTCGGCTGAGGAGGCGATTAGGGGGTCCGGGTGCATCGCTCGAGAGGTCATTTGCTTGGATTTTGAGGGTTTCGCTAGGGAAAAAGAGGTTTCGCCTGAAGAAATGCGAAAATTTTCTTGATGAAAAATTTCAAAATCCATCCTAGGATTTTTGGGGATTTTTCGAGGCTTTCTGGCATTTTTTGGGAATTAATGTACGAAATTTTAAGGGGGCTGCCGGCCGGCATAGACTGAGGGGTGCCATTCGGCAGTGGCACGGACTTTTGGACTTGCTCGGGAAGGTGAGGAGTTAGTGCCGATCGATATGGTAGGGGGAGGTGACGATCGGCATGGCTCTTGGACTCCTATTAAAAGAGGGTGAATCCCCTTCATTTTTCACAGCTTCTTGCCTTCTCTCTTTCTGCGATTTCTCTCTGCGAATTGTTCTAACGTTCCTATCTTCAAGAAATGGCCAACTTTGTGAGCACCGTTGTCCACTGGGAGTGGTTGACCGTTGATGACTGGGCGAATGTGGATTAGAAGGACAGGGTGCCCCTTGCTTTGGGGAATGAGAATGCCTTTGATGCATTCGAGTCGGTTGCGAATGAGCGGACCTTGCTGCGGGAGTCGTCGCGTCATCGCTCTTCGAGAGTGATTCCCGGCGGTTATGAAAGTAACCTGACGTTTGGTATTCCTTTCTTTTTGGGTGATTTTTCTTGACCTTTGACTAAATTTTTCCTTTTGCCAGTCGGATATTTATTTGAAGAACATGCGTGCCTCCGGGACGACGGGGCTTAAGATGTTTGGGAGCATCTTCCACCCGTGGTGTGCTGGGTGGTATCATCAACGGGTTTTGGGAGGTTGGCGGCTGCGCTGGATGAGACGCTCGTTCGACAACAGTTTTGTATGCCTTGGGGGAGAGGTGGTGGGACACTACCCACACCTTTCATTTTGTCTTCGGGGAGATGACGGTGACTCCCATAGATGTACAACAACTGCTGGGGTTGGATTGTGACGGGGAGCAGATAGAGGTGGATCGCTCCTTACGGGTGAGGTCGGAGGCGGTGCATGCAGCACTTGGTGATGTGAGGAGGATAGTTTATGGAGATTCCATCCGGCTGTCCTTGCTGAAGGATGTTTTGCTGAGCAGGGTAGTTGATGTGGAGGACGGGCTGCAAGTGAGGCAGATGGCCCGGTTATTCATCTTGTTGGTATTGGGAGGTTTCAGGGTGCGTCGAGTGGCGACGTCCTCCATTTGTGGTTTCTGCCATACTTGAGGATGTTTTCGAACATCCCTTTCTATGATTGGGGGAGCCTGACCTTGGTGACCCTTTACTCTTCTCTGGATGCATTCAGCCGGTGCAGCTGACAGACTTTTACTGGAGCCACCTATCTCCTTGAGGTATTCTTTATTTTGCGCATTTTCATTTCATGCATTCGCATTTTCCTTTCATGCGTTCACATTTTTCTTATGCGTCTCTTTTTGCTTGTGAATTTAGACGTGGTTCTATGAGGTGATAGGGTGCAACACCCCACTGATTGCTTTAAAGGATGACACTGTTGGGGACTTCTATCGACTGTACCGATGGCGTAAGGCCAACTGGCAATCGAAGGGATCACTTTCCCTGGAGGCGGTGCGTCAGGTCTTGAATGACCTGACCAGTGGTCGGGTAAGGTCTTTTCCTTTTCAGTCTTGGTTTTTGCACCTTCTGATCTTGTATCGACTCATGCTTGTCTTGTGGATTTTTAGGTGACCTTTTATCCTTGGGGGACAGGTATTCAGGACACGGGGATGACTGGGGTGAACGCGCAGATGAGGCTCTTATTGGCGCATGAGTTCGGCCATTCCTGGTATTTTGGGGAGAGGGTGATTCGTCAGATCCCTGAGGAGGAGGTGGTGGTCCGTCGGCTCCTGCAGTGGCGGCAACATCGGAGGTCCCTTTCATTTGACTGCACACTCCTTCGTACAACATCCGACGGGCTGATGGAGAGATAGTGCCGATGTTGCACTGTCCCCTTGCGATGGATTCAGAGGAGCTGGGTTTGACAGAGGAGGTCCTTCGTCCTGCGGTAAACCTTTCGGTCCTTTTTCTCTTTTTGATTTCTTTTTCTTGATACTGATTCTGCCTTTTCCTTGCAGCAAATCCAGGTGTCGACCACTTGGCTCAGGGACATTAGAGATTGGATATCATCGGCGACTGCCCACATTCGGGATGCTGTCCCTGTTCCTTCTTGCTTGGTGCCGTCAGCCTCATCCGGGGAAGACTCTGGTTCGGGTAGTGGGGGCACGTCATCTCGCCATAGGGGGAAGAGAGCGCGACGCAGGGGTGGAAGCTCTTGAGAGAGAGAGAGAGAATGTGGGTTCGGGCTGAGTCCCGTTGTTTTTGGCTTTTTCTTTCTATTTCCTGCATGATGATGTAACACAGAAAACAGATATATGCAATGCAATGTAACTTTTTTTTTACTATTATCTTTTATTTATGATGAATGAATGCATGCACATGCGCTTTTTACTTTGCTGCTCAGACCGTAAAAAGGAATGTTTTTGGAATTTTTGAAGGAAAGTCTTTATTAAAAAGGGGGATTATATAAGAAGAAAAGGGATTCTTGAAATTCTATTGAGAATATCAATTTATTTGAGTTTTTTTTTTGGTCAAAAGAGAAAAAAGGGAAATTTCCAAAAATAGGGGGGTTGTCAATCGGCAAGCACCCTGACCTGCCTATCGGTAGTTCAGTCCAGTCCCATCAATTGAAAGATTTGAATGGTACCCTCTTCAGCCTTTGGTACCTTGTGGGGTAGGATTCCCTCCGATTTCCGCAGGGATTATGTCTTTTGTGAGAGTTCTCAAGTATAAAAGGGGGTGAGGGTGGAGTATTTTCATCACACCTTTGCATCCTTATCCACTTGCCTACTATTTCTTTGCCCTACAAGATGGCTCTCCCTGGTAGAACTGAGTTTGTCAACTACCTCGAAGCCTTGGAAGTTATGTGCTCTTATAATGTCGACTATGATGCTTTCAACATGCGTCGAGTCTCCTTGTGACGTAATCGACCTTTTGAGTGGAATATGCTGATGGCGGTAGTACAATTTTGGTACCTCGAAGACCACATATTCCGCTTTGAGTTGGAAGAAGTTTGTCCTACGTACGAGGAATTTTCCGCCATACTAGGTGTGAATCCCAGTGTTGCTGTGGCTTTACCTGAATTTTCCCGCTCTCCTAAGGATTTGTTGGCCGGGCTTCTTCATATCTCTCCCTTGGCGGCTAGGTCATTGGTTTCTGGAGGAATAATCTCCCTCCTGGCGGTGTTGTAGTCCGTGCATTTGCGGGAAGTAGGTGATGCTGGCTATACTGGAGCCGTTGTTCTGGGTCTGGCCTCAAAATTACTGTTGGTGACCGGGGAGGTGCGAGTGGACCCACAACTTACAGCCATTACTTCATGGATATCATATCGTCGCAATCCTGCGACGGTAATATTGGCGGAGACTCTGATTGGCCTGGATGCCTGGAGAGAAGGTCGTTCTGACTTTTTGAGGGGTAATCCTGTGATGCTGTTCATGTGGTTGTCTGAAAGATTCCTCTTGTCAACTCTTCCAGAATATCCTTTGTCGGTTGTACCCAACTTCTTTTCACGCTACTTCATCCGCATTGGCCTGTATGTTGAGAACTGGGAGAATTGGCTTGTGGAGCATGGGGTTCGTGGGTTGTATTGGTCAGTGCCGTGGTGGGGGCAGTTGCAGCCAGTTCTGGAGCTAGGAGAGTATTCATATGTGCGGCTGGCCAATTCGGCTAGGCACAGGTTGTGCCCCCTCGGACCTTAAACTTCTTTCCAGTAGAGGATTTGACTGAGCGTCTGCGTCTGTTGCTTGGATCTCTGTGGGAAAATCGGCATCCGTCGACCCGTCCCTCTCAGTCTGTCGGGAAGATTTTCCATGTCCCCAAAGATTATATGAGGTGGTTGTGGAGGAAAGTAGTCAACAAGATGTTGGCAGTAGAGACTGGTCAAAGACGGTTTGTTTTATCTGACACCATGGAAGGGGGTGTTGTGGTCTTTTCGAAGATGGTTAAGGCTAATCGATCCATGGAATGTTTGCGGCACTCCATTCAGGCATGAGAAACTTGGGGTCCTCAGGATGTAGATGATGAGGGTGCAGGCTCTTCTGGTAGTTGTGGGTAGGACTCCTGGGGAGTTTATTTATGTAACAGACGTGGGGGATTTTATCTGGTTTTTATGGTAGTGGGGGAAGGGAGTTATCCGTTCCCTTTTCTTATATAATCTGTACTGTAGTTTCTTATTAATGAAATAAATAAGTTTCTGATCATCCAGCTGCGCCTTTCAATGAATTTTGTGTTTTGAATTATCTATACCGATTGCTAAGGCCTACATAATCCTTTTGTTCAAGTAGATGTTTAGAATGAACTGTCGTTCTCGGAGATAAGAAAAGAATATATTTTTGTGAAAAAGAAGGGGCCGTGCTCATGTGGGATGTATGAGCTGCCTACATACCTCTATTTTTTTTTTGAAAAGAGGATCAGGCCCACGTAGTTCTGGGTAGAGGGAAATGGAGAGTTTTTTTTATATAATAGAAGGGAAATAAGAAGAGTCGTAGCGCGCCGAGATTTCGGACTAGGGGTAGAATTTCTTGAGACGGTCCAGATTGACTAAACGAGCCATCTATTCCCCATCCAGGTCAGTGAGCATGGCGGCACCGCCAGATAAGATCTTCTTCACATTGTAGGGGCCACTCCAATTGGGCTTGAATTTTCCTCTGGGGTCCCAGATGGGTTCTATTATTTCTTTGAGGGCTAAATCCCCCTCCTGGACACCACGGTCCTTGACTCTTTTGTTGAATGAATGCGCTATTCGGCGATGGTATCCCTGTATGTGATAAAGAGCTTTTAATCTTCTTTCATCCAGAAGGGCTAGCTCATCAAGACGTCCTTAGCACCAGTCTTCTTCACTAACCTTGCTTTCGAGCATGACGCATAGCGAGGGTATTTCTAGCTCCATAGGTAGGACTGCCTACATGTCGTAGACCAAGGAGTAAGGGGGAGCCCCAGCAGAGGTTCGAATTGAGGTTCGATAGCCCCAGAGGGCGTATGGGATCCGGTCGGCCCAGTCTCTACAACTTTCGATCATCTTGCTAATGATGGCTTTGAGGTTTTTATTGGCGTCTTAAAGTGCACCATTGGTCTGAGGTCGGTAGGGAGAAGATTTGCGTCTCTGAATCCCATACTCGTTGACAACTTCTGTGACTTCTGCCTCGAAGTGCAAACCGTTATCTGACACTAGCTCGTACGGGACTCCATATCGGCAGATGATATTTTTCTTGATGAACTTGGCCACCTTTTTGGCATTTAATACTGCGTATGACTCAGCTTTGACCCATTTGGTGAAGTAATCGATGGCAACCAGGATAAACTCATGTCCGTTTGACGATTTTGGCGTAACCTTCCCTATGATGTCGATACCCCAGGTGGAGAACGGCCAGGGAGAAGTCATGTTGTATAATTCCCGCGGAGGCAAGTGTTGAAGATTGGAGAACAGTTGGCATTTAGGGCATCTCCGAACATAGGCGGTGCAATCCTGGGCCATGGTGGTCCAGTAGTAGCCCTGTCGGATGATCTTCTTGGCAAGCATATGACCGTTCATGTGGGGCCCGCATTCCCCGCTGTGGATTTTCTGCATTATCTTTTCAATGTCAGCCCCTGCGATACAGTGCAAATGAGTTCCATCGAAATTCCTCTTGAGTAGTGCTTTATGACAAATGATGTACTGAGCGGCCAGCCTTCGGAGGGTAGCTTGGTCGTTCTTGTTGGAACCCTCAGGATACCTACCGTACCTGAGGAGGCACCATATATCATAGTACCAGCAATCGGCTAGTTCGGGGTCTTCTATGGAGACAAGATTAATATGGTAACAATGGGTCGGTTTGTCCTGCTTCTGAACTAGGAAGGGACATAAAGAATTAATTTACAAAAAATCAAACATTCTGGTTGTGTACAAAGTCAAATAGAAAAAATGCATAAAGCCCCACACAATAAAGTTCATTATGTTTTAAAAATCTCATCCTTCAGTTACTATACAAGGGCTACTACTATATATGATAATTCCTACATAGTTGTCCTTGTTGATGAATTTTCTAGATTTACTTGGGCTGCATTTATGAAAGAAAAATCAGATACTTTTTAAGAATCGTTTTAAGGATTGAGAATGAAAAGGATATCCAAGTAACTAGGATTTAAAGTGATAGAGGTGGAGAGTTTAAAGACACTGTTGTACTAGAGTATTGTACATGAAATGGTTATAAACATTAATTTAGTGCACTTAAGACCTATCAACAATATAGTATAGCTGAAGGAAAGAACTGAACCATAAGGGAAAGGGCACATAACTTGATTCAAGCTAAAATATTTTTGAGTTAAGGCTACACAAATTACATGCCATGTAAGGAATGCAGTGTACTTAAGAAAAAACTCTAAACAAACATCATATGAAATTTGGTATGGAAAATAATTCAGTTTGAAATATTTTAGGGTGTTTGGCAGTGAGAGCTATGTTTTTAAGGATATAGAATAATTTTTAAGTTTGACACTAGGCGTGAAAAATATATCTATTAGGTTATTCACAAAACATTTGTGCTTATTGTGTGTTTAGTATTTGAAAAAAAAATAATGGAATCCATTAATGTTGTTGTGAATGATAATATTTCCCATCACTTGAAAAAAAAAGAGATTCTTTACTTGTTGATAATTTTAAAAATAAAAATCTACCCAAACAATCAACAGATAGTGATTATGACTCTCTACGACCCGATGAATGCAATATTCCTAACTGGGTTAAGGCAAATCACCCTAAGAAATATATTGTAGGAGAAGTTAGAGACCCGATAATATTTTATTTTCTTCGTATATGTCGTTAATGGAACCAAACCATGTAAAAGAAGCACTAATAGATGAATCTTGGTTGTTAGCAATTTAAGAAGATTTAGGAAAGAAAATTTAGACTACGTAATGTTTCGTATTTAGTTCCACATCCTACTCACACTTACATAATTGGAACCAAATGGATATTTAAAAATAATTCTGACGTGTCTTATAATATCTTAAGAAATAGGGCTAGGTTAGTAGCACAAGTTTATTCAAAAATTGATGGCATAGATATAAATGAAACCTTTGCTCCTGTAACTAGACTAGAGTATGTTAGATTTTTTATTGTTGTTTCATGCCTTTAAAAATACAAACTTTATTAAAAGTATGTAAAATCTGCGTTTTTAAATGAAGAAGTATATGTTGAACAACCTAAAGGTTTTCTAGGTCCTTTCTTTGAAAATCATGTATTTAGACTAAAAAGACCTTTATGGTTTAAAACAAGCCCGTCGTGCCTGGTATGATAGGCTAGGAAATTTCTTAATGGAAAATGATTTTAACCAAGGGGAATTCGACTTAACCATGTTCGTCAAATGTAATAAAAAGTGTTTACTAATTGCTCAAGTTTACATTGATGACATAGTTTTGTGTCTATTTCTCGCTCGAAAGCTGAAAATTCGCTAAGTTAATGTAATCAGAATTCCAAATGTCTATGATGGGAGAACTCCAATTCTTCTTAGATCATCAAGCATCTCAAAAACACGATCATATCTTTATTTTCTAATCTAAATGCCCTACTGATTTTATTAAATGCTTTGGTTTAACTATTGATAAAACTGCAAGAACACCTGTGAGCTCATCTAACGAACTTTCAAAACATTTTTTGAAAAAAAAAAGATTAACGTGTCATGTAACAACCCCCATTTTACCACGTAAAGGTTGTCCAGGTGCGATACGCTAAAAATGGGGCTTATCAACAATTTATACCATTCTCAACACTAAAGGAATAAAAAAACTGATTCAACTCATGAATAAAACAAAAGGAATTACCATACAATGTCCATAATGTAAGGATAAGGACAACTGATATAAATAAACCCTTGGGCTTATGCCCATACAAATCCCAGTATTCAATAAAATGAAAATAAGATGATGTACAACCTATACTAGAATCAATGGAACGAAATCCACTACATCCATTGCAACTGCCAGTCTGATGCATCATCACGCCTACTATCCCTGTCATTAAGAATACATGGGGTGGGGGGGGGGGGGACATTTAGAATTTGGGTCAGAGCCCGAGGTGTGCAAGGATTCTTTACCAGTAAATATGCAATTTGTTACTAACTCATACTTCACGTCTCCCCATTGATGCTCACATGTAATGAGTACCTCACCTCTCATCTCAATCAAAATGTCCATTGTAACTTCCATCATTTAATAACTCATGTAAAGAATAAGCGATTCAACTATGCAATAAATAAAAGTGGGTACTCATGTCTGACACCCCAATCCCCATATAGATTTCATAATATAAATTTCACAATTTAGATAAACAGGGTGCATTTTCTTGCATCATAATATCCCGTCACCCTTGTCTGTCTCTTCAGATCATTTAATGATTTAATGCATATTCCTTGTTGTCTACCCCATTAGACTATAAGTTTCATTCTTTTAGATTATCAAATTATTATCCTCATTAATAATTGCTACACCATTTCTCATTCTCTTTAATGTTTGTCTACTTATTAGACTACCTAATTATTATTCTTATTAATAATTGCCTGCCACTTTATTCATTTTATTAGCCTAACTTTATTATCATTAAGCATTGTCTACATCTTTAGACAAAAAGGGGCACATTCCCATATAAGGTAAACTATAATGTGTGTGTGTGTATATATGAGACACACAAAGGCATCTACCGTTGGTGTCTTATTCGTGCTCTATCGGCAAGTTCGAAGGAATCTCTTATCCTAAGCGAACATCACAAATCACACACAAGATGGGGGCGGTCCCTACGCAGGATACTCGTACACGCCCCATAACCAGTGGTGATACGTGATGTGTAAGCGTCAACACCAACCTCCAGGTAGGCGGCGCCTCCACGTAGCACCTACAAATAATTCCTTAATTTAAATCACACGTATACAGATTCGATACAAAGGGGTTATCGATCTATGCATGGATCATGTGTAAATCATCAAATTTTTACACTAATTTAAAGATATCTAAGTGTGCAGTCTCAAAGCATGATGCAACTTTAAATCTAAGAATGGAATTAACATTTATATAAGAATGGCACAAATTGAATAAGAATGGTAAGAGAATCCTTGCCTGAGATTGTGTAGAGAAGCCTATTTTCTTCCTCCTAGGGTGTTCTTCCTCCTATTTGGCCTTTGTTATTCTCTCTCTTTAAGTGGGAATTCTAGGGTTAGGTTATGATTAGTAGTGTGGGGAGTTATTTCTCTTCCTCCGGATCTCGTATTTTACTCAATTCCCGAGTTGGACTTTACTCAATTCCTGACTACTTCCCGATTAAATATTAGGTCTCATACATTGCCCGTTTTGACTTAAAAAATCACATTTACTTCATCATTTATTTCTCTTTAAATACATAGGCATAGTTATTTATCCCCAACTACTCTTACCCATACATTTAATAATCATAGCATGTTGTCCTCTTGACTTAAACTTCAATCATTCCAGATTATTAATAATTACTCGCTTCTTGATACCTTTTCAATAAGGTTTATATGTTATTATATAAGGATTCAACTAATGTGAAAAGGGTTATATGTGCATATATAAGGAATCCTCTAATATGGTTAAGTAGTATCACTGCACTACAATACCCTGACTCACTCATGCGGTCCGTACCCAGACTCACTCATGCAGTACGTAGCTTCACCGTTCAGAATTCATTGCATAAAATACTTTTTCAATAAGGTTTATATGTACATATATAAGGAGCATTTACCCTCTTCGACCTCTCTTTTCTGTGATGTCCAATTTTCCCTTCGAGAACCTTGGTTATTTATACTTATGCCCTTATATATTGAAGATTTACACTTGTACTAGAGCCCTTCTCCAGCCTTTATAAATAGAGGGCTTTGGGGATGATTCTATAAAGTCAAGAAAAATTCCTAAACATAAACAAAATTGTGCCAAATTTTCTTTGTCTAAAAACCCTTCAAACGTTTACACCTTCTTTAGAGTTTTTCCTCAATCTATTCTAAACACATTTTATCCTACATATTTTACAATATATATTTTTAGGATGAGTGTTTAGATTTTAAGAGTTATGATTTGAGGGTTTTTGAAAGTTTGAGAGTTTTTCGAAAATTTTGAGGATTTGGATCATTTGAAAGCTTATTTGTATTTCTGGGTTAGTTCGTCTGAAAGTATTTTCGGCTTTCTAGGTTTGATCAATCAAAGGTTGTTGAAGTTTAAAATTTTCTTCTCTTGTTTGGCTTGTTGATCTACAATGTTGTATACTTTCTAAACTTCCTTTTACACACACACACACACACACACACACACACACACACACACACATATATATAATGTTTAGTAGATCTATTTTATAAACTAAATCTATGTTTAAAATTGTTATACACCTTAAAAAGAAGCACTACACCAAAATGACAAAATTGTCACCTTTCAGCCGGCCACCCTTGTCAAGGTCATTGACCGTGACAAAAAACACGCGTTTTATGTCACGGTCATTGACCTTGACACGACCGTGACAAAGAATTGTCACGGTCATTGACGGTGACAATTCTTTAAATAATTGTCACGGTCAATGACCTTGACACGACCGTGACAATGTTTCCACCAAAAACCCTTTCCCCCTTCTTTTTTCCCTCCCACCGTTCCCTCCCTCTCTCTCTCTCTCTCTCTCGACGCTGCTCTCTCTCTCTCTCTACTTTCACGTTTAATTCTCTCTCTCTCTCTCTCTCTCTCTCTCTCTTCCATTTATATATATGTTTGTGTGTATATATATGTGTGTATGTGTGTATATATGTGCGTGTGTGTATGCGTGTGAGGGGGTGGGGCAGGGTGGGGGTAGGGAGTGGGGCAAGGTGGGGGTAGGGTCGGGGCAGGGTGGGGGGTAGGGGGTGAGGTAGGGTGGGGGTAGGGGGTGGGGGGTTAAAAATGTAAATAAATAAGTAATTTTCTATAAATTTCCAAAAATAATATCCAAAAATAATATCCAAAAATGTAAATGTAAATAATATCCAAAAATATTGGATAACAAATTATTTTCATTCAAAATAAATAAGTAATTTTCTACAAATTTCATAAAAAAATGAAGGCCGGCTTAATATGTGATTTAAGTGTGAAATAATCGCTATATACTTATACTAATGGAGAAAAAAACCATATATGGCGTTTTTTGTTGACTTTATATGGTGAAATAATCACATGACTTTATATCCATCAAATAAAAGCATGAAAACTAAAAAATTACAATAAGGGTTAAAATGGCATCCGAAGTTGCTAAAAGCATGAAAAATAAAATATTTTTTAAGATTTGTGGTGAATAACTAAAGTTAAAAAAAGTATTACTTTAGTCATTAAATTACTTTTTGAATTCGGGCGATGCGCATAAATTTGTAGTAATTGTCTTATAATAAAGATCAATTAGTCTATGTTGTTGAAAAATTTGATCAAATTGGTGAGCCCTTCATATTTTAAAAATGTTGTTTTTATTCCTATTTAACTTTTCTTTCTATACACCCCTAATTATATTTAAAGTTTAATAAAATAGGAGTTATAGAAAGAAAAGTGGGGTTTCCATAATCTTACTTTGTCACAATTAATTTATATGCCTCAAAGTTATTTTATCACTCTTAGTTTATATTTGTGATAATACTTTATTAAAGATTTTTATGGGAACTTGTTATACTAGAACTTAGATGAACACTAAGTGATGAAAATAGTCCTTAAAATTGAAAATTAAATAAAGTTTATAAAAGTAAAGATGCTGGTAATACATCGAAGATAAATTAATAACGACTAAATAACAAAACGTGTTCAAGTGTATAATAAGAAACAAAATGTGGTATTTAGATTGGGTAAAATTCTTAAAGTAATGTTAAGGGACTAAAAGACCCAAGACAACTGGACAGTAAGTCACGGACCGAAAAATTTATGACGGGTGATGAAAACCCGTAAACATGTTGGGGTGGGGGTAGGGGTGGGTGGGGGTGGGGTGGGGGTGGGGTATGATTTATAAAAAGCACAAAACAATAGTAGAAATTCAATACCTGAAATTAAAATTGAGATTATTTTAAATAGACAGTCACTACTGTGTGTGTGTTTAAATTGAAAGAAGATATGATAATTTTATTAAAGATTTTTATGGGAACTTGTTATACTAGAACTTAGATGAACACTAAGTGATGAAAATAGTCCTTAAAATTGAAAATTAAATAAAGTTTATAAAAGTATAGATGCTGGTAATACATCAAAGATAAATTAATAAGGACTAAATAACAAAACGTGTTCAAGTGTATAACAAGAAAGAAAATGTGGTATTTAGATTGGGTAAAATTCTTAAAGTAATGTTAAGGGACTAAAAGACCCAAGACAACTGGCCAGTAAGTCACGGACCGAAAAATTTATGACGGGTGATGAAAGCCCGTAAACATGTTGGGGTGGGGGTGGGGGTGGGGTGTGATTTATAAAAAGCACAAAACAATAGTAGAAATTCAATACCTGAAATTAACATTGAGATTATTTTAAATAGACAGTCACTACTGTGTGTGTGTTTAAATTGAAAGAAGATATGAGAATTTTATTAAAGATTTTTATGTGTGTGTGTGTAATTCTCACTTTATTAATGCCAAACCCGACTCTCTTTTAAGATATGCATATTGTGATAATATTTTATCTGTACTAATAACATTTTTTGACAGCAAATGTCTCCTTCAGATATTAAGGCGAAGATGATGATGTTGTTTATGATGATGTCGTCTGGGGTCGGTGGTAGTGGAGGCGACGAGGGCTCTTCCGCCCCTAGGCTCCCCAAATATGGGAAATATGGTATTACCGTCGAGAACAAATCGGAGATATTAGCGAGATCCCTCATTCTGCTAAAGACGGTCATCGGCCCGGGGTTTATGAGTTGGAAGAAGGTGCCATATGAGCTCAAGTTAGCTGTTTGGGCGGCACTACAGGTAATATATTTATATTTATATTTCAATTTCAATTTCAATTTCAATTTCAATTTCAATTTCAATTTCAATTTCAATTTCAATTTCATATTTATATTTATATTTATATTTATATTTATATTTATATTTATATTTATATTTATATTTATATTTATATTTATATTTATATTTATATTTATATTTATATTTATTCGCAACTAACATTGTATTTGTTGGACAGGAACAATTCAACTTGGATCCAAAGCTACGCGATCCCGTGTTGGAGCAGATTAGGGAGCAACTGAAGTCGTGGAAAAAAAATATGCGGGCACGGTACTTTGGGAAAACATGAGAGTCGATTATCCAATGGCGTGAATCCATCCCCCCCAAGGAGCCGATCTCATTGGCACAACGACAGAAGTTCATTGACAATGAGAGCGAGGATCGACAATTGGCATCTCGCCAATCGGGGAGGGAAAATCGGGCAAAAAAGACGGACGTGCACTACTCCGGCCGGACCTCTTACGCCGAGGTGGAGCATAGGATGCAGGTAAGATTTAATTTTTCTATAACTACAGAAATATATTATTCTTCATTATTTTACTTTGCGGGGCCGATAATAATTTTACTTCACTTTATTTTATTTCAGGGGGTAGGGAGTGGGCCAGGGGGTAAGCCACATAGGCTCGATACTTATGTGGCTCTTCGGACGAAGAAGGGGAAGGACAAGGAGGTGTCCCCGAGCGTCGCGGTCACGATTTTAAGTAATCCGACAGTTTAATTTTTGTTAATTACGTTATAATTTTTTAGTTTACTTATTTTACTAATCATGTGCTTTTTGTCGTTTCAGGCAAAGCTTAAGGAAGTCATGAGTCGCAGTCTGATGCCTACAAGGCATCTTTGTCCATAGATGCACTCAGCCAAGTGCTTGGCTCTGATCGCAAGGGGAGGACAAGGGGGTGAGCTCGCGGGTGGCCAAATCTAGGATCATCGGATTTGAGACGAGCAACACCGGGTTGGCTCGAACGGTGGATTCACACGACGCGAAGCTGTCCCGTTTGGAGGCGACGGTCCAAGATATGTACGCATTCATGAAGCGTACGTTGGGCGGAGATCGTAAAGGGAAAGGGAAAGGGAAGGAGAAGGCGGTGGAGGAGGAGGTGCGGGAGGACGAGGCGCAGGATGACGAGGATGTGGACCTCGCTGCTTCATCACCGACACGTTCGTACTTCGATGATCCACTTCCCTATTTGGCACCCTTCAACAGACCAATGTCGACACTTGGTTGGCCGAGCGTGTTCATATTGGATGTATTTGATGGCCAGCGGATAGGGCGGGGGTTGAGGGACCCGAATATCGTCCAGGGTGGAATAGTTCATGGACGTTCACTTCAAGAGATGGAGTCCAGGGTGCTCGTCACGCATGTCATACCCGGGAAGAAGAACTCCCTATTGTGGTTGCGCGAACAATGCGACACGACGTATATTAGTGGGTGCGTCAATTCGTATGTCGTGTGTCCTACTCACCTCCTCAGTTTTAACAATCCACCAGACATGTAGTGACATTGTTTTAAGTTTGAATTGAATTGTTTTAAGTTGTTACATTTGAATTATATCGTGATGCATATTGTCTCTATGTGAATATATATTTGCATTATCTTTAGTTTGTTTGGATATATGATGTTTGGAACAGGTACAACGTTTCTATAACAGGTACAAATATACTGTTGGGCAGTGACAGTGGCCATACTGCCCAGCAGATTTTTTTAAATTCTGACCAGAATTGTCACGGTTATTGACCGTGACAAAAGTTATCACGGACGTGTCACGGTCAATGACCGTGACAATTTTTTAAAAGGGGTCACGGCTTTGTCACGGTTATAAACCGTGACAAACGTGTCACGGTCATTGACCGCGACACGACCGTGACACAAAACGCGAGTTTTGTGTCAAGGTCAATGATCGTGACATGACCGTGACAAAAAAAGTTGTCTCGCCTCGAAATGCCACGGTCATTGACCTTGACAAGTTGGATTTGTCAAGGTCAATGACCTTGACAATTCGATAGATTTGGTGTAGTGAAGATTTGGTTTGCTCATTTCAAATTTGTGTAGATCTATTTGTGGTTTATAAAAACTCACGATCTAAGTCTTTTGATACACAAAACTGACTTTTTATTTTCACACAGTTGAAACTTCAAATCCTCAAACAAAGACTATTTTTATCTAGTTATTAGATTTGATATTCAAATCTTCTGTGAAAACCAAAAATAATTCAAAGTTAATTTTTTTGTGTTGCATCTTCACTGATACTCTTTTCTTGAGTGTGAAGTTGTGTGTGTACTGCTAAGTCCTCTATTTGTGTTATTTGATATATTTTCAGTAGTTGTGGCGTTGTTTAATAGTAGACTCGGTGTATTGAATGTCCGTATTCATTTACACATTAAAAACTATAAATTGTACTTGAATTGTTGTTACTATGGACTTGTGGAATGTATGATCTTGAAACTAAAAGGCCTGGGATTTTTCAATATGTTAGTTTCCCCATTTATAAAATTATTATGTGCTAATACCTTTCTCCTCATCTCATTTTGTTTAACTTTAATTCTTTTTTATTTTGAACATCACACTAACAAGAACTAAATTTGTGTGTTTGTATTCAACCATTGATGTTTAAAGAGTTAAAAGAGAATTTGAATCTTAATATTTTTGTGTAATAGATTACTTTTAATAGGTTCTTAATCTCGAGGATAGTGAGGATTAGAATGCTTGCAGAATTATCGATTTAATCATTATGAGTGAGATTAAATTTTGGATTGGACGAAATGATCTTTGCAAGTTGGGCAATCATTGTGTAAGTAGGCCCGAGATCATAATTCTGAGGAATAAATGCTCAAGAAATATCTTGAATTGTGATATCCCATTGATAGACTTACGAGATTTGACTCTATCATTAAACTCGGCCAATGAATTTTACAATTCAATGGAGTATCAAATAAGAAACCTGAGAATTAAGGAATAAATAAGATGTTGGTTAAAATTGATTGGAGGCGAATTGATTTAACCAAGTGGATTTTTTATACTTAATGAGGGAAATTATATTATGTACTATATTAATTTTCAAACAAGGCTTCTTTATTATTAGTGATTTTGAGATAATTAAATTCAAATGCAATCATGATTATTAAGTTGAATTAATCATGATTATATAAGTACATAAAATAAATTACGAGGTGTATTTTAATATTTATGAGTATTTATTTAGAAAAAAATTTAATTATTTAGTCTTTTGTCCCTATTATAGTCCATTACCCAAGTAGTAGTCCTAGAGTCTGTGGAAATCCAATTTATCCCAAACCCAATTCGTCTACCTATATATATTAGTGTAAGCTAGGATTTTAAGTAAGATATTCATAATGAAGGGTTAAAGAGGGACAAGAAGCACACTATTAACATTTTGTGAATGGGTGAGGAGAGATAAAGTGATTTATCTCATATTTCACAAAGTTTTTATCTCTGAGAGAGCCCACACACAAAGATTACTTTGGATGGATCATATGCTAGAATATCCAAGGATTTTGTTGGATTCTAGCAAGGTTTTGCAGATCTCGGGATGGTAGAAATATCATAATCTTCATCAACATATTTTTCCTTAATCAGATCACCAACAAGATTTGTAAAGTTATCGTGATTTGAAACCCTATATTTATGGTTTAAACCTAGTTGTTGTTATTACTTTTTAATGCATGATAAATCGAAGTTTGTGGGTTGAAATTTTTTTGTGTTTTATGTCAATCCTCAGCAACTAGTATCACAACCCTTATTTTAGATTGACCATGTTTTGGAAACGTACACGTTGTCCACCATGAAACCTTAGTTTTACATGTTATAGAAAATACATATGTGTATTTTGATTCATACTAACATCATTTTTTAGGTTTCCAATGTTTATATTTCTTCCATCATGGTTTGGTAAATATTGTTTTATATAAATGGATCCAACGGTGATTCATTCATAGTTATTTTCTTCATGGATTTGATTTGGTTGTAATAATTAAGTTGTTTTTATATATATTCCATTAATCACTATAAATGAAGGAGATTGTAAGGAGGTGTAATAATTTTTAATAGTTAGAATCAGATATTAGCATGAGTTTTGATATCGGATAAAGTTTCATAGAGTTTGGTGAAATTTTGAAAAAGTTATGGTGGTTTTTCATGAATATGGCAAACTCGAGATGAAGAAGACAAGATACAGACCCGGATCGATTTAAACCCCAGGTCAGATCGATCCAACCCTGGACAGATTCTGCAGTTCAGTTTATTGTTACTATTTTTTATGTTTAGGAAACAAATATTCTTCCTGATCATTTATTGCAATCAATGACCTTCTTGTGGTTAAGAATATGATATAAATAACTGATAGTAATTTAGGATTACCAACAAAGATTCATACTTATGTCCTTGATTCCAACTTCATTAGTTCCTTCCGCAGCACTAGTATTGGCACCCCTAGATCAAAAGATGTCCTAGAATGAACGTGTGTCCACTTCATAATTCCTTTGGAGTTGAAGAGACCAAATTATATGGAATTAGATTCAGAATGTATATCCATCTCTTAATGAAGAATCCCAATAAGAATTTTGCGGTCCTAAGTAACTAACCATGGACCTTATCATATCTAAAAGAGTATTTTTCCTTATTTATATTGCACCACTCTTTAATGGAATATTTTGTGCAAAAAATAAAGATATAATACCCATAATAAATGACTCCTTAACTCTCCTAAGAGGTATACCCACCCACGATCAGATTGTAGGGTTCGGATTATTTTTCCTCACTAATGATCCATCATAGTCTTATAAACTTTGGAATAATCAAATGCTTTAAACTTCTTGTGCATAAGATAACACACATTCATACCTTGAGTAATCATTAATCAAAACTAATGAAGCACTCAAAATTGCCTCTTGCTTGGAGAGTCATAGGACCACATAAATTAAAATTAACCACTTTTAACAAATTTTGACTCTATAGTTTTTAGAAAGGAAGCACCTCTTATCCATTTGACCTTCTAAATAGGATTCACATATAGTAAGTGCCTCCAATTATAATGAACTCAATTTTCTATTTTAAACTAGTAATTTATTTTAGAATAAAATAACCTATGCATACGTAACATAAATGTATTTGGTTTAACTATAAATGAAATTTTCTCTCTTATGATTTTTCATTAATTTGATTCATTTTAGTGTTTTCCAATATTGGTGTGACAAACCTTTTGATGTATAAATTATTTTTCAATGTACCATAACAGAAAAAAATATCCCAATTTTGATTAAAAAATATTTTCTATAAAATAAACGAATATCTATTAAAAACCAATTTAGAAATCTAAGGCAAATTTTATTCTAAAAATAGCTACACTAAAATAAATTTTCAACATTAACATTGTGTCTCCACCAAAATAAAAAATAGATATCCTATTGTTTCCTTATTCATAGTTCAACTTATTAGGAACATCTATCTTTAATAGATTGTCGGCTACCTAGAACCTATACAAAGAGATGCAAACCTGATTTGCAACTCCCGAGTCTACACACCAGGTTCATGTAGATCAGACCATAAATCACGCATTTACATTTAAGAGAAAAACCATTACCATATCATTTTCCTGTGTAGTGCAACTAAAATCGGACATGTTGCTATCAATTTTCTAACTACATGTGATGACAACACCTGCCTCTTGTCTTTTTACAAATTTAGAGGATTATAAACTTTATTAACCCCATAACGTTGTCCTTGAGACTTCACCTTCTTTCTACTTCTCCTTCAGGAAAGAAGTCAAACTCTTCTCAATAGCTAATTCCATGCCTTGGCTTCGATGATGATCACTGTTGGACTATGGAATCAATATGGGTTTCTGCACCATTTCTAATCCAAATAATACTTTGTTCAAGAAATGATGAAAATCATTTTAAGAAAATTATTTTTACTTGATCATCATCAACCAGCATCAATGTTTATAAGGTCCCATCGATTAATTCTTCAAAACTAAAATGTTCATATAGACCTTCCACTTTGGGAGACTGAATACCCTTACACTTCATTCTAAAACAAGAATAATAAATTTTAAAATACCAGGATATTGTGGTCAATTCCCTTTGTTGGTGAGGAAATACTAAGTTGACATGAGGAATTAATCACATCACCAATTTGAAATAGTGATGGGAATTGTGGGTTAAAATAAGTTAATTTTGTAGTTTGAAAAATGTAAAATTATATTTTAAAGTCCTTGAAATTTATTCCAATTAAAACTTTTGAGACTAGAACAAGTGGTTGAAATTTGAGTTCATTTTTGAAAACTTAGAATTATCAAAATAATTCTAATTAAGTATGTGAGAATTAAATTTTGATTGAATTTTATTGTGGCTTTCGTCTACCACCAATAAAAATTAACATCATCGAGCATACTAGTTTCCTAGTGAAGTGGTATTTATCATTAGGATCTTAAACCCCCACCTTGAAATAGGCAGGACTTTCCATCTTCCGATTATTGTATCACGGTAGTCCATGAAACTTTTGTACAACGTAATCAAATAGTTGATATCTTTCGGTGCCACAATTAATAACATTGACTATGCTGGGAGGACATGATTAATTATATTTAAGTGTAAGCCATAAGTTCATTCCGTGAAATTGAATCTGCTTGTGTAGAAGTTTCCACTTGGGGGGACTGAACACACTCAATGTTCCCATCCCGAGATCTTCCCCTCCCTGACTTCTTTGGGGGGGGGGGGGGGGGGAGAAGTGGGAGATATAAAGGTCCCGCGTCCCTCAATACATCGTGGGGTGCTTCGATCGTCGTCGATTTTGGAGTGATGTAAAGAGATAGAGTCGTCAGCCTATTTTGCACAAAACAGGCAAAAGAACATGTCGCCACCTCGAAAGAGCGGCATAAAAGATAAAATGGTGCTTATGAAATCGAAAGTTCATAGGTTTGGGGCTAATTTACAGAATGGAAAGGTGTTAGGCATCAATCCCTCCCTTTTGGTCTCTCATGGTCTTATGTTACTATTTTTCTTAATTTCTCCATGAAGTGTATGTGTGTGTATATATAAGTGGCGATCGTAATCTCTTGACTCGCATCATAAAAAGGATGGAGTAAGGAAATCCATAGGAATGTTCCCAAAATAATAATTAGAAAAATATGATGTGTGCGTTTATCTTGATATCAATTGTTATTATGAAACGATAATATATGTTTAGATAAGATACAAGTATGAATCATAAGTATGATATATATGAATGGTACATGGATAAAATAGGAAAAATAATAAAAATAGGAAAATAGGACTCGAGTCTCAGGTTATAGCCTGAGATGCCTACATAGCCTATAAAGGCATCAAATTCCACGTAGTTCGCATGCATCAAAAGGGTGGGGTTTATTCCATAGATTCAAATGGTAGTTTATATGTGTGTGTGTAGAAAAGATATTTTTAGTTTTGAAAAAATGTGATGAAAAATCTCGTCGAACTTTATAGGTGTAACCCTTTTTTCTTTATTTTGGATTTTTTTATAGAAAATATATTATGTGCAATATAACTAATAAATGATGAGGTATCAATGTGTATGATCTAAAATAAAAGCTAAAGTGAGAATTTATATAACTAATGCATATATAAAGAAAATAAAAGAGAAGTCTTGAAGCTTGTTCCTTATCCTTGATGAGCTTCCTTGCAAGTTGGGATGAATGTTGGATGAGAGCGAAGCATTTTTTTACCACACTGGGTATGAGAATTATGGGAATGAAAGGTGGAAAGTAATTTCACATAAGAAAACCTTGCTGGTTGTAGAAGAATGTAGCTGAGAGCACTGATATTGATGGATCTCGGGTGCCTTTCTAAGTGAGATCATCCTCTCCCTATATAGGGTAGGGAGAAAACCGATTGGCATAGTCCTTGCCCTACCTATCGACAGGTAACCCAAGACACACTACCGATAGGTAGGGAAATGGGTCTACCAATTGACGGTCTCGTGTACATTTATCAAAAATGCGGTTATAAAATACAATGTGTAAGTCCAAATTGCGCATGGGTCACACTGTTAAAAAGGTAATTCGGAGAGCTTTAAGAATCTTGAGGATGATCCCAGGTCCAGGAGTTGACTTTGAGTCAAACGGGACTCGGAAGCGTCCGACAGTTCTTTGGACAGGAGATTATCGGATGACGATGGATCGTTCATCCGAACCATAAGTCCAAATCTTGCATGGGGTAGACTGTTGGAAACATTTTCTTAGGTACTTTGATGTTTCAAAAATCTTTGCTCATTTCGAAGAGTTGACTTTGGTTAAATGGGGCCCGAAACCAATTGGTGACCTTTTAAAGTAAAAAAAATCGTCCGTCCATACTCTAATGGTGATTTGCGCATGGGGTAGACCTTTGGAAAGGATATTCAGTGCCCTTCGTAGATTCATTCAGTCTCGTTCGAGCTGAATAGTTGATTTTGGTCACATAGAGCCCGAGAGCAATCGGTAGACTTTGGATCAGTTTTTGGGGGAAAATGGAATGTTCATCCGAATGATTATGCCATTTCATGCATGGGGTGGACCGTTGGAAATGGATTTTAGTACACTTCGAGGATTCATTGAGCTTTCACTATGATGATGAAGTTGATTGGGGTCAAATCGGGTCCAGAGAGCGTCCGATGGCCTCTAGATCGATTTACGGTTGTAAAATTATTCGTTCGTCTGAATCATTATGCCAAATCGTGCATGAGACTATCCATTGGAAAGGGGATTCAGATCCCCTCAAAGATTTATTAAGCTTTCGCTCTGACGATGAAGTTGACAGAAGTCTAATGGGGGCTCGGGAGCACCCAATGGCCTCTAAATTAGTACTCGAAGTATGACCTAGGGTTTCTAGTGAATTAATGAGGTGCTAGGGACCTAAGTAGAGACTTAGGGGGTCCTAAAATATGGTTTCTACAGAGACCCTCGACAAGTGAGCTTAGAATAATTGAAAGCCGTCGAATAGACACCACATAATGTTTTGGAAAATGAGGTCAATTATCCGAACCTAAAAGGACAAGGATGATCGATTCAATGGGTCGAGGTCGATTATGAAGACCTAAAGTAATGATGTGGATGGCCTATTCTGAGAGCCGAGGTCAATTCTGAGTACCTTAGGTGTGAGTGAACAATTTAGAGGGTCGAGGTCAACTGTGAGGATCTTAAGTGGGAGCGACCAATTTTGAGGATTGATGTCAATTATGAAGACCTTAAGGGGCGACCAATTTTGAGGGTCGATGTTAATTCTGAGGACCTTAGGTGGGAGAGACCAATTCTGATGGTCGAGGTCAATTCTGAGGACCTTAGGTGGGAGAGATCAATTTTGAGGGTCGAGGTCAATTTCGAGGACCTTAAGTAGGAGCGACCATTCTGAGGGTTGAAGTTAATTCTGAGAACCTTAAGTAGGGAGTGACAAATTCTGAAGGTTGAGGTCAATACTAAGGACCTTAAGTTGAGGCGACAAATTTTGAAGGCCGAGGTAAATTTTGAGGACCTTAAGTAGGAGTGACCAA
This sequence comes from Sambucus nigra, assembly GCA_949130495.1. NCBI lineage: Eukaryota > Viridiplantae > Streptophyta > Magnoliopsida > Dipsacales > Adoxaceae > Sambucus > Sambucus nigra. The sequence goes on from OX422217.1 coordinate 578,120,679, forward strand.
TTCGAGGGCCGATGTCAATTTCGAGGACCTTAAGTTGAGGTGACCAATTCTGAGGGTCGAGGTCAATTTTGAGGACTTTAAGTTGGGACGATCAATTATGAGGGTCGAGGTCAATTATGAGGTCCTTAAGTAGGGAGATACCAATTCTGAGGGTCGAGGTCAATTCTAAGGAGCTTAAGTCAAGGCCACCAACTCTGAGGGTCGAGGTTAATTTTGAGGACCTTAAGTGGGAGTGACTAATTCAGAGGATCGAGGTCAATTATGATAACCTTAAGTGGGAGCGACCTATTTTGAGGGTCGAGGTCAATTCTGAGGACCTCAAGTGGGAGCGACCAATTCTGAGGGTCGGGGCCAATTTTGAGAACCTTAAGTGGTACGGACCAATAATGAGGGTCTAGGTCAATTTTGAGTACCTTAAGTGGGAGTGATCAATTCTAAGGGTCGAGGTCAATTGTAAGGGACTTAAGATGAGGCGACCAATTTTGAGGGTCGAGGTGAATTCTGAGAACCTTAAGTGGGGGCGACCAATTCTGAGGGTCGAGGTTAATTCTAAGGACCTTAAGTGGAAGCGACCAATTATGAGGGTCAAGGTCAATTCAGGGACCCTAAGTTGAGGCGACCAATTCTGAGGATCGAGGTCAATTCTGAGGACCTTCAACAGGGAGTGACCAATTCTAAGGGTCGAGGTCAATTCTGAGGACCTGAAGTGGGCACAAGCAATTCTGATGGTTGAGGTCAATTATAAGGACCTTAAGCAGGGAACGACCAATTTTGAGGGTTGAGATCAATTCTGAGGAGCTTAAGTTATAATGTGGGGGTTTGCACTCTGGGGAGTCTTTGTTTTACCTTTTTTAGACTCAACTGGGGAAGAGACATCTTTTCAAGTATTATGTCCTTTTAAGAAAAGATAACTTTGTTGGTGGAGCTGAAATTCTTAGTCTGTAAATTCCCTGGGAAATAGTTGATGATTTGAGGTTCTGTCACAACCCGCCTAAAATAATAACGGGTGGCCAGCCTTCTCTCTAATCTCAAAATTGTACTACGTTTCGTGCGTGGGGAGTCTCGCAAAGCGAAATCCAAACAAGGAACCGCCCCGTTACACTACTCCTGACAAAGTCAAGACCAGAGATCCGATATGCCATCTATGTAATTACTTCTCTCAAATCTCGACATGGCACTACGTTTCGTGCGTGAGGTGTCTCGCAAAGCGAAATCCAAACAAGGAACCACCTCGTTACACTACTCCTGGGCAATGTCGATCCTAGAGATCCATAATCCTTAACATACAATTTAATACTACCATTACTGCTAAACTTTTAAACTACCAAAGAAAGAAAGAAAGAAAAGAAGAAAAAAAAGAAAACAAATAAAATAAGCTAAAAGAATCTCCAATAATATCCTTGGTGTGATGTAACCGAAGTATTCCTCAGATACGATACATCAACCCCCAATAAAACTGGTACACCATAATCATCCAAGATGTACCCTATAAAAATACCATATCCTTTAATTTAGGATATATAAATATATATATATAGGTATTTTATTCTCACCATATATATATACGTGCCATCAACCATAACCATGACCAAGTGTACATACCATATATGATGTACAATGGCCATGCACATATAATACCCGGCTATATATAGCGCCGATAAAACTGCATCAATGCTACCATCTTCCCAGAGTCCGGCTCACGTAACAACTGGGGACCACCTGGTGGGGATCAACGACACCCACCTCGTGGTAACTCACACACACGACGTCCCGGGAAGCGGTCATAGATCCAACCGGCAATGAGACGAAACATACCCACCACGTCTCATCCCAAAAATATATATCTATATTGTATAATAACACAAGGGACGACTATGACTTGGGGAATATCCACACCCTGCTCTATATGCCAGGATGCTCACCCTCTGCGCGGAAACTTCCCAATGATAGCATGAGCGGGGTATGCCTAACCACATAAGTATATATATTGGTCATATACGCAATATACATACATCCATATGATCCCATCATATGATCCAATATAATAAACCATAATATAAGTATATATATCGCTCACATACGCAATATACATACATCCATATTGAGAATGCGTGATATTGAAAAACTTCGCAGATTTCTAATTTAGCACACTTATTAAATTTTAGCCCCTAAACATGCATCTAAGGTGCGTGTGTGTGTCAACCCATAACCAAATAAATCATGTGACACCAAGTTTAAGGAAAAATCCCCGCAGGGCAAAACCTTTTATTTCACTATAAAGCGTAAATCGCAACTTACAAGATTTACAATGAAATACAGCAATGAATCCACACGCAGCGAACCCACATGAACCTCAGTCCAATCAGCAAAGGAAGAACCGCAGCACTCCTCAATGACACGCAGCCATAAAACTTTGTAGAGACTCCCTCAGCAATGACACGCAGCCCTCGGTTGCAAAGATCTCTTCACAAAGGTTTGAACAAACTAAAAAGTTCTTGGGTTACCAAAAGTGACTCACAAATGTATGGAATTTGTGTGAATCAAGGGTATGAATCAATGGACTCAAATACCATGAAGACTTATGAGTTATGGAACTCAGAAAATCGTGTGTAAGTCTTAAGAAAACCAACTCCCCGATCGTGGTATAAATAAGAATTCATTTGCCCTAAAAATCTGCACACGATCTGTTCGTGGTTATCCAGGGCGGACCGGTCCGGGCCTTAGGCGGATCGGTACGATGGCGGACCGGTTCTTTTATTTTGAGGCTGATTCGGTTCGCATTCGGTCCGGGGCTCACTGGTCTTCTAAGAGCAAGGCGGATCGGTCCGGGTCTCAGCGGATCGGTCCGGTGCGGATCGGTTCGTTTTAATTTCAGGCGGACCGGTCCGGCTGACTGGATTTCTGAATTCTTCCTTTCTTTTGATCTTCGGATTTCGATGATGATGAATGGACTTTGAATCTTTGCAACGGTGTTACGGCTAATGACATATACAAGTATGTTGGACAAAAATGTCCTTACAAATCTCCCCCTATGTCTATGCCGGAACAAACATAAAAAAATCCGAATTATCAAGTATGAACAATGCCTATACAAATCTACCCTTCCATGAACCCAAAACTGAAAGAGGTACAAATGACTAAGGCTGCATCGTTTGTTCTTCGAATCTTCAGAAATCTCACCGCTTTTCTCATCAGGGTGTGCATCATGGGATTATCAAGGATGTACCTACACACATGAGACAAAGCAAATACCAAGTGACATATCGAGTTTGAAATGAGATAAACATAAGCATATATATATCCATTTAAGATGATATTCTCAGAATTTCAAAACTCCCCCATAATCAGATAATTCATTCTTCCCCTTTTTATGATGTCCCCAAAAAGACAAATGAGAGAAATAAATCAAGCAATCAAGTACCGGGGTGACACAAGGCATAAAATCACACCATGAATGAACATAAAACAACCAAGTCGAAGATAGCGTAAATGAAGTGGTGTGATCAAAATTCGATAGGAAAATCAAAGCAGACAAACATGACATATGTGCACGATGAATATTGGATATTCCTAACGAATGAACTCAAATGCTTCCTTTGGTGTAAAAGATTGGAAATATACGACATTGACTATATCAAATCTACAAATCAAAGCTAAAAGTGATTTCTACACCAATAACGTCCAAAATGATTTTCATGCTTTTTCAGGACTTTCAAGGAAGTGCAAACCAGTTTTTCAATTTCCAACCAAACTCCCTCAGATTTATATTTTGAATAGAGGTATACTAAATTCTCAAACTTTGGAGAATTGATGGTGAAACCTAAATGGCCCATATATGGCATGTATTGCTTTTTATTGCCTTTTCAATTTTTTTTTTCAGGCTCTTTTAACCTCTTAGGACCTCGGATATTACAATTCCTCCATTTTTTAGGTCCTTTTTAACGGTGGCTTTTGCGCAAAGGATTAAAATCAACTTTCGCAGCCCCTCCCCGTTATGCAAATTATCACACAGTCTCACCAAAACGGTTTTAACATGCAATCCAATCTTGTCAAGTTTTATCGCATTTTATACATTGTATAGACAGGATTGAGATGGAAACACTCAAGCCAACATGATATTGACAAGTGCAACAAACAAATATAGCCGTGCATGTGTGCAATAAAGGATATAGGAGTCAAGCATGTAGGAAATATCACTAATTACATCTCAAGAACTCCAATCAATGTTAAGCACATGGATGAAATGATGTAGCCTCTCAAATCTCTATCAAACAGTCACATGGATATATGGAATGAAGTTGTGACTTGGCTATCTTAAATGCTCATCCATAAAAGGCAAATCTCTTTTTGAATTTTTCAAAAATTTTATCAAAATAAAATCTTTTTGTATTTTTCAAAAAATTTTCAAAAAAATATATACAAAAATGATACATACTAGCAATAGGCAAACAATGACATCATGAAAATCACCCTATGCTAGTAAACAAGTCAAACCTCAATCATTAGGTGCAGAGGGGTTTTCCAAAGGTGGTGACAACTTATGAAAAACCTCCATCAATTCTTGTGAAGATTTGACTAAAAACTTAACTTGCTCACCTAAATGTGCAAACTTTCTCATGTAGTCTTCGGGAGCATGTAAAGTATCATGTGTGGGTGCATGTGTGGCAGAAACACGTGTAGAAGCAAAACGTGACACATACCCCAACTTAAAGCAAAATTCCCTAAGGTGACCTCTCCTCTTGCAATGTGAGCAAACATAAATAGGCCTAGGAACACCTCTCTCAAAAACTCTAGGACGCACTTTCCTAATAGGAATGGGACGCCTAGGTGGGTTAGGGCGAGACACATGTGAAACTGTCACTAAAGTGGGAACCGGCTCGGGTGCTAATTGGGAAGCAGAAGCACCGTCATGACTTATTCCTAACTTCTCACCTTTACCCTTAAGAACCACCTTTTCAACCTTCTTAGGTGCGTTCTCAAACTTGACTTTGACCTCCCGGGCACGTTCGAGATCACTCTCGAGTTGGGATACACGTGTCGTCAGACTAGACAACGTGTCGGCCAAATCACACTTCTCCTTTCTCAAAACCTCCTTCTCTTTCTCCAAATCTAAAACCCGACGACCTAAATCCCTATTATACCTTTTTGTTTTCAAGGTCTCGGTGTACAACTCTCGAAAGGCTTTTTGGAGCTCACTTTCATCTCCACTCTCACTTTCACTTTCTCCCTCCCTCGAAGAACATGAATCACTATTATCGCTCTCGTGTGCACTTTTTTGAGACAAACTGGGTGTGCTTACACGACTAGAAAAGGCGACAACCATCCCATGTCCTAAACCTTTATCCGACTCATCTCCCTCATCATCACTAAGTGTGGCAGGCATGGCTACTTTCTTCCCTTTCTTTCTAAGCCAAGTAGGACACTCAAACGACTTATGTCCCTTACCCCCACATTCAAAACAGGTGATGTTCTCTAGATCTTCCTCACACTCCTCATCAGATTCATTCCTCTCATTACTTTCTTTGGCCTTTCCTTTCTTTTTATTTTTCTCAAAAAAATTCCTTTTATTGGAAGAATTATTTTTGTTCATGTTGAGAATTTTTTTAAAATTTTTCGCAAACAAGGCCATATCATTAAAATCAAAATCTCCCTCAGAATCGGACTCACAAACTTTTTCTTTCTTTTTCTTAAAATGAGTCTTTAAAGCAATACCATTATCCTTAGCCTTAATGGTTTTAGGAAACATGTCTATCTCATAGGTTTGAAGATCTCCTACAAGTTCTTCCAACTTAAGTGATTTCAGATTTCCCAAAGAGTTCAAAACAGTGACTTTCGGAATAAATCGTTTTGGAAGAGATCTCAAAATCTTTTTAACGACACGCGTGTTATCAATCACCTCACCCAAATTAAAACTAGTGTTAACAATGTCTGACAAACGTGCATAAAATCCATCAAAGCATTCGGACTCAGATATGGTGATAGTCTCAAATTGGGTGGCCAGATTTTGTAACTTAGACTCTTTAACAACGTTCGTACCCTCATGTGTCAGTTTCAAAACATCCCAAGCCTCCTTAGACGTGGAGCACGTCATGATTCGGCGATACTCATCAGGAGTGATAGCACCAGAAATAGCACTCAGACCACGGGAGTTAAAATTGGACAACTTATAATCATCCTCAGTCCAGGCTGACACGGGTTTTAGAGAGGTGATGTTATTAACAGTGACCGTGGGAGGAGTCCAACCATTTTCGCAAAGCAACCAAACCCGCTCGTCAATAGATTTTAAAATCGATTTCATACGAGCTTTCCAATAGGCATAATTAGACCCATCAAAAATAGGCATCTGATTATATAAGTGCTCCATAGGAAAAAATGCGAATTTTTCACAAAACTGATTTAAAAAAAATCAATATCACACGATTTTGCGGAAAATAGGAATACGCAATAAATTAGCGTAACCTGCTCTGATACCAATTTGAGAATGCGTGATATTGAAAAAGTTTGCAGATTTCTAATTTAGCACACTTATTAAATTTCAGCCCCTAAACATGCATCTAAGGTGCGTGTGTGTGTCAACCCATAACCAAATAAATCATGTGACACCAAGTTTAAGGAAAAATCCCCGCAGGGCAAAACCTTTTATTTCACTATAAAGCGTAAATCGCAACTTACAAGATTTACAATGAAATACAGCAATGAATCCACACGCAGCGAACCCACATGAACCTCAGTCCAATCAGCAAAGGAAGAACCGCAGCACTCCTCAATGACACGCAGCCATAAAACTTTGTAGAGACTCCCTCAGCAATGACACGCAGCCCTCGGTTGCAAAGATCTCTCCATAAAGGTTTGAACAAACTAAAAAGTTCTTGGGTTACCAAAAGTGACTCACAAATGTATGGAATTTGTGTGAATCAAGGGTATGAATCAATGGACTCAAATACCATGAAGACTTATGAGTTATGGAACTCAGAAAATCGTGTGTAAGTCTTAAGAAAACCAACTCCCCGATCGTGGTATAAATAAGAATTCATTTGCCCTAAAAATCTGCACACGATCTGTTCGTGGTTATCCAGGGCGGACCGGTCCGGGCCTTAGGCGGATCGGTCCGATGGCGGACCGGTTCTTTTATTTTGAGGCTGATTCGGTTCGCATTCGGTCCGGGGCTCACTGGTCTTCTAAGAGCAAGGCGGATCGGTCCGGGTCTCAGCGGATCGGTCCGGTGCGGATCGGTTCGTTTTAATTTCAAGCGGACCGGTCCGGCTGACTGGATTTCTGAATTCTTCCTTTCTTTTGATCTTCGGATTCCGTTGATGATGAATGGACTTTGAATCTTTGCAACGGTGTTACGGCTAATGACATATACAAGTATGTTGGACAAAAATGTCCTTACACATATGATCCCATCATATGATCCAATATAATAAACCATCATATACGGTTTAAATATCCATACCATGTATGACCACAACATAAAATATATCCATATATACACATTCATCCATAGATATATGTACATAAATTCATACATCGCTATATCAATATATATACAAACTAATCCTCGTTCATATGTATAAGATATATAAACTCGGCTATAAGTATACATAATCCTCAATATACAAGCCGTCACCACAATTTCCATTAAATGTACCTCGATATGTGAATACAATCCCTCACTTGAAACATATTCAATCATTTTTCCTATGATGAATAGTCTCCCAAAACCATATGTATATATCTATACATATATATTCAACATTAGGGTTATCACCCAAGAGTATGTGTAGGAATCCATCACTACACATTTCATCCATAACCAAAGTACATAATTACCTTTAGTACAATTTAACCATAGGCGCACACATGACTTAATAGTCTAAAACCTCAATTTATTCCAACCTCATTTCAAGTATTGGAATCTCACAGGTCATATCCCCATAATACGTGAAAACTACCCTAACTAGAATTTATGCTATCGCTTATTCTAGTCGATAGTACGATCCCAAAGCGTTCTCAATGTCACCTATGGCTCGAGTCGAAATCAGGAACCCTCACTCCTATTGAGTTATCAATTGCCCTTAGACTAAACTTTTCTAAGGATATAAGACCCCTCACTCTTTAAAGAGTATGCGACCACTCTCTTTCAAATGGCCCTAATCTGTAACTTAACAATATCCTATCCTTATAAGGATTTGACATAAATGTCGGCCTAGAAATTTCACAACATACATGGATATTTCTTATCCAATAATTCCAAGAAGTTCCCACTATCAGATACTAAGTGAGAGACCCCCCATAAGTCACCAAAAGATATCTCTTACTTCATAAGAGAGAATCCCAAATCAACAAACCCAACCAAAAAGGGCTAGAAGTCATCTTAGGAAACCCATAAAACAGCCTATTAAGGAAGCCCCTAAGAATAAACTCCAAAAGAAAAGGGGGAGAAGAAATCCAAGTTTTGGGCTAAAAACAGGGGACCGGTCGACCGGTCCCAGACCCCCGGTCGACCGCGGGTCCATATTTTTCCTACGAAAAAATACAGTAGGCTTTTCCTTAAGGCGCGGTCGACCGGTCCCCAGACCACGGTCGACCGGCCATACCAGTTAAGCTGGCCGATTCTCCATTTCAGCAAACCCCACGAATTTAAACCCAAATATTATCACTAAGTCCCCAAATCTTTAACCCAATAATGTTATTAACAAGAAAACCCATCCTACATCTCATCCCAACCATTTATATGAGATTAAACCATAGAATAACATTGATTTCAAGATTTAAACCCAAAAATCTAGGTTTTGGTATTTATACCCAAAAATCCATTTCTTTACCCCACAAATTATGAATTAAAATACATAAATAGCTATTTAGCAAGATTAAACACTTGCCTCAGATTTGTAGAGGTTGGATCGTCCTCGATGCCGCGGATGGGTTGGAAATCCCAAAGCTTCTCTTCCTCTCTCTCTTCCTTTCTTCTTCTTTCCTTTCTTCTTCTCTCTCTAGGGCTTTTTCTCTCTTTCTCTCAAATGAGAATGGCTTAATCCGTAAGCCTCCAAATCCTTTAAAACAAAATCCCAAATTTAAATGTTAATGCACACTTTAAATGACTCGTTTACTCCAATTCGAGCCAAAATAACTTAAAAACATTCCGGAGCCGAAATAAGACCCAATGACAGTCATTTTGACTATCTCGACCCTCCCGGGATCGATGGTACCCTCAAAAATATCATCTGGAATACTTTAAAATATTCTCTATTTTTGGGCCTCAATTCCCAAATTTTGAAATTCTCCAATTTAATTAAATTTTATTTTCCCAAAATTTAATTTCTCAGTCTCCAAAAATCGAGGATTGTTACACACTTCCCCCCTTACAAAAATTTCGTCCGCAAAATTTAAGACATGCCTAGGACCTCAATATCATTTAGTCCTCACATCAATCCGTAGGATCACTATACCGATCCTTCCTGGTTCTCATGTCGAACCATATAGATTTAAAGCAACTACTACCCAGGGCGCCCATACACCCTGTACTCGAGTTTCCACTCGTAAAATCATGATCAGGCTCCATTAGCCCCAAATCACAACATAACCCTCAGCAATATGATCCATAACAACATACTAAATATATACAAGTTTAAAATTTCCCAATGGTATAACTCTCCTCAATTCCTGACACTAGCCACCTTCGTGCGGGGGAGGTCTCGCAAGCGAAATCCAAACGAGGAACCCTTCCAATACACTACTGTGTAGCTAGGTCGGGGATTGAGATTAGTTGAACCAGGGTTAAGGTTTTATAAAAAGAAAGATTTCCATATTTTAGATATTGCCCGAGGGCCCATGCAACAATACTATATAAATCAATCCCGCGTCTTTCGACACGCCAAACAAGCACCTTATGTTTAAGACACAAGGCTTCAATAAATACAATATAGCTAAACAATATCTAGTTCTCAAAACTAGCACAACTATGAGCTAAACTATCCGCTCCACATAAATCTACCAAACTCTCAACCTCTCAGTCATGAAAACGTGTATCATCTCCAAAGACGCCATACAAAGGCCACACTTGCTCACTTCCTACTCTAGGAAAATTTTTGTACACCCTAGCGGTAAAGCGGTTAGCTACTCATCACACCTCACACGCGACATTCCTAATCCTGCACAAGCGTAACTTAAACCCAAAGAAAGGTATTCTACCTTACATTTCCGTAACTCAAGGGTTTCCCCTTGTTCTAGAATCTCAACTTAGGGTCCTTAACTTCTTCTAGGACAATCATTAACCCTAAGCCCATTTCTCCACAAGAGAAACATCTTCCTCAGAAACCTTCCTAACCATATTGAAGGGCAAGGCGCAATTGCAATTGCCGAAAACCCCCTCCGTCCTACACAACGAAACTGAGTCTCCAAAAGCATTTCCCCCTCATCTTAGAAGGCGATACTCCTAATATTGGGATAACTACACCAACCTCACCTCGGTAAGAGTCACCAACATTAGGTTTCCTAACTAAGGTTAACAGATTCTCAATCTAAACCTCCCAAGGACTACACTACATGCCTCTCCTCGGACTTTCCTTACTAAGACCAAGATTCGCCAATCGAGTAAATTTTCTTTTCTTACTCAACTACCGATAAATCACCTCGAACCACTGCTAGAAATCTCCTCAATAACTCCTTCGAAACCGGGGAAAACAAATACCCCCGGTTGAAGCGTACCTAGAACATACTATTGGTATGGTACTTCTAATCTTATCCTTTCCTAGACGACAATATCTAGGCGACGTCTGAAACGAAACAAGAGCAACCGTTATAAGAACGCCAATCAAGTGAATATACTTCACAGAAGAAAACAACGCAGTGAACACAACAGTCCTATTTATAGGGCTTTATGTCAAGAACGTTAATGGAAGAATCCATAACTCGCACAGATCCTAAGGACTCTAGAACCTGATGCTCTGATACCATCTGTCACAACCCGCCTAAAATAATAACGGGTGGCCAGCCCTATACTATATTAAATCAGGAGTTTCAAATGGTCCAGTCTCAACATCAACTGTCGTTACTATACAATATAGGACTAACTACCCGAAATCACATAAGCGGGATATGAAAATTTAAATAAAATGTGACACAACCAACCAATAATACCACTAAAGAAAAGAAAGATGCATGAAAGAACTAAGATAAATGAAATGCTAGAAATAAAATGAACTAAATAAATACAACCGAATGTACTACACAAAGTAGACCCGAATAAGCTGTCGGGTCACAGCCAATACAATAACTGAAATGGAATAAATATAAACATGTATATAAATATCCCTTGGGTACAAACCCGATATGCAACATGAATCCTACCTAGAATTTTAAAGAAGTAGGAAGCGACTACATGAAACATCCCGCAACAGTCCGCACCTGTCACGGCTCCCAAGACTCTGGATAGAAAGTCATCCGGCATCCATGCGGTAGGATACCTGTGGTAATATATATATATATACAAGGAGGAGAGAAAAGTAAACGGGTCAGAGCCCCGAATGTGAAAAATATTTAGCAAGTGTGTTAACCGTGCATAATAATTACCGGTGCACCTTTTCATAATTAAAGTGAGACCGCACTCTCGTGAAACCCCAACTCACCTCTCCTCTAAAGGCGCGCACCTAATCGCGTCCTCAAGTTTTAGTTAAATTACCCCATTATGTAAGGACAACCTAACTTATCATAGGCCTAGCCTATACCCACGAGAGCTACTTTCCCGTCATAATCTAAGGATCCACCTTTTCTAATCCTACTAGATTATGATTACCACAATTATGCCATAATAGGCCTAATGGATTCCGATTTATAATTATAATGAATTATAATACTTAATACGTTACCCCTATATATATATATATATATACATATATATAGGCTAAAATATAAGAATTTATTTTCTTAACATCATGCACATGGGATATTGGCCAAACTTCTCTCTAATCTCAAAATTGTACTACGTTTCGTGCGTGGGGAGTCTCGCAAAGCGAAATCCAAACAAGGAACCGCCCCGTTACACTACTCCTGACAAAGTCAAGACCAGAGATCCGATATGCCATCTATGTAATTACTTCTCTCAAATCTCGACATGGCACTGCGTTTCGTGCGTGAGGTGTCTCGCAAAGCGAAATCCAAACAAGGAACCACCTCGTTACACTACTCCTGGGCAATGTCGATCCTAGAGATCCATAATCCTTAACATACAATTTAATACTACCATTACTGCTAAACTTTTAAACTACCAAAGAAAGAAAGAAAGAAAAGAAGAAAAAAAAGAAAACAAATAAAATAAACTAAAAGAATCTCCAATAATATCCTTGGTGTGATGTAACCGAAGTATTCCTCAGATACGATACATCAACCCCCAATAAAACTGGTACACCATAATCATCCAAGATGTACCCTATAGAAATACCATATCCTTTAATTTAGGATATATAAATATATATATAGGTATTTTATTCTCACCATATATATATACATGCCATCAACCATAACCATGACCAAGTGTACATACCATATATGATGTACAATGGCAATGCACATATAATACCCGGCTATATATAGTGCTGATAAAACTGCATCAATGCTACCATCTTCCCAGAGTCCGGCTCACGTAACAACTGGGGACCACCTGGTGGGGGTCAACGACACCCACCTCGTGGTAACTCACACACACGACGTCCCTGGAAGCGGTCATAGATCCAACCACCAATGAGACGAAACATACCCACCACGTCTCATCCCAAAAATATATATCTATATCGTATAATAACACAAGGGACGACTATGACCTGGGGAATATCCACACCCTGCTCTATATGCCAGGATGCTCACCCTCTGCGCGAAAACTTCCCAATGATAGCATGAGCGGGGTATGCCTAACCACATAAGTATATATATCGCTCATATACGCAATATACATACATCCATATGATCCCATCATATGATCCAATACAATAAACCATAATATAAGTATATATATCGCTCACATACGCAATATACATACATCCATATGATCCCATCATATGATCCAATATAATAAACCATCATATACGGTTTAAATATCCATACCATGTATGTCCACAACATAAAATATATCCATATATACACATTCATCCATAGATATATGTACATAAATTCACACATCGCTATATCAATATATATACAAACTAATTCTCGTTCATATGTATAAGATATATAAACTCGGCTATAAGTATACATAATCCTCAATATACAAGCCGTCACCACAATTTCCATTAAATGTACCTCGATATGTGAATACAATCCCTCACTTGAAACATATTCAATCATTTTTCCTATGATGAATAGTCTCCCAAAACCATATGTATATATCTATACATATATATTCAACATTAGGGTTATCACCCAAGAGTATGTGTAGGAATCCATCACTACACATTTCATCCATAACCAAAGTACATAATTACCTTTAGTACTATTTAACCATAGGCGCACACATGACTTAATAGTCTAAAACCTCAATTTATTCCAACCTCATTTCAAGTATTGGAATCTCACAGGTCATATCCCCATAATACGTGAAAACTACCCTAACTAGAATTTATGCTATCGCTTATTCTAGTCGATAGTACGATCCCAAAGCGTTCTCAATGTCACCTATGGCTCGAGTCGAAATCAGGAACCCTCACTCCTATTGAGTTATCAATTGACCTTAGACTAAACTTTTCTAAGGATATACGACCCCTCACTCTTTAAAGAGTATGCGACCACTCTCTTTCAAATGGCCCTAATCTGTAACTTAACAATATCCTATCCTTATAAGGATTTGACATAAATGTCGGCCTAGAAATTTCACCACATACATGGATATTTCTTATCCAATAATTCCAAGAAGTTCCCACTATCAGATACTAAGTGAGAGACCCCCTATAAGTCACCAAAAGATATCTCTTACTTCATAAGAGAGAACCCCAAATCAACAAACCCAACCAAAAAGGGCTAGAAGTCATCTTAGGAAACCCATAAAATAGCCCATTAAGGAAGCCCCTAAGAATAAACTCCAAAAGAAAATGGGAGAAGAAATCCAAGCTTTGGGCTAAAAATAGGGGACCAGTCGACCGGTCCCAAACCCCCGATCGACCGCGGGTCCATATTTTTCCTACGAAAAAATGCAGTAGGCTTTTCCTTAAGGCGCGGTCGACCGGTCCCCAGACCGCGGTCGACCGGCCATACCAGTTAAGCTGGCCGATTCTCCATTTCAGCAAACCCCACGAATTTAAACCCAAATATTATCACTAAGTCCCCAAATATTTAACCCAATAATGTTATTAACAAGAAGACCCATCCTACATCTCATCCCAACCATTTATATGAGATTAAACCATAGAATAACATTGATTTCAAGATTTAAACCCAAAAATCTAGGTTTTGGTATTTATACCCAAAAATCCATTTCTTTACCCCACAAATTATGAAATGAAATACAAAAATAGCTATTTAGCAAGATTAAACACTTTCCTCAGATTTGTAGAGGTTGGATCGTCCTCGATGCCGCGGATGGGCCGGAAATCCCAAAGCTTCTCTTCCTCTCTCTCTCTTCCTTTCTTCTTCTTTCCTTTCTTCTTCTCTCTCTAGGGATTTTTCTCTCTTTCTCTCAAATGAGAATGGCTTAATCCGTAAGCCTCCAAATCCTTTAAAACAAAATCCCAACTTTAAATGTTAATACACACTTTAAATGACTCGTTTACTCCAATTCGAGCCAAAATAACTTAAAAACATTCCGGAGCTGAAATAAGACCCAATGACAGTCATTTTGACTATCTCGACCCTCCCGGGATCGATGGTACCCTCAAAAATATCATCCGGAATACTTTAAAATATTCTCTATTTTTGGGCCTCAATTCCCAAATTTTGAAATTCTCCAATTTAATTAAATTTTATTTTCCCAAAATTTAATTTCTCAGTCTCCAAAAATCGAGGGTTGTTACAGTTTAGGGTTCTGCTGGGGAATGCGCTTTTTGGAGACGCCGGTGAGGAGAGATGTCCGATTAGGGCTTCTAGGTCTGCCTGGGGAATTTTGAATTTTTTTGGGAAAAATTTAATTCGAGAATTCATGCTGGGAAAATGGATAACATATTGCGTAGCCCTACCTGGAAAGCATTTTATTTCTAATGAGGATGAGATTTTTGGGATTCTGTTGGGGAGTTATAGTGAGCTTTGCAGGTGTACTAATTTTTAGGTTTAAGCCGGGGAAAAAACGTGGTATTAATCTAGGGATTTGGAAACTTTAAAAATGGTTTTATTGGTTAAGAAATGTTCCAACATTTATTTGGAAATTTAAGGAATTTTTTAGAATTTTCCTGCATTTTCTGGGATTTTTTGAAAGAAATTTCAGGGCGTTGCCGATCGACATGTTATATGGGTTTCCAACTGACAGTGGAACGGTCTTTTGGGCTACCTTGGAAGATTAACAGGCATGTGACGATTGGAATGGGGTTTAGCTGCGGTTTGGGAGTGATTACAAGGGTTTTCAGATAGAGATGGATCGTATGCTGAGAGTGACACCGGAGGTGGGGCAACCGACATTGGGTTATCTTTGATAGGAATCTAGGTGACCTTTTACCCTTGAGGGATGTCTCCTTGGGATGCGACAGTTGATGGCGTATGAGTTTGGGTACGTCTGGTACCTAGGAGAGAGGGTTGTTGGACAGGTGAGGTGACATCCAATTCTAATTCTTTCCTTTCGGGGTTTTCTTACAGATTCATAATTGGTTGTGGGAGCTTCGCGTTTTCATGTTGATGTAGAGGCATTGCACCTGAAAAGAGACTCAAAAAAGGCAAAAAGAGATGAATATTTTGTTTGATTATCTTGATTTAGTTGCTTACTCTACGTCCACTTTAATTTGCTGATGAGTTTTTATTTTGAGAAAGAGTAGGAAAAATTAATTTTTTGGAAATGAATTTGTCTGAAGATGGCCTTGGAGGCTTTCTTGAAAAAGAGCTTCCTTTTTGAAGGGATTTATTTTGAGGAAAAGTAAGAAAAATGAGTTTTTTTGGAATTTTTTGAATAGAAGAAGGCCTTGGTGGCTTGGTTGGTATATGGATGAGGGGATAAAAAGCTTCGTTATGAAGTTGGGTTTGTCGCCTTTGTTGGATTGTGCTGAATTTGTTGTGTTGAAGAGACTATACTGATGCTGGAATTGTTGCCTTGGGCCTAACTTCAAGCCTCTTGATAGTGACTTGATGGTTGAGCCTCAGATGGCTGCCAATACTGCGTGAATGTCATATCGTCGTAATCCTGTGACGGTGATACTAGCAGAGACCCTGAACAGGCTAGATGCTTAGCGAGAAGGCCGTTTTGATATTCTGAGAGGTTGTGTGATTATGCTATTTATATGGTTCGCCGAGGGATTCCATTTGGAAGTCCCCCTGAATATCCCTTAGCGTCTATGCCAAATTTCTTCACTCGTCATTTCATTAGCTTTGGCCCAACCATAAAGAACTGATTAAATTGGTATATGGAGCACGGAGCTCGATGTTTGCACTGGTTGGTGCCCTGGTGGGGGAGTTTCAACTCATTTTCTAACTGGGGGAATATCGGTACGTTCGGTTAGTTAGTCTCTGACAGAACTTCTTCTATCTTCTATGGAGGCTCCTGCATCAAGTCAAATGGGAGTAGATTTTTCCTTCTCGTACCCTGGACTTCTTTCATGTAATTGATTTGACAGAAGCTATGCCCATGCGTTTGGGATCTTTATGGGAGAGTCGTCTATCGTTAGCTCGTCCTTCTCAATTTGTTGGTAGGGTTTGGAATATTTCTGAAGACTATATGAAGTGGTTGTGGAAGAGGGTAGTCGCTAAGGTCTTGGTAGTGGAGACTGGGCAAAGTTGGTATGCCATGTTTGACACTATGGAGGGAGGCGTAGTTGTTTTCTATAGATTGATCCAGGCTTACCGTTCCATGGGGCGCCTTTGGCATGCTATCCAAGCAGGGGATGTTTGGGGGACTCAAGATGATGATTAGGCTGGATGTTCTGGTAGCTGTGGGTAATTGTCTTTTGTGAAGCTAGTGTTATTTGTGAAGCTTTTGTATGACTGATATGTGTTTGTTATTTTTTTGGTAGGTGGGAATAAATTTCTGAAGGTTTGGTTAGTTTGTTTAGGAGTAGTTTTGTTTAGTTTTTCTTTAGAACAATTTTGTTGGCGAGTGTAGTTGTTTGACTCCCTACACTCATATTTCCTGTAATCGTACCGAGATTTCCCAAAATGGAATAAAAAAGGATTTTAACCATACAATTGTTCCACTTGATGAGCTTTACATTTGAATTACCTATACTGATCGCTAAGGCATACATAGTCCTTTTGTTCTTGTAAATGACAAAATGAACTGTCGTTCTCGAAGGTACAAAAAGAATAACATTTTGTGAAAAAGAAGGGGACCAGCCCATGTAAATCGTATGTGATACCTAAGTAACTCTGGGAGTTTTGAAAATTTTTTTATTTTCATTTTGAAAGTAAAAGTCTTTTAAAAGGATCAGGCCCCACGTAGTTCTGAGTAGAGGGACATGAAGAATTAATTTTAGAATAAAAGGGGGTGAGAGGAGTCATAGCATGCCGAGATTTTAGATTAGGGGTATAATTTATTGAGATGGTCCAGGTTGACTGGACGGGCCATCTTTTCTCCGTTAAGGTTAGTGAGCATAGAGACGACACTGGACAGTATCTTCTTCACAATGTTGGACCAGTCTAATTTGGTCTGAATTTCCCTCTGGGGTCCCAGACAGGTTTTATGATTTTTTTGAGAGAAAAATCCCCTTCTCAGACACAATGGTCCTTGACTCTCCCGTTCAATGATCGCGCTATCCGGCTACGATACCCCATTATATGATATAAAGACTTTATCCCCCTTTCGTCCAAGAGTAATAACTCATTAAGTCGGCTTTGATGCCAGTCTTCTTCGTTGACTTTGATTTCAAGCATGATGCATAGTGAAGGTATTTTTAGCTCAACAAGTAGGATAACTTCCATGTCGTATACCATCGAGTAAAGGGTAGCCCAAGTAGATGCCCGGACTGAAGTGCAGTAGCCACAAAGGGTATAAAGGGGTTTGATCATCGCAATATTGACAACTCTCGGTCATCTTGCTAATAATTGCTTTGAGGTTCTTATTAGTGGCTTCAACTTTACCGTTGGTTTGTGGTTGGTAGGGAGAAGAATTGTGTCCCTGAATCCTATACTCGTCGACTATTTCTGTGACTTTTTCCTTGAAATGTAACCTGTTATCTAACACCAGCTCGTGTGGGACCCCATATCGATAGATAATAATCTTCCGAATGAACTTGGCTACCTTTTTGGCATTCAGTGTTACGTATGACTCAGCTTCAACCTATATGGTGAAGTAATCAATGGAAACCAGGATTAACTTGTGTCCATTGGAGGCTTTGGGTGTGACTTTCCCTATGATATCAATTACCCAGGTGGAAAACGTCCAGGGATAAGTCATGTTGTATAAATCTCATGGGGGACACTGATGGAGATGGAACAACTGTTGGCATTTAAGGCATCTCTGCACATAGGTGGTGCAATAATGAACCATGGTAGTCCAATAGTAACCCCGTCGAATAATCTTCGTGGCGATCATATGACCATTTATGTGGGATATGTATTCCCAGTTATGAATTTTATTCATCATTTCTTCAATGTCAGCCCCTGCGATGTAGTGTAAGTGGGTTCCATCGAAGTTTCTCTTGAATACTGCATTATCGTAGATAATGTTGTAATGACCCCAGTTTTATAAGTTCATATATAGTTTGTTTTAAATATTTCATTATTACGTATGAGATATGTACAATGTGTTATTATGGATAATGTTAATTTATTATTTTTAGTCTAATCCTCCCTTCATAAATTATGAAATATCAAATTAGTTTCAAACATAAAATTTTAAACTTTTTGATAAGAATGTTCATATTAGAGACTCATTTTGACGAGTATAATATAAAAATTGACTTGAAAAATAACTAAAAATTTGTAGATATATGAATTAGGTTTGTAACACAATAAACGGTATGTCAAACAGAGGTCTGAGCAAGAAGTTATACTGAAATTACGAAATAAGGGAAAATATGTCCATCCTTTAAGTTGTATTTTGTCTTATTAGCACACCATGTGTTATGTTTTGATTGGTTGGAAGGGGAATCTAGTTATGCCGACTTAAACACCTTGAAATGAAATTTTTCTTCCGCAAAGTGGATTAAATCAAAGTCTAATAGCATATACTAAGTTAAAAGATAAGTTTTGGGGTAAAAAATGTAAATTTATGAAATTTTGGGACTTAATTTTAAATAAAGAAAGTTTCAAGGACTAAAAAGAAAATATATAAAGGACCATTTTGTTAATAAAATATTTTCAAGGACCTAGAAGAAATATTGAAAACATATCGTGTGAAATTACCAAAATGCCCTTAATGTGTAAAATGACCATTATACCTCTAACACCTTTCCACCTCTTGCTTGACACCTCATGCTTTCTTTTGGACACCTCCACCGCACACGTGTCACCTTTATAGGAAAGGATAAAACACATGTCAATCCTTTAGAAAAAGTTAAAACACGTGTCGCCGTTTGGTGAACTAAGACTGCAAGGCTGATCCGTTGCGCGACACGTGAACGCCGACTCACCAAAGTGAAAGCCTTATCACCCAGACACATGTCAGCATCTAAATACATTTGAAAAACTATAAATAAAGCTCTTGGATCAGCCATTACATGAAATTATACAAAAATCTTACAAAGAAATAGTGAGAGAAAGTGCGGGGAAAGTTTAAGAAGAAGTTTCGTCTCAATATTAACTAGCGATCCAAGACTCTGTTTCTATAACTTCGAACTTCTGTTTTAGGTGAGTACTCTGACATTCCATGTGCGTTTTAATTATATGATATTATACAAACTATATATATTTTGTGAACTACTTTTATTCACAAAATTCATCTGATACCGATGATTGATTCCTTGTGATATGTTTATATTTGTCCATATAAACATACCGATTAAAAAGAGTTTGAAAATGATATTGAATATTGAAAATAAGATTCGTCCTAAGGGACCTCTCTTACTGACTGACCTTCCCATCTGGGTTATCACTGGTGTACCCTAAATAAGGCGTTGTGACGAACAAGTTCGATTGACCCTCAACTACCGGGGAATAATACGGTAGAAGAATAGGGTATTAGAGTGTACTTGGCCATTAAAATGATATGATTGAAGAAAAAAAATATTGCAAATTGATTTGTCGTATCTGTTATATTATGTGCTATTCATTTCTATATACTGTCATCTCAAATTTTATACAGCAAATTCCTATCAATATATGTATATGTCTACTATTTGGATTTGAATAGGTATCAATTTTCTAAACAAAACCTTGGAATGTCTAGAGATTGAACCTCGCTCGGCGTTTTGCTGATGTTGTATAACTAACCTTTTTTAAGTAGGCTTGTGGAGGGAACATAAAAGGACTATGTTGAAGATTCATCTTTTATAGCTTTTTTTTGTTATTTTAAGTAAAAAGTTTGTTATATCATATAGAGCATGTTTGGCTCTCTTGTAATTAGTTTTAAATTTCGTCTTAAGTTGTAACTCGTTGTTACTTGTAATATAAATTAAGTTTCCTTTTAGAAAGCTCTGATGACTTAATTCCTTTAATTTCAGTATTTTAGGATTCGTAACCATGTAATTTTATTTTCGTTACATTTAATTAAGGAAACAATTTAAGTCAGAATATTTATTGCCTTGGTGGCATGTCAAGACACTCGTTCCCCACTACTATTTTGAGTCGAGGTCGTGAAAAATGTACTGGGCCAATTTTCATAGGGTTGTTCAATCTTTCTTATTGGCGTCTTGGGAGTACCTACTGTGCTTGAGGAGGCTCCAAACGTCGTAATACCAGAACTTTGGCAAATCGGAGTCCTCTTTTGTGACGAGCTTAATGTGGTAGCAGTGGGTCGATTTAACTTTCTTTTAGACCAGGAAAGGGACCATCATTATTCCTTTAGGCATGTCGACCATGGAGGATATGATAGCAAGGGCATTGGCTAAGTTGTTCCTTGCTTCGGCAAGTAGTAGAAGTTGATATCTCGGAACTGGGAGGCTAGCTCTTCCAAGTGGGCGTGGAAGGGTAAAAGTTTCTCATATATAACTTTCTATCTTCTAAGGACATGGATGATGATGAGGGAAGAATCCCGTAGACATCTAGGCATTGGATACATTTCTTGGGAGCGACTTTGAGGCCTATGGTGCATTCGTCGAATTCGATTATATTGTTGGTGCAGGGAAAATCTAGCCTGATGGCAATGGGAGTGTGAGAGTCAGGGGAGATCAGGAGTATCCCAATGTCGTATCCTTTTTAATCAACAACGGCATCAAAGAACATTTACCACCAGAGGACTTCATGAGAGGTGCAAAATATATCTTCATCCGAGAATTTGGATATCCAAACATCGGCTTTTTCCATCGGGTAGTGAGCAAGGTTATCCGAGATGGCTCTCTTTTTAATGGATTTTTGTGTGATATGCACAATATTAAACTCGACTAGCAGCATCAACCATCGAGCCATTCGACTAGATATGGCAGGTTTCTCGAGCAGGTATTTGATATGATCCATTCGAATAGAAGTCCGATGGGAAAAGCGAGAATGTAGTGCCATAATTTTTTAGTGACCCAAAAAGGGAAGACGCATGCTTTCTTCAAGGTAGTGTGTTTGGCTTAGTACCATGCCAATTTATGATTGGTGTAGTAGATGACCCTCTCTTTGCGAGATTCTTCAATGTATTAGGCAAGAAAGGCCCCAATTGTGGTATCTATTACGGTCAAGTTTAGGAGTAGGGGAGACCAGGTTGCAGTGACATGGGTACTGAAGGTCGGGTTAGATATTACTTGATTTGATCGATGGCTTCCTGGAAAACTCCATTCCATAATTTAATTGAATCCTTTCATAGGAGTTTGAAGATGGGTTCACAAATATGAGTCAAATGGCTTACGAATCAGCTGATATACTGTAATTTTCCCAAGAATCCATGGACTTTATTCTTCATTCGGGGTGGTGGCATTTCGAGTATGTCTTTCAGTTTGGCAGGATTTGCTTCAATACCCTTCTTTCTAACCATGAATACCAAAAGCTTTCCTTTGGCAAAGCTAAAACACATTTTTACGAGTTAAGTCGCATTTGATATTGGCATAGTCTTTAGAAGAAATTTCGGAGAGCGGGAACAAGACCTTCCCGATTCTTAGGCTTTATGATCATATAGTCCAAGTAGACCTCGACCTCTTTGTGTATCAGATCATGCAAGATAGTCATGGTTGCACTTTTGTAGGTAGCCCCGAATTTTTTTGGGCCGAATGACATAACTGTGTAATAGAAGGTTCCCTAAAGGGTGATGAATGCGTTTCTTTTTTTATTAATGATCAGGGTGCATCTTGATCTGATTGTATCCTACAAACCCATCAACTAATGACTTGAGAGCGTGACTGGTCGTGCTGTCCACAATCATGTTGATATTGTGTAACGACAATCGTATTATGGTGAAGTGTTGTTCAAATCTCAATAATTAATGCAGATGCGTACTTTTCCTCCTACTTTTGGTACGGGTATAATGTTGGCTAACCATATGGGATATTTGATCACATGGATGAAGCCTACGTTCAACTGTTTGACCACCTCTTCTTTAACCCGGAGCGACCATTTGGTGCAGAGCTTTCACAGTTTCTGTTTTACCGGCTTACATTTTGGGAGAGTTGGAATCTTGTGCTAAGAAATTTTGAGATTAATATTGAGCATATAGTCATAGGACCATGCGAAGACTTCCATAAATTCCTTTAGCAGTTCTTCGAGTTGTGCGCACTCATGCTCGTCCAGAGTGGATCCTATCCTATTCTCGAACGGTTAGCTACTAGAACCGAGATTGATAACAACAGTTTTATCCTCATTAAATTGAACGTGATTACGTTATTTGTTATTAATCATATTAAGATCAGTTAAAAATTATTCATTTGCAAAATCATCATCATCCAGAGTTTGATTAGAATCAGGACGATTAATGTAATGCACAACAAGATACTCAAAATTTTCGTTTATTTCATTCTTGGAAAAAATAGCATTGAGAACCTTGCCAAAGGAGGTCTTGATTACATCATAATTAGAACAAGGAGGAACGGCAAAAGAAGAAGAGTAAGACAAACATCTGGGTTAGGTTTCATTTCGACTGGTGGAACTGGTATAACATTCCAATTGAGGAGGGGTATATCAATAGTCTTGGTCAAGATGGATGGATCCGATGATGCAGTACCTAAGTGGATCATGCAGAGCGCCAGACCTAGCATCTAAAAATTGAATGAGTCCTCGGGATCACTTCCTTCAGAGACGTCGATAACAACTGCAATGTTTTTATTGAGCAGTTGTACATGATGCGGGGAACTTTCGAACCATGAGTAGCTATCTTGGAAGAAGATCCCCATTCCCGGCTTCATATTCTTATCCACATGATCATACCATGGTTCAAGAAAGCCACAAAAGGGAAAATCCTCTCCCTCTTTAATGAATCTCCCATTCAAGGAATCTACTGAAACAGTCTTGGCATTTGCTAACATTCTCTTCAACCTGGGCTGGCAAAGCATTTTGAGTTCCTCTAAGGATGGTTGATAACCCAGGACACATGGAGGAAAGTCCTTCTTCATCATTATGGGTTCCAGTATCCCCTATTATCGTCTTCCCAGCCCCAACTCGAGCATAAAGTTCATATTCTTGAACATTTGTATCATATTGACACTTTCGTGAGGGCTTTACTGTGGACAGACTCTATCTTTGAAATCATCCCCTGCCGGGGTGTGGAAGTGGTTTGACTCGAAAGCTATATAGAAGCATGTCATTCTCCCCATGTTGTATCTCAAGTATTGGGTTATTGGTTCTTGCATTATCGGTATTATCATCGTTGCCTAAGATGGTGATGACTTGTCCCTTGGTGTAGAACTTTCGTTTCTGATGGAGAGAGGAAGATACCCCTTGATGATGTGAAGCCATGGTAGACTGAGTAATAGGTTAAAACTAGTCGGTATGTTGATGCATTGCACTAAGTAACGGGATTTATAAGGCCAACCCCTATTGTAAGCTTTATGGATCCCATCACCTCTCGATGAGTATTTTCATAAGCACGCACCGTGGTAGAAGTTGAAGGAAGTTCGCTTACTTTCAAACCTAAGAACTTAAAGGTTCTTAACGGGAAAACAACAAGTGTGGATCCATTATCGACGAGTGAAAATGGCACTGTCTTCCCCATTACCTCAATGGGGATATTGAGAGCATAGTTATGAGTAGGACCAAACTTAGGGATTTCTTCCTTAGAAAATGAGAGAATTCTAGTAGAAGTTAAGGATCTGAATAGGTTCACTGCTACTTTTGGAGTGGTGAAAGGACGGATTAGGGGTTTAGTAAGCAATTTTATCAAGGAAGTTTGGTGAAGTTGGGAAGAGATGAAGAGTCCCCACAAATTGATGTTATATTGAGTTTTTTTAACTGGTCGAGAATCTTACTCTCCTCGATGGTCATTTTCGGCATGTGGAGTTTCTCGACAACACCTTTTCATTTATTTTTGTTACTGATCAAGGGTTCATACTCTGGTAGTGCCACCCATATATTATCATATGGTTCACAAAAGAGGGGAAGAAAAAAAACCCTATTTCTTCATCTATCTCGGGTTGTTCGTCCACTTTATTGATCTCTTCTTGCATATCTTCAAATGATATCATCCCACTTACACTAATCACTGGGCTAACCTTTTCTTGACTTTTCTCTTCATCTGAATTATCAAACTCGTCCCCCCATCCTGTGGAAAAGATATTATTTTTCCATGAGAAGTCAATGCATTACATAATTTCCATGGCTTCTTCATGTAGATCACCCCACTCAATGGGGAGATAAATAAGTGAAGGGAGAAATCTCCCTTATAGTTTTAAAGAATCAAGTAACTTGAATATACTATAAACCTCATCGGTCTGTTGGGAACAAGTCTGCCATGATCTGAACTACATAGTCTAAGATGACTTCGTCAATGGGCACTACCGAATTATTTTACTCGTGAGCCCACTTTCGGGCTTCCATGAATAAGGTGTTGAACTTCTGGTAGTCAATGTTCATTTCTAAGGGCAATTTTAGCTCGAACTCAAGAAGCTAGTTCAGTATCGTCTACAATTCTATATCCTCCCCATCGTAAAAAGTACAAACGGTAATGCATGCTCTTGTAAGAAGTGATAGGGCCTAGTCGACAAAATAGGTAGGGTGTAGGAGAAAATATGGGCAAACTTTAAGGGGTTGGGTGAATATACGGGTATAATGGGTGATTTACTGGGTACAATTTGGGTGATGGGTCGACTTCAATGTCATTTTCGAGGAAGATAGCATTTGTATGATATGGGAGTGGATTGTGAGTGGTGTTTAGCTTAGGATTGGCTGGGGGCGATAACACCTGAGTCAATCAGACCTTGGATTACATTCCGGAGATGGAAGAACTGATCAGTTGTGTGGCCAGCATTTTGATGGAAATCAAAATGGGCATTGCGTTTGAAATTTTTGAGAAGTGGGTTTGGTAATGGACTAGGGTCTAATGGTTTGATGAGATTTAGGCTTAGTAGACTTTGGAGAGGGGTGCATGAAGCTTGGTGTATTCTTTTCTGACGGGATGGCACGGCCTTCTGGCGCCCAAGAGGTAGGAGGATGTGAGATGTTGTTGATGGTCGAGACTGTAGGGGGTTTCTCATATTTTTTTAGAGTAAAATGCCCGGATACTTTCTTTGGCTCTACTTTTATCTTGGCAAGACTTTCTTCAATATCCACTCCTACTTTTCGAAGGTCTCGGAAATATGGGTAATATTGTCTTCTTTTTATTGCTAAAATATGGGGTAAGAAGTTTTTCTTCGCAATACTAACTTGCTCCTCTTCGAAAGGATGGTTGGTCATGGTGGCCTATTTCTCCCTTTACCTTGCTATAAAATTATAGAAAGTTTTTTCGAGTTCTGATTGAGAAGTTCTAAATCACGACGTGTAACCTCCAACTCCTCATTGTATTTGTACTGTGACATGAATTTACGGGCAATATCCTCCCAGCTACGAATTTTGGATTCCTCGGAGGATAGGAACCAGCGAAGAGCGTTGTCATTCAGAGTCTGTTAGAACATTTTGGCCATTATTTCCTCGGAGGAACCTAGGAGAGTCATGGCTCGGTGGTCACTTCGAAGATGAATAATTGAGGGTCCACTATCCCCGAACTTCTCAATGTTGGGCATCTTAAACTTTTTCAGTAGCCTTGCTTTAGGGTAGGGAGACACATGGGTGCAATCCATATAGTTCCCAGAGATTCGAACCTCTTCAAACTTCTTGGTCAACATCTTAAGGTCCTCCTTGACCCTGTTCAACTCTTCTTCCTTCAGAGCGACAAGTTAGCCCCTGGATGGGCAAGGTTTGGCATAGGGAGTTGAGTTGGTGGTGGACCATTAGCAGAAGGGGCACGTGGAGAATGTTGATATTCTTCCGAGACCCAAATAGGCTCAGGTGAGGGCGGACCCATAGACTAAGGGAAGTGAACCTCAGGATCTTTGGTTATAGAGACCCGGTTTCGCTGCATCTCACAAACTTCGGTTTAAAGGTTGTCAATCTTGGTAGCAAGTTGGACTAGAACCGTCATCAAATTAGGATGCACATTTGGTAATTGATCGGCGTTCTCTATGGAAAGTTGGTGAAGGTGGATTTAGAACTCGAAGGAAGTAGCAGGAGAATTGACGGAGCCTCAGGGCGGTTTGATGGAAGACCAAAGCCAAAAGGGAAATAGGCTAAGGGTCGGGTATGCGATCGACCTGAGTGGGAAAAATGATTTGAATTTTTTTTTGAAATAGAAAGGAAAGAATCTTTTATAGGAAAAGAGGAAAATATTTTTGACATATTTTGGAAATAGGAAGACAAAATGTTTTAGTATTTTGATAAAAGAGGAGGAAAAATATTTTTGGTATTTTGATAAAAGAGGAGGAAAAATATTTTTGGTATTTTGATAAAAGTAGGGAATATATTTTTGACACTTTTGATAATGAAGGAGGGAAAAATGAGAGAATAGTCTCATCATCATCACTATTATTATTATTATTATTATTATTATTATTATTATTATTATTATTATTATTATTATTATTATTATTATTATTATTATTATTATTATTATTATTATTATTATTATTATCATCATCATTATCATCATCATTATTATGTTTTCACTTATATCAGGTTTACCAAAATGCAAAATGAAATTCCGAAAGGGACCCGAGCCTAGAAAACTTGGGTTTGAAAAATTAGTAAAACATTGTTTGACTTGTCGCTAAGCTTATGGACACGACCCCGTCTTGGAAAAAGACTCAATCGCGCAAACATTTGGGCGGCATGCCAATCTGGCATTTCGGCAGAGTTTAGGGTAATAACCGGCAAACGGAGTATGAGTGCCCTAGATTTGACGCCTATATGAGTGTATGAATTTGTTGGGTTAGTTGAAAGGTTCCCCATTTGGCATGACACGTCTTGCTTTTGAGGGCAATCAGTACGTGTGGACAAGCCATTTGATATACCCGAGTCTACGTGAATTGCCTAAATATATACCTCGTGGGGACAATACGTGTGAGAGAAAATTCGATATACTTGACGTACGTGAACGAGTTCCTTGTTATATACCTCCCGTCATGACTTTGGTTAAGCGATACGATGTGGAGGTAACCATTCGATATACGTCAAAAGTACTTGACCAATGGAAAGTGAGAGTCATATTGCTTAGGCTAACTGTGACTTCTTGGACCCGCAGCCATCACAAATTGAACCCCAAGTACGGGACACAATTTTGGTCAATAGCCATGCTCTTAGTGATGTTGTGTGCAAAATGCATGATTTTTTATTAGTATATTATGGAGAAGGTATTTTATTTGTCATGATTAACACCATATTAATAGGGGAGAATGTACAAGTTTCATGGAAAGTAAATCTACCATGAAGATTATACTAAGCATGGATACGTGAGAGTGAGTTATGTATGAATATCTATATGTGGGTATGTGGTATTGAACCTAAGATTGGATCAACTATAAATGGCGTGTGGTAAGTGTGAGTGAACATGGATATATACAAGTGTGTGATAAGTGGAGGTGTGTGCTAGTGACACCGAAACATGGATATTCTAATTGGTGTGTGAAGCATGCATAAGTGAACTTATATACAAGTGTAAGTAGTGTGAGGTGTACATGGATATTATTTGCAAGTGTGTGAAGTAAAAAATAAGTGAGAGGTGATATAATCTTGAGGTAGCTATATACAAGAAATAATAGAGGAGAAAAAGGGAACATGTAGTTAGGTGCATACGCACACAAACAAAAAATGATAACACCAATACAAACAGAGTCTAGCCTTCTTAAGTCAATCCTCAACAGAGTTGCCACTGTAGCTATATCGAGATCTTCCCCTCCCCAATTGATTTCGGGGGAAAAGAGGGAGAGATAAATGTCTCGCGCCCCTTGCTACATCGTGGGGGGCTTCAGCCGTTGTCGGTTTTGAGGTGATGTAAAGAGATAAAGTCGCCAACCTATTTTGCACAAAATAGGCAAAAGAACAGGTCGCCGCCTCGAGAGAGAGGCATCAAAGACAAACTGATGCTTGTGAGACCGATAGTTTAGAGGTTCAGGGGATAAGTTACAAAATGGAAAGGTGTTAGGCATCTATCCCGCCCTTTCGGTCTCTCATGGTATTATGTTACTATTTTGCTTAATTTCTCCGTGAAGTGTGTGTTCGTGTATATATAAGTGGAGATCGAAATCTCTATACTCTCCTCATGGAAAGGATGGAGTGAGGTCATCCACAGGAATGTTTTCAAAATAATAATTAGAAAAATATGACGTCTGCGTTTATCGAGATATTGATCGTTATGATGAAACGGTAATATATGTTTAGATAAGACACAAGTATTAATTACAATTATGATATATATGAATTATATATGGATAAATTACGAAAAATGATAAAAATGAGAATATAGGACTCGAGTCTCGGGTTTCAGCCCAAGACGCCTATGTAGCCTATAAAGGCATCAAAGTCCACGTAGTTCGCATGCGGTATAAGGGTGGGGTTTATCCCATTGATTCAAACGGGAGTTTATATGTGTGGGTGTAGAAAATATATTTTTATTTTTGTGAAAATGTGATGAAAAATCCCATCGAAATTTATAGGTGTAACCCTCTTTTTCTTTGTTTTATTTTCTTTATAAAAAATAAATTATGGGCAATATAACTAATACAGGATGATGTATTAATGTGTATGGTCTAAAATAAAAGATAAATTGAGAATTTATATAACTAATACAAAAATAAAGAAATTTAAAAGAGAGAAGAATGTTTGGACCTTCTTT
The DNA here is from genome assembly GCA_949130495.1 of Sambucus nigra. NCBI lineage: Eukaryota > Viridiplantae > Streptophyta > Magnoliopsida > Dipsacales > Adoxaceae > Sambucus > Sambucus nigra. Next base: position 578,150,164 of record OX422217.1, read on the forward strand.
GGAGACTTGAAGTTGGTCATTGATACTTGATGAGCTTCCTTGCAAGTTGGGATGAATGTTGGATGAGAGAGAAGGAGGTTTTTGCTAAATTATTTATGAGAATAATGGGAATGAAAGATTTAAAGGAATTTCACGCACGGAAAACTTGTTGATTGCAAAAGAATGTTGCTGAGAGGACGAATATTAATGGATATGGAGTGCCTTTCGAAGTGAGCTCACACTCTTCTTATATAGGGTAGGGTGATTTTGGATCGGCATAGTCCTTACCCTTCCTATCGACAAGTAACCCAAGACACACTACTGATAGGCAGAAAAATGGGTCTGCTAATTGGCAGTCTCATGCAAATTTCTTGAAAAAATAGTCATGAATGCAATTCATAAGTCCAAATTGCGCACGGGGAGTACCGTTATAAGGGTAATTCAGAGACCTTAAATACTCCTTTAGGTCGCTCCCAGGTCTAAGAGTTGACTTTGGGTCAAACGGAGTTTGGAAGCGCCCAGCGGTCCTTTGGACACGATATAGTCGAACGACGATGGATCGTTCGTCTGAATCGTAAGTCCGAATCGTGCACAGGCACTACACCAAATCTGCCGAATTGTCACGGTCGTTGACCTTGACAAGTTCAACTTGTCAAGGTCAATGACCGTGACAATTCTGGGCTAGATAACTTTTTTTACCACGGACTTGTCACGATCAATGACCATGACAAGGTCGTTAGAATTGTCACGATCGTGTCACGGTCCTTGACCGTGACAAGTTTTGTCACGGTTAAGGACCGTAACAAACCAGTGACATTTTATTAAAAAAACATTGTCGCGGTCAATGACCGTGACAATTTTGTGACAACTTTCTTTGTCAAGGACTTGTCACGGTCAATGACCGTGACAATTCTGGGCAGAATTCAAAAAAATCTGCAGGGCAGTATGGCCACTGCTACTGTCCAACAGTATATTTGTACTTGTTATAGCAACATTGTACCTGTTCAAACATCATATATCCAAATAAAATATAGATAACACAAATATACATTCAAAACAGAGAGAATATACATCACCATATAATCCAAATATAATTCAAATGTAACAACTTAAAACAATTCGATTCAACCTTAAAACAATTCAATTCAAACTTAAAACAATGTCACTAAATGTATGGGGTATGGTTAACTCTAAGGAGGTGAGTAGGCCACACGATATACGAATTAATACACCCACTAATATACACCGTGCCGCATTGTTCGTGCAACCACAATGGAGAGTTATCCTTTTCGGGCATCACATGCGTGACGAGCACCTTGGACTCGATGTCTTGAAGCTCACGTCCATGAACTAGTGCACCCTGGACGATATTCGGGTCCCTCAACCCCCACCCTATTTGCTGGCCATCAAATATGTCCATTATAAAGACGCTCGGCCAACCAAGTGCGACATCGGTCTGTTGAAGTGAGCTAAATAGGGAAGTGGATCATTAAAGTTCGCACGTGTCGGCGATGAAGCAGCGGGTCCACATCCTCGACCTCGTCCTCCCACACCTACTCCTCCTCCTCCTCCTCCTCCACCTCCTTCTCCTTACCTTTCCCCTTACGGTTTCCACCCAATCAACGCTTCACGAATGAGAACATATCCTGGACCGTCGCCTCCAAACAGGACAGCTTCGATTCATGTGACTCCACCGTTCGAGCCAACCCAGTGTCGCTCGTCTCCAATCCGATGATCACAGATTTGGCCACCCGTGAGCTCACCCCCTTGTCCTCCCCTTGCGATCAGAGCCAAGAACTTGGTTGAGTGCGTATGTGGACAAAGATGCCTTGTCGACATCAGACTACGACTCGTGCACTTCCTTAAGCTTTGCCTGAAATGACAAAAAGCACATGATTAGTAAAATAAGTAAATTAAAAAATTATAATGTAATTAACAAAAAGTAAATTGTCGAATTACTTATAATCGTGGCCGCGATGCTTGGGGACACCTCCTTGTCCTTCCCCTTTTTCGTCCGAAGAGCCACATAAGTATCGAGCCTATATGGCCTACCCTCAGGGCCACTCCATGTCCCCTGAAATAAAATAAAGTAAAATTACTATCGGCCCCGCAAAGTAAAATAATGCAGAATAATATATTTTATGTAGTTAAAGAAAAATTAAATCTTACCATCATCCTATGCTGCACCTCGGCGTAAGACGTCCTGCCGGAGTAGTGCACGTCCGTCTTTTTTACCTGATTTTCCCTTCCCGATTGGCGATATGCCAATTGTCGCTCCCCGTTCTCATTGTCAATGAACCTTTGCCATTGTGCCAATGAGATCGACTCCTTCAGCAAGACGGATTCATGCCTTTGGATAATGGACTCTCGTGTCTTCCCAAAGTACCGGATCTGCATATTTTTCTTCCACGTCTTGTGTTGCTCCCTCAACTGCTCCAAGACGGAATCACGTAGCTTTGGATCCAGGCTGAATTGTTCATATCCAACCAATATAATGTTAGTTGCAAATAAATATAAATATAAATATAAATTGAAATTGAAATTGAAATCGAAATTGAAATTGAACTTGAAATATTCTTATAAATATAAATACATTATTTGTAGTGCCACCCAAACAGCTAACTTGAGCTCATATGGCACCTCCTTCCAACTAATGTACCTCGGGCCGATGATCATCTTTACCAGCTCGAGGGATCTCGCTAATAGCCCTGAATTGTTCTCGATGGCCATCCCTAATTTGCCATATTTGGCGAGACTAGGGGCCGAGGATCCCTCGTCGCCTCCGCTACCACCATGCCCAGACGACATCATCATAACCAGCATCACCATCCTCGCCTTAATACCTGAAGGATACATTTGTTGTAAAAAAATGTTATTAGTACATATCAAAATGAATTAAAAGAAGACATGCAAATATGTACAATTACTACAAATAAAAATGAATTGTTACAATTAAACACCTCAATTATGAATTCCAAAACAACAGCATCTAGCTCATAATATGTACAAGAGTGAAACATCCCCACCCCCACCCCTACTGCCCACACACACGCACACTACACAAGAGTGCAAATGATAAAGTGCAAATTAATTAAAAGCATTATAAATGGATGTTTCGGTACAAATTGAAATATTTATTACAAATTGAAAAATTGTTTAAAATGGATTGAAACCATCTGTTGATATAGCCAAACGAATGTTGCGTTGTTCTCAAGCAAAATCGGGATACTCATAATTCATCCTCCTCCAGGCAGTAGAATCAATAGTATAACGCATGATATTGCCTCCTACTTCTGCCCTAGCATTCCAAGTCATTGCCTGTGCTGTCCATGGTACTGTGAAAAATCTCTTTAATCTAGGCCCAACGGGAAAATATTTCAATACTTTTTGAGGCACTTTTGAGCTTGTGCCTTCCTTACTAGTAGATTTGACATATCTAGGTTCATCGCATACCGGACAACGATCGACATTTTCATACTCCTTTCGGTATAGTATGCAGTCATACACACAAGTATGAATCGATTTATACTTCATTCCCAAACCTTTCAAACTGTTGTTCATAACAGGATAGGTATTTGGAAGTGTATTCTCCTTGGGTAATAAGCCCTTCACCTATTTCAGAATTCCTGTCACACTATTGCCAGACAAACCGTAATGCGTCTCCAAACTATACAAACCAACCATGGCATGTAAAGTTGTTTGATCTTTCTCACAGCCAGAGTATAACGGTTGGGTCGCCTTAAATTTTAAACTTTGGTAGTCATCGTCAAGTTTTATCGTGATATCTTCATGAGCACTTGAACCTTCTACATCATCAGTAACCTCATTCTCCTCTGCATCATAAACTCCGTACGCATCATCAACAAAATCCTCTAACATATTATGATCTACGTCGTCCCCTTCTACAACTATCCTACTTGTTGATGGATGTTGTGAAGGTTGGTCGGGTACAAAAGGAAATTTCAATTAACGGTGAAAAATCCAAAATCGATAACTATCTCACATACCCGATCTTAACAAATGTAGTTCAACTGTTTTCCACTCAAACACCTTACCATTCTTACACCTAGCACACGGATATGGAAAATCTTCATCATTATGACATCTCTTTGCATATTTCACAAATTCGTTAGCACCACTGCGAAACACATCCCCCATTCTATTTGTCTCACCCATCCACTCTTTGTATTTTGGATATCCCATCACAGCTACCACAACTAATCTCCTCTAAAGGGTGAGTGGTCCTATCCCATTCAAGACCGAATTTTTCTGTAATATAGTTAACAACTCATACACATTGTTACAATTTGAAAACAATTCGACAGCATATCCCCGTAGTTCTCCAAGTACATGACGTAGATATACAAGTGTGAGTGTTATTTCAATTGATCAATTTAAATAACAGTCACACTTGTCAATCTAGTATGTACCCAGATAACATTATCATACGACTATAGAACTTCTTCCAAACGTAACAACTTTAAGCCACTAAGAATATTATACTGAAATTATGTAGTTCCAAACTGTCCAAACGAGACAATTCGAGAGATCTCATTACAGGGGTAATGACTCTCGAACGGGTATAAGGGCTATTGAATGCGTACGCATAAGAACTAGAAGGCTAGTATCTATGCGCACTATATGTAATTTCAAGTATGTTTCATTTAATTATCATACTAAATATATATTGTTTGATATACCAAGTAATTTTAAAAAAAAAGTTAAGAAATCCCACCCCCATATGGACAATAATCCAGTGGTCATGCCACTTTTAAAATTAACCAACCCAACATCGATTCACTATAATCCAACAGCAATGTCAACAACAAATGTCTATCCCGTACTCCTTCTAATTCATTTACTCAATTAATTATTTTCATCAATTAAACTAACATTAAAGTATACAATTATTAATTTACTAATTTACAAGGAGGGGCAATCCTACTTTCATAATTAATCATATATTAATTTACTAATTTACAATGAGGGACAATCATATATTAATTTACTAAAAAAATTAATAATCAATCAATTCGTTTACAAGGGACATTACGCACAAACATGCACAATACACACATGCGCACATACACACACGCGCACACGCAACCCCCCAACCACCCCCCCACCCATCCCTGCCCCCCCCCCCCCCACCACACACGCGCACACGCGTGCACACACAAACAGCCCCTCCTGCCCTCCTCCCCTCCCCACCCCACCCCACCCCACCCCCCCACACACGCACACACACCACACATACACACAAACAGCCCACCCCCACCCTACCCCACCCCACACCCACCACACACACACACATGCACATATATACACACACACACATATATATATAAATGGAAGAGAGAGAGAGAGAGAAACTAACCTAAAAGTAGAGAGAGAGCAACATAGAGAGATAGATAGAGAGAGATAGAGAGAGAGAAAAGGAGGGAAGAAACGGCAGGGAAAAAAATAAGGAGAAAGGGTTTTTTTACTGTGACAATATTATAAGGATTGTCACGGTCAATGATCGTGACAAGTCTTTGTCACGGCCTTGTCACTATCAATGATCGTGACACAAAACACGTGTTTGTTGTCACAGTCATTGACCGTGACAAGGCTAAGCGCTGGAAGGGTGACAATTTACCCATTTTGGTATAGTGAGGGTGAACCATTGGAAAGGTTGTGCGAGGTACTTCGATGTTTCAAAAAGTTTCGCTCAGTTTGAAGAGTTAACTTTGGTCAAATGGGGCTCGAAAGCGCCCAGTGACCTTTCGAAGTAAAACGAATTGTTCATCTGTACTGTAAGACTAATTCACAAACGAGGTGGATTGTTGGAAAGGGTATTCAGTGACCTTCGAAGATTCATTTAGTCTCGTTCGAGATGAAGAGTTTACTTTATTCAAATGATGCTCAAGAGCGCCCGATGGCTTTTGAATCAGTTTTCGGGGGAAAATGGATCGTTCATCTGAATGGTTATGCCGTTTCGCACACTAGGCAGATCGTTGGAAAGTGGTTTTCTTTCCCTTCGAGGATTCATTGAGTTTTCTCTCTAACGATGAAGTTTATTGGTGTCAAATCGGCGCCCGAGAGAGCTCGGTGGCCTTCAGATCGATTTTTAGTAGTAAAATGGTCCTTTTATCCGAACCGTTATGCCTATTCGCGCTCGGGGCGGACCGTTAGAAAAGGTATTCAGAACCCTTCGTAGATTCCACTACAAGAAAAAGTCTTTTCCACGACACCTGATATGTGTCGTGAAACTGTTTTCACGACACATTTTATGTAGTCATTGAAGAGGGGTGTCGTAGAAAGTTACCTTCTATATCGACACATTTGTGGTGTCGTAAAACTATTTCACGACACCTGCCAAGTGTCGTTGAACAAATATCCACGACACCTAGTTACTAGTCGTAAATAGCCACCACACCTTTGTGGTGTCGTAAAACTATTTCACGACACCTGCCAATTGTCGTTGAAACAATTATCCACGACACCTAGTTACTAGTCGTAAATAGCCACGACACCTTTGTGGTGTCGTAAAACTACTTTTACGACACCTGCCAATTGTTGTTGAAAATAATATCCATGACACCTGATATGTGTCGCAAAAGTCATTACCCAAAAAAACCTTCCACGACTATTTATTGTGCCGTGAATGTTATTTTACGACTGAACGTACGTGTCGTTCATATTGTACACGACTAAATATAAGCGTCGTTATTATCATTTTACGATGTATAAAATATGTCGTTAAAAGGGTATAATTTTTTTTTTATAAAAACCAGCTTCTCAAATGCATGTTGCTTCCACATATATGATAGCATCACAATTAACAATTCCACAATTCATAAAATTTAAACCAAACTTATATAATTAAGAGGAACTCATAGTATGTACTCATAACCATAATATCAAAGTCATGCCCAAAATAGTTGAATGAATATATATTTGGGTGTTACAAGCCACATAAAAACATGGGATTATAATGAAACGAGCATTAGCCTAACAAGTTAAAATGCAATCTTCCCTAAAAAAATAACTAATAGCATTCTTCAAAAATATTCCTCCCAAAATGCCTTCAACATCATCCAAAAATAGGTACCTGTTCAGAAAACAATTTTATTAAATAGTCTCGTAAATTAACAACACACTTGTAATAAAAAATAAAAAATCAAAGTATACCTTCAATCCAAAAAGCAACGAAGAAACTCCATACCCACTTAATTCCTTATATTTTTCTGAAATCGATACGAGAGAATGTCAAAGAAAAATTCTTAGAGTAAAATCCAAGAACTGTAACTATTCCACTCACATTATTAGTCAAAACGAATGTATTGATGTGGCCATGCTATGGTACTTCCTTTTGCATCATCAAGTATGGAAAATGCATCCGAGTATCGAAAAACTGGCACTTTGGGCACTAAAATTTCAACAACCCATACTTGATAGCAATCAGGCCCAAGGATTTGGTGGTGCACTAGTGAGTTTGGGTCTGTAGAATCAAGTTCTGCGCTTGCCACTTCTTCTCCGGTCCCCAACCAATGCAACAATTTGCAAGGAGAATTTCTTTGTGGAGCACTTTGTGCGCATGAACTTTCACGATTAAACTAATAAATAGTACAAAGAAAACAATTAAAAAAAATTATTAATGCAATTAGTAAAACAATTTAGACTTAGATAATTCATTAACAATAACCTGTAGAGTATGTGCATGATTATGCATGTCATCCCCACCACCCTCATGTTGACCCTATAGAAAATGCAAGTGAAGTATATAAAAACAAAACAAGGGAAAAACTATATGTATTGAATCATATTTAATTTTAAAAAATTACCACATTTCTTTCATTTCCTTATGTCATTCGACTTTCCATGTGCATCTTCCATTCCAAAAGTTGTTGAATTTGAGTTTCAAGAGTCGTTACCCTTGCATTACTATGTAACGATGCATCTACCTTCGTAGGCGTCACCCCAAATCCAAGACCTCGGACATGACCCGGACGTTCAGGACCAAGCACCTTTACTAATGCATCATCTCTCAACGATGTTGAATCATGAGACGGAATTTTTTCCATCTTTTCCAAAAATAAATACAAGAATTCAACATATTTAAAAAATATAATAAACACATTGTAGCTTTTAAAAAAATTGTAAAGTATTGTGTAAGTGTTTAAGTTGTTACTATCGCTTCACCAACAACTTGATTAACCGGATTGCCATTTTCTCTCCTATGTCCCCTTATCCAAACATCAACACGGCGTATAGTTTTATTTGGGTCTTCAGCTTTCTACAAAATTTTAAAATATAGAATCACGAAATAATGTAAGCTACTTATGAAGTATACAACTTTAAAGGAGAAACATACCATGTTTTCCTTAAGTCTTGCATAGCCTCTATGACTAGTTGTGTGTGGATGGATTTGCTTTGCTCTAGCCTCCTTATGCTTTTCACTTATTTCCTATTAAAATAAGAGAAATCATATATAATTGCGAGAAATACAAGAATACTAAAAGTGGACTTTAGTCTATTAATAACAATAAAAAATAAATAATCAAATTCACTTGCATCAAATTCAGGTGACAAACGAGATTTAACAAATGCATCCCATTCATTTGACTTCATTCCAGGGGGCTTGAGTAATGTAAGATGGCGAGTGGAATTTGGTCCTTTAGCTTCTTCTCGTATCTGTGTTGATAATTTTGACTTATAATCTTTCCAAGCTCTGCCCGTCTGACCCAAAACAATGGCCTTTCGACATTCTTCAAGGTTATATTTTTGCTGCATCATAAAGAACAAATACACTATATTAGTTACAATTCAATATGTACAAAGTTACATTCAAAATATTACATAATTGTGCAAAGGGTAGAGAAATAAAACACTCACAGTAATAAACTCCCATATTTGATCCTTGGTGTCACTTGTCACCTTATCCCAACCTTCATGTGTTACGGGTACGCATTCTCGTGCTAAAATCCCAATCATAGAACTAAGTTGGATGGAATTGAGTCCAATTGGTTGCCCAAACTCATTGAATTCTACCTCTTTACGGTCTTTTATCCCAGTTGCAATTACATTCAATTTTGATGCCCCCCGCTTCTTCTTTTTTTTCCCTTATCAACAGAATCAATGTTGGGTACTTCATCCGCATAAATTTCTTCCTCCACATGTGAGTTATAGATTTCGCATGATATTCTTGCATCCTCATTCTCATTACTTGTAGTTCGTCTCGATCTCTTTCCCCTAACAACCTGTTTTGGTTACACACAATATATGGAATGTAGTGTAAATTATATGGACTTCAATAACACATATTACAAAGTTTAAATTGAAGAGATAATGGACTCATAACTCACCTCTTTAAACATATCCGCCATATTCTCAAAAAATATATTTTTTTCTATTCACTCCACTTGACAGGCAAAAAATTAGAAAAGTTAGTACAACTCGGTACAAACACAGTAACATTACTAGTAAGATATATATTCACTTGTAATGTATGATTATAATATTATATTGTATACATATTTTTTCTAATATACATGTGTGATTTAGCAACACATTATAGGTGTTCTGTTCATAACACATTATAAGAGCAACTTAAAAGTGGCGCCAATCATTCCATGGGTTATATGTGTGAGTGTATGTGCATGAGAGAGAGATAGAGTGTGTGTGTATGTGTGTATTTATATGTGTGATAGTGTGTGCATGTGTGTGTGTGTGTGTGTGTGAGAGAGAGAGAGAGAGAGAGAGAGAGAGAATGTGTGTGTATGTGTGTATTTATATGTAATAGTGTGTGTGTATTTATATGTGTGATAGTGTGTGCATGTGTGTGTGTGTGAGAGAGAGATTTACTCCATAAAATGTTTGTGATTTGGGGATGAAATTTATCTATTTTAAAAACCCATTCAACCTCTTGTTGTAAGTACCCATTTTCATAGAAAATAGTAAGCATGACATTAATAAGTTTATTAGTACACTTAATCCTCATTTTTATATACCAATCCTTACACAAAATACCAATAGTGTAACCAATAAACCCATAAATTGGTTTTAACCATTTTCTTACACATTTTACACCTATATGGGGGAAAATACTATTCTTAAATTTTGTCAAATTCAAAACTCATTTAAATCACTTCTTTGAAAACCCATTTGTATAAGAAATTATAGAAACCAACCCAGTGAACTCCATGGATGCAAATCAACACAAATCCTACATATATTAAATCTAATATATGTAAATAGCAATTTGGAGTTATGCTAAATAATAAACCTAACAACCTTCAAGAATTTCATCTTCTACCTTGTGCCATATGTATAAGGTTTCTATATGGTGATGTATGGGGTTTGTAGGATTACTAATGGATGGTTCATCTCTGTAAATGGAGGTGTAATATGGTAGTTTTGGCCTTATCATTTCTGGCCAGAAAACATCCTCAATAACTACAACTTAGAGAATGAGATAGAGAGGGTGGCTACAAGAATGAGGAGAGAGTTTTTCAACCCTAGAATACACCCCCCCCCCCCCCCACCTTCATTTATATACCACCAAGTGATGCCCTATCCCGAAATCATCTTGGTCTGGAGTACATAAGAAGTTGACAAGTGGAAAAATCAAGGGACCATACTCAAACAGCGCATCAAATAAGGCAGACTGTCAGAAGACCTGATAGATCGATCCTCATCGTCAATCGATCGAACCCTTTTCAAAAACTCTTATTTTTTTACAATTTGACCCCATAGCCTTGTTATCCTTATTTATAGTACCCATAATTTATTGTCAAACCATTTTTACTCCCTATGATTGTTTTTTCTAAAAATCATGCAAGGTTGCACTTTACAGTGTCGCGTACCGACTAAATTTCGATTTATAATTCCTCACGACCGTAGATACTTTGTTTCTTTATTGAATCACGTTGTACTCTAACAATATATTAATTTTGGCCATTTAAATTTAAATGTCCCTCCATGCCACCCATGCAACGTCAATTTTTCCTTTTTATTCACTTTGCGCAACTTGTATTTTGATGTACAATTATAGTTCAATCACTTATTTAATTCTTTCTCCAATTCCATTTCTGAATGAAATATCCAATTATTATTTAACATCTTTTTTCTATGGCGGGGTATTACATTCTTACCTCCTTCGGAAATTTTGTCCTCAAAATTCTTGGTTCATCAACATAGAATCCGATTGCCCATAATTAATTTCCAATCCTAGAACACTGTCAACACTATGACCTAAAACCCAAAGATTTTATTGTCGTCACTTGCCTGTGCCAACCCCATCACGATGAACTCTAAGGTCTCATTGCTAATTCCTCAAGCAGGCCCAGCCCGTCCATCAAAATGAACCTCGGGATGATCGGTATCCGCTAAGTGACACACTTTCACTATTGAACTCGTCGTCAAGGATCATTACTATAATAGGATTTGCAACCTACGTTTCCTTACACAATTTCGGATCGCGCCTAGCCTAGGCGGATAGAACCTCAACATTTCTAGTCATACCCATCAGTGATTTTCAAGACAATCACCTCACCTTCAAGGTCTCCCTGACCGATGTATCCTACGAGATCTTTATGCTAACCTAGAGTGATCTTAGGTATTATCGAACAAATATCACGAGAAATCATATCCTCAATAACTCATAACCAAGTGTAACACCAATACCTAACATCTCATCAAGCCATGATTTTCATAGTATTAACAAATCACAATCGTGAAACGCGTGGCCGAATCGCAACCAACTATACCAGTTAACTAGCAAGACGTGTTAACCTAAAGAAATTACGTGATGTAAGTGAACTATTATGCAACAAACGTGAGGCCACATACACACATAAACTAATATATAACAAGGGTGTTTTCGAAGAGGAGCGCACTCGTGTACCGCGACGCATCAGCCATAGCTGGCCTGCCTGCATCACTACCGAGCTTATGATGCGCCACACTCGAATCATAACCGATAGTAACTTACCATTTTCGGTCTCAAAGAATATACAAGAAGATGAAATGGATCAGGTGGCTGCCATGCCAGAAAGAAACAATCAATTTTTTTTAACGTATTGAGTCAAACGAAGAACAAAACCACAACGTACCCTTGATGTCTATAGCCTTACCACATAACTTTACCGGACCATTAACCATAAATCATCCCTCCTTGATGGACGAACGTAAATACAAATAATTTCTCCGGGGAGCTATGCACTAGGCTTCCCTCCTTAGGACCAACGCTACCTGTTGATCATAGATAAGACCAACCAAATCTCGATAAAAGTGCATCTTTCAAATCATTGACCCCTTAAACCCAGATTTCCATAATCTTAATGCGTGATAACTAATCTTTTACCACCGAGGTTTCTCTAATAAAGAAACTGCCTATGCTTACACAGTTTTCATCCATTCAATTCGCAGGAGACTGCTGCAACCCCTAACACATCCTATACATTCCCAATCACAACCACCCTAATCGTGTCTAAAAACTTCCAAGCCTTACCCATACTTAAGGCCCAATGATTTCCCTCTCTAGGGTTATACCGAACTATGTAAGTACCTCACATAAGTGCCATATACTAACACTCCATTATGAATGTTATTTCCAAAATCAAGATGAACATCATCGTCTTCTGAGTCTTCCTAGTGTATACTCTAAAAATTATCGAACTATTTTCTACATTATCCACAAAAGTTATATCAGAACAAGCTTAAGAGCAAGCCATGGTACTAACCCAAAATATTGCCATAATTAGTATGACTGAACAAAGCTGCAATAATTAGTAGCTTATCATAGCTATGTAAACCTTAACACAAAATGCCTTCAACCCAAATCATCTCTCATGAACATACACACCCTAAACTAAGAGTTATTATGACAAAAGTCCTTTCAAGCATACACCCGAATATAATCGATAAAATATTTCCTCAAGGGACAAACAACAATACCAACTGCTATGTATTATACCCATCACAACTCTTGATTCCTTAAGTCATAAGGGATCCCATAATATCAGTGAGAGACATCGACAGTGCCGTACTATGTGTCACGACCTTAAATTCACCATTATTAGGGAAAGCCTATCATTTGCACCTATGCTTCATTAGCTAAGCCTTCGCAATTGCCTCTAAGGCATCATCCACATAAGTTCAATTGCCTACTTGTAACACTAACGCTAGGTCGAACTTATCATGGCACATCATTTAACTTCAATGAACATTCGGTCATGATAATTAACTCATTTCACAATAAAGTTATCGTACTCACTTGCTAAACCACAAGCTATTACCACTAGAAAACTTTGGTAGGGTGCGGGCATCGGGTATTACCTATAAAACGTTTAGGCCAATACCTTTAATGCCACGAGGGGTCCTTTTTCTCAAAATCGTATCATTATCACGGAGACCATACATTAGTACTACTAGAGTCTTGAGAGAACATGAGACCTCAGGTTTTTCTTGAGAGGACTCTCACCCTAAAGACGCCACGAGAGGTCCTATTCTAGAACATTACAAGGGTAGTTCTTAATACCGAACTTCCAAGCTGTCTAAGTTCACTCCTAGGTCATCTCCAATCATCATGATTATCTAGGACCACATTAAAATCAAGGTACACCAACTCTAAGTCATTGGCCAAAGGAACCAATTTATTCTCACCTCAAGACTAGTATTTACGAGCATAATCCGGTCACCTAATCACCATAGATGAAAATACAAAACCTTTAATGTCACATTGCAACGAACACTACTCGACATTTTCCATCAAAGTAAGGCTACTCTCGACACCAAAGTTGCCACACTATGCATATCTTACGCAGAAGACTACGGTATTGCCACCATTTCTAATTTATCCTGAATAGATTCGTTCTTTATTTATTTTGAATAAATACGATCATCTAAACCCAAATCATGATAAAGTCACTTAGACATTCTAATTTTCATACAATTATTCATTCACAAGTCACGTTACTTAGTCGCCCAATCCCATTGATGAAACCACAAGCGTACCAGCTAAGATTCAACCGAAATCATTAATACTTGCTAATCATTGAACTTCCATGTGATGTACATCGCACAAGACTAAGGTGTTACCACATAATGGTTTACACTAACCCCTGTGACTCATAAATACACGAACATCAAAACGTAGCGGAACATGAATGACTACAAACTTAATCGTTTTACTACCTCAAAAGATTTTCACAGTGTGCTATCATCCTTGACATTACCATCATAATATGAACTGAAATCATCACTAGTTCGGTGTGACTGGTCCAAACCAACATCGACGCCAAAAGATCAACTACCGACCTCAAGACGTCACACCCGAAAGGAAAATGAACCTAGAGCTCTGATACCAAGTTGTAACTCCCTGACCCGGATTTAAAGGTTAATTAAGGATTAACCCGATTCGAATCATACTTTAATAGTGAAGTGCAATGAAACATCCTAAATAATGTTTCTAATCCATTTTATTAGTATTTAATGTTACACTTATTAGCATGCTAGTCCAAATTACAATCACTATGTGATATGACCCAAGGGAAGTGCCCCCAAGGCCAAGTAAACAGAGCTACTAATCGTAAATACAGATAGTTACTTACCTGTATAGTGCTCTCAAAGTAAACAATATCATACAACCTGTCGCAACAGAAGAAGGAATGTGAGTCGAATGCTCAGTGGGATCATATACAAATGCAGTATAGAAACGAGCGGCAGAAGGAAGCACTCACACGCTACACTACACGCATGTGAAAATATGTATATATCTACATATATACCTTTGAAAAACACGTATGCCAATGTATTTAATCTTTTTATCCCAAAAACATCATTTAACTTCCCTGACATTACAAAATCGTCATTTGCATTACCATGCTTAGGACTTGTACGTGTTTCCCATTAACTCACACAGTTTAAACAAATGGCATTAGTTTGGAAAACATTTTTCTTACTTTCAAAAAGATCTACTATCCAATGTTCATTAACTCACGCCAAAGTCACTTAACCATTTCTGGACTTCCATTCAACACACACATATGCCGTGTTTAGAAAAATACAATTTTCCTTTGTAAACCTCATGTAACATATGCTTGTGTTTACTTTCATTCAAATCTTCTTAGGTAGCTTAATCTCATTAAGTCACCCTATTAAATCATCCCATGTTACCACATGAAGTGTAAACATTTAATGCGTTATTCTTGCATTAGTAAGTCAATGAATTAGTGCCATTCATTTATGCCCCTTTCATGAATATTCGATTCATTACTTAGCATTATTTTTTAGGATTTTCCAACAAACACTCACGGACTTCGTGTCCTCACACCACCGATCTTCACCGCCATATACTACTGCAGTTGGTTTGGGGTTTTTCACCCTAGGGACAATATAGCCTTGCTTAATTATTTAGCCCGGCATCATCCAATATCATTATCTTGTCAATGTGTTCAATATTTTCATAATTTGTACTTTAATTTCCATTCCTTTTGGGCTAAAGCCAAAGCCTTGGACTTAACCATCCATTTTCCCATTATACTTGGAAAATCACCACTTCTCTTTAAGTCCTTTATTTACACACGTGTTGATATTATACCAAAAATAATTCACATTTTAGGACTTAATTCAATTTCATCGTACTTGTATAAAAACATTGACTTACATTTTTTAATTCATAAAAATGTTCCACTTTAGGTAAATTACCGATTTACCCTCTTTCTTCACCAAAACTTGCAGCCTTATTCTTTTTCAAGTGTTATTCACAAAAACACCCTTTTTGAGTGCCGTTCTAGACATGAAGGTATTTTCGTCATTAAAACACTTGTTTAACTTCTCACTTTATCAAAATTTCACATTTTTCATTTTAGCCTCTTTAATATATAAAATCATGCCTTTCACATATTAAAGTCTCCGCACTTGATTTTGTGGGTTTAGCACTAAAACCCCATTTTAACCAACATTCACACATTTGGCACTTTATAATTTCAAACTTGTTATCACACACTTTCATCATGACTATTTGCATAAAAACCCATACTTAATCATTTATTTCATACTTAGTCTCCTATATTCTCATTATTTACATTTTTACCCAAACTTCTCAAGAAGACTACACTTTTATATATTTACGCTTTTAACCCCAAAACTTGACTTAAAACAAACTAAATAGTACACTTTATAGATGAAAGTTTATTTCTGCACTTTATAATGATTTATTAACATAAAAATCACTACATCAATCTAACAAAAAGGGTACACATGCGTCAAATGTCCTTTTATCAAAGAAATCATTTATTCACCTTAAAACTTGAAATTAAAACATTTTACTCCATAAAATATTTATGATTTGAGGCTGAAATTTATCTATTTTAAAAACCCATTCAATCTCTTGTTGTAAGTACCCATTTTCATAGAAAATAGTAAGCATGACACTAATAATTCCATTAGTACACTTAATCCTTATTTTTATATACCCATCCTTACACAAAATACCAATAGTGTAACCAATAAACCCATGAGTTGATTTTAACCATTTTCTTGCACATTTTACACCAAAATGGTGGAAAATACTATTCTTAAATTTTGTCAAATTCAAAACTCATTTAAATCACTTCTTTGAAAACCCATTCGTATAAGAAATTATAGAAACCAACCCAGTGAACTCCATGGATGCAAATCAACACAAATCCTACATATATTAAATCTAATATATGTAAATAGCAATTTGGAGTTATGCTAAATAATAAACCTAAACTAAGGTTAAAGAATCCCACCTCTAATGCTTCCAAAATGGTGTAGATATTGTAGAAGATGGAGGACCCCCCACCTTCAAAGGTGGCCTCAAGGGGGTCTCTAAAAGCCCACCAAAGCTTGCTCCAAGAATCCATTCTCCATCTACAAGCTAGCTTTTTTTTCAACCTCCAAGAACTTCTCTTCCAACTCCATTTTAAGAACACCCAACAACCTTCAAGAATTTCATCTTCTACCTTGTGCCATATGTCTAAGGTTTCTATATGGTGATGTATGGGGTTTGTAGGATTACTAATGGATGGTTCATCTCTGTAAATGGAGGTGTAATATGGTAGTTTTGGCCTTATCATTTCTGGCCAGAAAACATCCTCAATAACTACAACTTAGAGAATGAGATAGAGAGGGTGGCTACAAGAATGAGGAGAGAGTTTTTCAACCCTAGAATACACCCCCCCCCCCCCCCCCCACCTTCATTTATATACCACCAAGTGATGCCCTATCCCGAAATCATCTTGGTCTGGAGTACATAAGAAGTTTACAAGTGGCAAAATCAAGGGACCATACTCAAATAGCGCATCAAATAAGGCAGACTGTCGGAATACCTGATCGATCGATCCTCATCGTCGATCGATCGAACCCTTTTCAAAAACTCTTATTTTTTTACAATTTGACCCCATAGCCTTGTTATCCTTATTTTTAATACCCATAATTTATGTTCAAACCATTTTTACTCCCTATGATTATTTTTCTAAAAATCATGCAAGGTTGCACTTTACAGTGTCGCGTACCGACTAAATTTTGGTTTATACTTCCTCATGACCGTAGGTCCTTTGTTTCTTAATTGAATCGTGGTGTACTCTAACAATATATTGATTTTTTCCTTTTGAATCTAAATGTCCCTCCATGCCGCCCATGCAATGTCAATTTTTCCTTTTTATTCACTTTGAGCAACTTGTAGTTTTATGTACAATTATAGTTCAATCACTTATATAATTGTTTCTCCAATTCCATTTCTGAATGAAATACTCCAATTATTATTTAACATCTATTTTCTAGGGCGGGGTATTACATACCAATTACTACTTGATTTTCTTTAATGCTTGATCAAACTCTTGTGTCCTAAGTGTAGTGTTTTGCTTCTTCACGGCTTGGAATAATAGATGATATTTTTTGAATGATCGTGATATGAAGGGATTAAGGGTGGCTAATAATCCAATCAAGATTTGAATGTCTCTAATAATGTGCGACTTTTCTACGTATTGAAGTGCATGATCTAGTCTGAATCCATACCCCTTTTGAGTAACTAAGTATCCCATAAACATTCCATAACTGATTCAAATGGGGCATTTAGTGGCATTCAACTTTGTTATGTAGTCTCTTAAGATTTTAAATATGTTGGATAAATCTCTGATATGGTTAGTCACATATCTTTGATTAGTATGTTGCCAATATAAATTATCATTGTTGATCCAGTCTTCTTTTTAAACATCTTGGTCACAAGACACGATTATGTTGCCATGACATTATTTAGGCTTAACCAGACGACCTTGTAGAAGTAAAGTCCCAAATTTGTGATGAATGAATTATTCTCTCAATTAGGACAAAACAATGGTATCTGATGACAACTTGAGTAAGCATCTATAGAGCTCGTGAGTTGTTGACTTGTTATGGAATCAATGATCTGATTAATCCTGGGGGAGAGGAAATCTATCTTTCAGATATGATTTGTTGAGATCTGTGAGGTTAACACAAAGCTTCCACTTTTTTCTATTCTTTCTGAAAAGGATTTTCTTGGATATATAATACCAAAATTGAACCTCTTTGATAGAGTTGGCATGGATTAGATTCTCAACTTCATTCTCCACTGCTTTGACTTTCTCTGGGGGGCTGATTTTCTTGGATTTTTCTTGACTAAGTGACATGTAGGATCAATGTGTAGTCATTGGAAAAAAACATCTGGATCATTCCTGGAAGATCATAGGGATGTCAAACAAACATGTGTGCGTTCATCCTAAGGAGTGGAATGAGTTTCTCTGCCTCATCTTCTAGTAATTAATAACTAATTAGGAAAATTTTGTCTAGTTAGGATAAGTCTTGATGAACAATTACGAGTTTCACCATTATTACTTGGTTAGTGGGGGCAAGCTTTGGGCCTTACACCCCGATCGATATCTCATTGATCGTTATTTAGGTTGGTAGCCCTCTGAGTCATGGTCTTTAATTTTATTAGGACGATCCAACTTTCCTTTGATGGAGGCGATAAAAAAACTTTGTGTTACTGTTTAATCGCCCTTACTTCAATAATTTCCTGGTTGGTCACAAGTTGAGCTTCTAATG
The DNA here is from genome assembly GCA_949130495.1 of Sambucus nigra. Classification (NCBI taxonomy): domain Eukaryota; kingdom Viridiplantae; phylum Streptophyta; class Magnoliopsida; order Dipsacales; family Adoxaceae; genus Sambucus; species Sambucus nigra. The sequence continues at coordinate 578,169,217 of OX422217.1, forward strand.
GAGTTAATATGTTATTTATGATAGTATGGATCCATTATTTTCCTAGGATGGCATTGTAGGGCGAATTCGATTGGACCACATGAAATTAAATCTCACAATGGATAAGGCCAAGTTTGACCAATAGCTTAATTTTTCCTAATGGACTTTCTAAGTCGTCATTAAAACTTATCAAGGTTGACCTTGATGTCCAACTCCTGGACATTGTATCCAATTTGTACAGTTGATTGACGTATATCATCTCTTAAGAACTTTCTTCATTAATTAATATTTTTAATGTAGAAGTTTACCACCCGTAAGGACTAAATCACCATCGGTAAACATATTTTCCTAATAAAGATCGATTCCCTTAAATTTTCACTTGGTAAGGACAGGCTTTCAAAATTCCACATGTAAATCTTCTTAAACACTATTGGAATCCTTAAAAATGTAAGCATTTGTATTATATAAAAGCTAGCTACATTTCGTGTCAAATTATTGAATCTTTCGAGCTACATAGGCTTCAATTGCGGTGAGATGTTTGAGTGTAGTAAGGCTCGTTCATTTAGATTACATGAATTTTTGGACCTTGACGATCAATAAAAGATACTCTACAACACATGACTTATTTTGTTGAATTGAAGATATACCTTATGTCTATTCAGTGTTGTAGAAGAGGAGATAACAAGAGATTCAGATTCATTAATTTTTTGACTAAGCACATTGATTTCAAAAGTTTAATTCAAATACATTAGGTGAAATATAGTGCTAAAAATCTTGTTTATGCATTGTTTAAAATTTTAAAGAATTTGAATTATGTGTTAAGTAGGTTGAGCATGCATCTACACTCTTCTGAAGCCCATTAGTCATCATAATTTCGTGTCTCACTGTAGTCTAGGCAAAGAAGGCTACATTTCGTGGAGCACGCGTATGCCAAATGCTTCTCAAAGGAAATTCAGTCCCTCCGCTACCCACCAACTCCATATAAAAAGATTGAACCAAGAATACTACTTTCTTTCTAACCCTCCACCACACACAATTACCATCCTGAGGTAAACCCCTCCAACCCCTCCAACCAGAAACTCCTCTAACTCCCAATCCCCGAGCCTTGTTTTAACCTAGGGTTCCAACCCGTCCTATTTACATCCCTCCAAATTTGCCTCTCCACCAATCTTTCCCTCTCACTAGCAATGCGAAATAACCCAGCAAACATATCCTCTAAAGATAGATCCCCCCACCCCCAACTGTCTCTCCAAAACCTAATCCTCTCCTCATTCCTCGTGCGTAAGGAAGTCTACCTGAGGAACTCCCTCAATCCCCTCCCCCCACAACATGCTTCCATAACGCCACCCCGTGCGGACACCGCCTTTTCCCTGATATCCACTCATAATGACTCAACCTAAACGTCGCTACCATCACCCTTGTCCATAACTTATTTGGCTGAAAGGAGGACCTCCCTAACCACTTACCCAAAAAATCTTTATAAAGACAATTCAAATTTCTTACTCAAACTCGTCTCTCCTTCACCGATTTGTAAACCTCCTCGCAACTCACCAAATTATGCTTGAAGCCATGTTGATTCCCACACCACGAGAATTTTCTCATTACTGTATCCAACTTTCTTCAAACAATAACCAGCAATGAAAGAATTGACAAGTTGTACAAGGGTAAACTAGTATTCTTTATTAATGTCAATCTACCCCCTTTAGAAAAATAACTCTTCTTCCATACCGTCAACCTCCTCTCCACGCTCTCAATAATCGAATCCCAAGTGGCCTTTGCTTTGAAATAAGATTATTCATTTTTATGTGGTTCATGTAAGATTCATAATTTAATAAGATATTATAATCCTAACATTATTACGATTTAATATCATGGTTTAATCAAGAGTCGTTATAATAATCTAAATAATTTAAAATGGGTTGGATTTCATTACATTACTACTTAAATGGTAAGTATAGTCAACATCGAATGAGGATAAATGGCATATCTTAAGTTATAAATATGCATAATCTCCATCAATTATGTATATCATCAAAAACACAAAATTGATGCTATTACGACTATGAAAGAGAAATTGATTTACACATTGAAGAACATAAAAGAATGAATTTAGTTTAAGATCAAAGTTTCATCTTTTCTTAAATTTTATAGCTATGTAAAATTTATGTCCATCATCTTAACCTTTACGGGTATGTGAACATCAAAATTTAAATTTTAGGGTTTATAATTATTTAATGGGTTATATTTTATTCATAATAATTATGTTTAACATGATAAGTGTTTATTTTATTAACTCAACTATCGCCTAATTTCTTTAATAATAAGATGAAATAATAATATGTTATTTACATAAGATGGTCCGAGTTCTAAAGTTAATTGCTTAATTTGTCCAAAATTAAGATATTTTTAGTTATTCTAAAGTGAGGGTACTGTTTGTTTAAAAGGAATATAAAATAATGTGAAATTTTAACATCACTTGAAAAGTAAAAGCTCAAAATAATGTAATGATGGTTATTTTAATCTAATGCATAAATGAAGTTAGGAGTTGAAATTATTAAAAAGGAGTGTTAAATTTATAAATTTAAAATATTTATTTTTAAGTTAGGATGAAAAGAATAATTAGCAAAAGAATAGAATTCATTCCTGAGTAATGCTAAAATAATTAAGTAAAATTATTTTCTAAAATATTGTGATAAAGTCAATTTTATTTTTTCTTCCAAACCCCACATAATACGTAAAATGATTTAAATTGTGTTTCAAAAATAATATTACAATGACCAGAGAAAAAAATTTGTTGGACTAAAAATGAGCAGTCCTGGCATTGTTGGAAATTAAAAAAAAAAAAATTTCTCGTTTCTCGTGAGAGTTCCAGCAGATGAATGTTGATGGAGAATTTTCATTGACATAATTTCACGTGCTTAGGCTCGTGGGAAATAATAATAATAATAAAAAAAATGGCAACTCAGCAACTTTCTTTGGGTTACAAATTTTGTGGACCATTTTTTCTACTTTGAAGTTTGGACAACAAGATACTAGAGAAAAAAGGACGACAAAAATTTGTTAAGAGGACCTAACTCAATGGGTGCCTTACTTGGAAGCCCTCATCTCACACGCTAACATATGCGGGGTGTAAATAGGGGTGTAAATTCGGGTTAACGGGGGTGTTTCAGGTCGACACGATACGATACGATACGATACGATACGATTTTTTGGACACGATACGAATTCGTATTTTTTTAGTTGACACGAAAAACAACTTAGCATGACACGACACGACACGAATAACAGAATTTTTTAAATTTTACGCGTAAAAAATACGATAACACGATACGACACGACTCATAACTCAGACACGACACGACACGACACGAACACGACAGATCGTGTCAATTTTGGATCAATTTCGTGTCGTTCCGTGTCGCTTTTTCGTGTCGTTTCTAAAATTGTTCACCCCTAGTGTAAATATTAGATTAGTATGATATTGTAAATATTAGATTAGTATGATATTACACAAGTGTAATTATTTTTTTTACTTTAATTGTAATGTAAGAAATAGTGTAAACTTACTAAAAAATATATTTAATGTGTAAAATGCATCATAATTATATACTAACAAATTCATCTCTCATTCAAAACTTTCTTTTTTTATAATTTCTGAACCTGCACACGAACGAGCCATTTGGACTTCCACATACGAGTTAAACATGGGGATGATGTGTCAGAGTCATCACATCATACAACCCACTTAATATTAGGGTATTCGTTAAAAATTTTTTAACTCTAAACTATTGCTCTAACGAGTCTGTCCCTTACTCCCGGAGCAATTTAGGATGGATTAATTCAAAACTATAATAAGATATATCTTTCTTTACTTTATAAACTTCATGTTTCTTTCAATGAATTTGTTGAGACGAATCAAACAAAATATATGCTCAATATTACATTTTAAAAATATATGCGAATTAAAATATTCATTTTATATGTATTTGTAGCTCATTGATCTTTAAAAATTTCATACGAAAAATTGAAATGAGAGCATTACATTAATTACAAAATGAAGTGATATATAATTTTAATTGAAACTTCCGATGTGCAATACCATTATAATAGATTGTAAATCTACACCCTAATTTGAACCTCAAATGGAGTAATTTTAAATCTATTTTAGTTAATGTATAGAGTCTAAGTCATGTGTTGTAGAAGAGGAGATAACAAGAGATTCAGATTCATTAATTTTTTGACTAAGCACATTGATTTCAAAAGTTTAATTCAAATACATTAGGTGAAATATAGTGCTAAAAATCTTGTTTATGCATTGTTTAAAATTTTAAAGAATTTGAATTATGTGTTAAGTAGGTTGAGCATGCATCCACACTCTTCTGAAGCCCATTAGTCATCATAATTTCGTGTCTCACTGTAGTCTAGGCAAAGAAGGCTACATTTCGTGGAGCACGCGTATGCCAAATGCTTCTCAAAGGAAATTCAGTCCCTCCGCTACCCACCAACTCCATATAAAAAGATTGAACCAAGAATACTACTTTCTTTCTAACCCTCCACCACACACAATTACCATCCTGAGGTAAACCCCTCCAACCCAACCAACCAGAAACTCCTCTAACTCCCAATCCCCGAGCCTTGTTTTAACCTAGGGTTCCAACCCGTCCTATTTACATCCCTCCAAATTTGCCTCTCCACCAATCTTTCCCTCTCACTAGCAATGCGAAATAACCCAGCAAACATATCCTCTAAAGATAGATCCCCCCACCCCCAAATGTCTCTCCAAAACCTAATCCTCTCCTCATTCCTCGTGCGTAAGGAAGTCTACCTGAGGAACTCCCTCCATCCCCTCCCCCCACAACATGCTTCCATAACGCCACCCCGTGCGGACACCGCATTTTCCCTGATATCCACTCATAATGACTCAACCTAAACGTCGCTACCATCACCCTTGTCCATAACTTATTTGGCTGAAAGGAGGACCTCCCTAACCACTTACCCAAAAAATCTTTATAAAGACAATTCAAATTTCTTACTCAAACTCGTCTCTCCTTCACCGATTTGTAAACCTCCTCGCAACTCACCAAATTATGCTTGAAGCCATGTTGATTCCCACACCACGAGAATTTTCTCATTACTGTATCCAACTTTCTTCCAACAATAACCAGCAATGAAAGAACTGACAGGTTGTACAAGGGTAAACTAGTATTCTTTATTAATGTCAATCTACCCCCTTTAGAAAAATAACTCTTCTTCCATACCGTCAACCTCCTCTCCACGCTCTCAATAATCGAATCCCAAGTGGCCTTTGCTTTGAAATAAGATTATTCATTTTTATGTGGTTCATGTAAGATTCATAATTTAATAAGATATTATAATCCTAACATTATTACGATTTAATATCATGATTTAATCAAGAGTCGTTATAATAATCTAAATAATTTAAAATGGGTTGGATTTCATTACATTACTACTTAAATGGTAAGTATAGTCAACATCGAATGAGGATAAATGGCATATCTTAAGTTATAAATATGCATAATCTCCATCAATTATGTATATCATCAAAAACACAAAATTGATGCTATTACGACTATGAAAGAGAAATTGATTTACACATTGAAGAACATAAAAGAATGAATTTAGTTTAAGATCAAAGTTTCATCTTTTCTTAAATTTTATAGCTATGTAAAATTTATGTCCATCATCTTAACCTTTACGGGTATGTGAAAATCAAAATTTAAATTTTAGGGGTTATAATTATTTAATGGGTTATATTTTATTCATAATAATTATGTTTAACATGAAAAGTGTTTATTTTATTAACTCAACTATCGCCTAATTTCTTTAATAATAAGATGAAATAATAATATGTTATTTACATAAGATGGTCCGAGTTCTAAAGTTAATTGCTTAATTTGTCCAAAATTAAGATATTTTTAGTTATTCTAAAGTGAGGGTACTGTTTGTTTAAAAGGAATATAAAATAATGTGAAATTTTAACATCACTTGAAAAGTAAAAGCTCAAAATAATGTAATGATGGTTATTTTAATCTAATGCATAAATGAAGTTAGGAGTTGAAATTATTAAAAAGGAGTGTTAAATTTATAAATTTAAAATATTTATTTTTAAGTTAGGATGAAAAGAATAATTAGCAAAAGAATAGAATTCATTCCTGAGTAATGCTAAAATAATTAAGTAAAATTATTTTCTAAAATATTGTGATAAAGTCAATTTTATTTTTTCTTCCAAACCCCACATAATACGTAAAATGATTTAAATTGTGTTTCAAAAATAATATTACAATGACCAGAGAAAAAAATTTGTTGGACTAAAAATGAGCAGTCCTGGCATTGTTGGAAATTAAAAAAAAAAAAAAAATTCTCGTTTCTCGTGAGAGTTCCAGCAGATGAATGTTGATGGAGAATTTTCATTGACATAATTTCACGTGCTTAGGCTCGTGGGAAATAATAATAATAATAAAAAAAATGGCAACTCAGCAACTTTCTTTGGGTTACAAATTTTGTGGACCATTTTTTCTACTTTGAAGTTTGGACAACAAGATACTAGAGAAAAAAGGACGACAAAAATTTGTTAAGAGGACCTAACTCAATGGGTGCTTTACTTGGTAGCCCTCATCTCACACGCTAACATATGTGGGTTTTAAATAGGGGTGTAAATTCGGGTTAACGGGGGTGTTTCAGGTCGACACGATACGATACGATACGATACGATACGATACGATTTTTTGGACACGATACGAATTCGTATTTTTTTAGTTGACACGAAAAACAACTTGGCATGACACGATACGACACGAATAACAGAATTTTTTAAATTTTACGCGTAAAAAATACGATAACACGATACGACACGACTCATAACTCAGACACGACACGACACGATACGACACGAACACGACAGATCGTGTCAATTTCGGATCAATTTCGAGTCGTTCCGTGTCGCTTTTTCGTGTCGTTTCTAAAATTGTTCACCCCTAGTGTAAATATTAGATTAGTATGATATTACACAAGTGTAATTATTTTTTTTACTTTAATTGTAATGTAAGAAATAGTGTAAACTTACTAAAAAATATATTTAATGTGTAAAATGCATCATAATTATATACTAACAAATTCATCTCTCATTCAAAACTTTCTTTTTTTATAATTTCTGAACCTGCACACGAACGAGCCATTTGGACTTTCACATACGAGTTAAACATGGGGATGATGTGTCAGAGTCATCACATCATACAACCCACTTAATATTAGGGTATTCGTTAAAAAAATTTTAACTCTAAACTATTGCTCTAACGAGTCTGCGCCTTACTCCCGGAGCAATTTAGGATGGATTAATTCAAAACTATAATAAGATATATCTTTCTTTACTTTATAAACTTCATGTTTCTTTCAATGAATTTGTTGAGACGAATCAAACAAAATATATGCTCAATATTACATTTTAAAAATATATGCGAATTAAAATATTCATTTTATATGTATTTGTAGCTCATTGATCTTTAAAAATTTCATACGAAAAATTGAAATGAGAGCATTACATTAATTACAAAATGAAGTGATATATAATTTTAATTGAAACTTCCGATGTGCAATACCATTATAATAGATTGTAAATCTACACCCTAATTTGAACCTCAAATGGAGTAATTTTAAATCTATTTTAGTTAATGTATAGAGTCTAAGTCATGTGTTGTAGAAGAGGAGATAACAAGAGATTCAGATTCATTAATTTTTTGACTAAGCACATTGATTTCAAAAGTTTAATTCAAATACATTAGGTGAAATATAGTGCTAAAAATCTTGTTTATGCATTGTTTAAAATTTTAAAGAATTTGAATTATGTGTTAAGTAGGTTGAGCATGCATCTACACTCTTCTGAAGCCCATTAGTCATCATAATTTCGTGTCTCACTGTAGTCTAGGCAAAGAAGGCTACATTTCGTGGAGCACGCGTATGCCAAATGCTTCTCAAAGGAAATTCAGTCCCTCCGCTACCCACCAACTCCATATAAAAAGATTGAACCAAGAATACTACTTTCTTTCTAACCCTCCACCACACACAATTACCATCCTGAGGTAAACCCCTCCAACCCAACCAACCAGAAACTCCTCTAACTCCCAATCCCCGAGCCTTGTTTTAACCTAGGGTTCCAACCCGTCCTATTTACATCCCTCCAAATTTGCCTCTCCACCAATCTTTCCCTCTCACTAGCAATGCGAAATAACCCAGCAAACATATCCTCTAAAGATAGATCCCCCCACCCCCAAATGTCTCTCCAAAACCTAATCCTCTCCTCATTCCTCGTGCGTAAGGAAGTCTACCTGAGGAACTCCCTCCATCCCCTCCCCCCACAACATGCTTCCATAACGCCACCCCGTGCGGACACCGCATTTTCCCTGATATCCACTCATAATGACTCAACCTAAACGTCGCTACCATCACCCTTGTCCATAACTTATTTGGCTGAAAGGAGGACCTCCCTAACCACTTACCCAAAAAATCTTTATAAAGACAATTCAAATTTCTTACTCAAACTCGTCTCTCCTTCACCGATTTGTAAACCTCCTCGCAACTCACCAAATTATGCTTGAAGCCATGTTGATTCCCACACCACGAGAATTTTCTCATTACTGTATCCAACTTTCTTCCAACAATAACCAGCAATGAAAGAACTGACAGGTTGTACAAGGGTAAACTAGTATTCTTTATTAATGTCAATCTACCCCCTTTAGAAAAATAACTCTTCTTCCATACCGTCAACCTCCTCTCCACGCTCTCAATAATCGAATCCCAAGTGGCCTTTGCTTTGAAATAAGATTATTCATTTTTATGTGGTTCATGTAAGATTCATAATTTAATAAGATATTATAATCCTAACATTATTACGATTTAATATCATGGTTTAATCAAGAGTCGTTATAATAATCTAAATAATTTAAAATGGGTTGGATTTCATTACATTACTACTTAAATGGTAAGTATAGGCAACATCGAATGAGGATAAATGGCATATCTTAAGTTATAAATATGCATAATCTCCATCAATTATGTATATCATCAAAAACACAAAATTGATGCTATTACGACTATGAAAGAGAAATTGATTTACACATTGAAGAACATAAAGAATGAATTTAGTTTAAGATCAAAGTTTCATCTTTTCTTAAATTTTATAGCTATGTAAAATTTATGTCCATCATCTTAACCTTTACGGGTATGTGAAAATCAAAATTTAAATTTTAGGGTTTATAATTATTTAATGGGTTATATTTTATTCATAATAATTATGTTTAACATGATAAGTGTTTATTTTATTAACTCAACTATCGCCTAATTTCTTTAATAATAAGATGAAATAATAATATGTTATTTACATAAGATGGTCCGAGTTCTAAAGTTAATTGCTTAATTTGTCCAAAATTAAGATATTTTTAGTTATTCTAAAGTGAGGGTACTGTTTGTTTAAAAGGAATATAAAATAATGTGAAATTTTAACATCACTTGAAAAGTAAAAGCTCAAAATAATGTAATGATGGTTATTTTAATCTAATGCATAAATGAAGTTAGGAGTTGAAATTATTAAAAAGGAGTGTTAAATTTATAAATTTAAAATATTTATTTTTAAGTTAGGATGAAAAGAATAATTAGCAAAAGAATAGAATTCATTCCTGCGCAATGCTAAAATAATTAAGTAAAATTATTTTCTAAAATATTGTGATAAAGTCAATTTTATTTTTTCTTCCAAACCCCACATAATACGTAAAATGATTTAAATTGTGTTTCAAAAATAATATTACAATGACCAGAGAAAAAAATTTGTTGGACTAAAAATGAGCAGTCCTGGCATTGTTGGAAATTAAAAAATTATTTTTCTCATTTCTCGTTTCTCGTTTCTCGTGAGAGTTCCAGCAGATGAAGAACAAATGATTACTTTCCTCTTCATGTTGATGGAGAATTTTCATTGACATAATTTCACGTGCTTAGGCTCGTGGGAAATAATAATAATAATAAAAAAAATGGCAACTCAGCAACTTTCTTTGGGTTACAAATTTTGTGGACCATTTTTTCTACTTTGAAGTTTGGACAACAAGATACTAGAGAAAAAAGGACGACAAAAATTTGTTAAGAGGACCTAACTCAATGGGTGCTTTACTTGGTAGCCCTCATCTCACACGCTAACATATGTGGGGGTGTAAATAAGGGTGTAAATTCGGGTTAACGGGGGTGTTTCAGGTCGACACGATACGATACGATACGATACGTTTTTTTGGACACGATACGAATTCGTATTTTTTTAGTTGACACGAAAAATAACTTGGCATGACACGACACGACACGAATAACAGAATTTTTTAAATTTTACGCGTAAAAAATACGATAACACGATACGACACGACTCATAACTCAGACACGACACGAACACGACAGATCGTGTCAATTTCGGATCAATTTCGTGTCGTTCCGTGTCGCTTTTTCGTGTTGTTTCTAAAATTGTTCACCCCTAGTGTAAATATTAGATTAGTATGATATTACACAAGTGTAATTATTTTTTTTACTTTAATTGTAATGTAAGAAATAGTGTAAACTTACTAAAAAATATATTTAATGTGTAAAATGCATCATAATTATATACTAACAAATTCATCTCTCATTCAAAACTTTCTTTTTTTATAATTTCTGAACCTCCACACGAATGAGCCATTTAGACTTCCACATACGAGTTAAACATGGGGATGATGTGTCAGAGTCATCACATCATACAACCCACTTAATATTAGGGTATTCGTTAAGAAATTTTTAACTCTAAACTATTGCTCTAACGAGTTTGTCCCTTACTCCCGGAGCAATTTAGGATGGATTAATTCAAAACTATAATAAGATATATCTTTCTTTACTTTATAAACTTCATGTTTCTTTCAATGAATTTGTTGAGACGAATCAAACAAAATATATGCTCAATATTACATTTTAAAAATATATGCGAATTAAAATATTCATTTTATATGTATTTGTAGCTCATTGATCTTTAAAAATTTCACACGAAAAATTGAAATGAGAGCATTACATTAATTACAAAATGAAGTGATATATAATTTTAATTGAAACTTCCGATGTGCAATACCATTACAATAGATTGTAAATCTACACCCTAATTTGAACCTCAAATGGAGTAATTTTAAATCTATTTTAGTTAATGTATAGAGTCTAAGTCATGTGTTGTAGAAGAGGAGATAACAAGAGATTCAGATTCATTAATTTTTTGACTAAGCACATGTGACACCCCGCCTAATAAAATACCGGGTGATCAGTCCTATACCAAATTAAAACAGGAATCCCAGTTGGATCATCCTTAGCATCACTGTCAAAAACTTTTTAAAACTTACTAACCACCTAGTATTCCAAAAACTGGTGCCAATTTTAACTTTTTAAATTAAACCAAAACAGTACATGCGGAATTTAAAATATAAACCATTCACACAACTGAATGAAAATAAACTGAATCATAATTACACAACATGCCGAATAAATCACCGGCCACTAAAGAAATAATCCGAATACAAATATTCAACACCTGAATAAATTACACCTGAAAATTGTACCGAGAAGTCTGGGCGACAAGCCCTAAATAAAACTGAAACTGATACAAGATTCCTACTCTAGGAATGAATAAATGATGCGTCTAATCCAAACTCCTGCTAGCATTCACATATGCTGCAACTCCGTATCCCTGGAATAGAATATCAATCCTGGCGTCCCTGTGGCTGGACACCTAAAAGGTTTTGAAAATAGTTTTATAGCAAGGGTTAGAACCCAAAATATTTTGAAATTATTTAGCAAGTGAATTAACTGCAGTAATTTAAAATGCATGAATGCGCTTCATATTTAAGTTAGTGTCGCACTCCCTTGTGGACATTCTCACCCCTCCACTATTGTGCACACCTACCGGTTACCTTAACCCCACCTAGTTGTACTACCCCGTCCAACTAGTCCTGGAATAACCTTCTCTTGCCATACTACTCTAACCCGAGTATAATGATTCTTTGAATTATAAGTTATTTCACAACCAACTTAATTAATTCCCCGTAAATAGTAACATATAACCGTATCACGAGTTATATAAAGTAAATACATCACCCACAGTATTATTTCTACAACTAATTAACTTAATTAATTTCCCATTAATTAACTGCATATAACTATAACCTGAGTTATATAAAGTAAATACATCACACACTGTATTATCATCTACATATAATATTTACTACCATATTATACGTACCTTTACTAACAACCACACATATATCATACGTATATCCATCCTTCCGAGTTTACCCTCACCGGATGATTCCCTCTAAAATGCTATCTCACTAGGTGTGCTCGCAAAACCTAGTTTCTCCAAGTTAGAATCGCTCACCAACTTGGACTAAAATATAACGAAGTGGAGGCGGTCATATTCCTTCCCTGAAAGTGAGATAAATCTCTCACCCATATATACCGGACGCTATGACCTGGGGATATACTCGCCCTACTCCTCAAGCTAGGGGATTCACCCACATCGCGCAACCTCCCTTGATAGCATTAAAGTATATAAATTTAAATAAATATCTAATCACTGATATTTAGTATCACGCACAATAAATACACGTATATATATATATATACTATTACGATACCGTATATATATATAATATAAACTCCGGCTTTACCGTGTACTCAAAATCCCGTACACTGCCTGTAATTTCCCGAGTCTGTGGCCCGACTCAAAGTAGTTAATTTTCTCACTTAATAACTTATCCTCTTCCCGAGTCTATGGTCCGACTCTAATATAATTAATTCACACCTTAATTAATATAATACTCTCCCTGAGTCTATGGTCCGACTCTCCTTAAATTAATTGACACACATTTTAATTTAATACCTCCCCGAGTCTATCGCCCGACTCTAATTAAATTAATTAACAAATTAATTAATCAACCCAAATTCCGAGTCTGTGGTCCGAATCTAATATAATTAATTACCACATTAATTAATAAGTACCCTTCACTAGTCTACAATCCGATCCTGATTAAACTAATTATCCCACCCATTAATTTAATCATACCCGAGTCTACAAACCGACTTTAATTAAATTAATTAACACCTTTATTAATTTAATCCTACCCGAGTCTACAATCCGACTCTTTTTAAATTAATTATCACTCTTATTACCTTAATAACTTGGTGTCACTCAACCATTGTCCCCGGACTCACTTACTTGGCCCGTAACTTGATATTTCCCGAGTTTGTGTTCCGACTCCAAATTAATTACTCCCTCTCAATAATTAATTTAATACTTTGGTGTCACATTACCAACATACCCGGACTCACTCACTTGGTCCATTTTTACATCTCATCATTTCTTTCCCACATTTTTCGCCCACAATGTGTCGCACATTTATTTCCATAATTTCCCAATTATATTTACCTATAATTACCAACATACCCGGACTCACTCACTTGATCCGTACCTCACTATTTTGGAATAAAGTCTCTCAATTTTATCCATTAAATGCCTCACCTAAATTCATCCTAGTCCCAATTACTTTCCCCCATAATTGATAGGAATATTTGTTTCACAATTATTTATCATAATAAATGTATGGAAATTTATCTTCTAAATTAATTTCCCCTTATATCTCACCCAGGCCGAACTGGGCAGAATTTGCCACCATCGATCGATCGATTCCCCCGATCGATCGATCGACCCCTTCGTTACAGGTCTGCCTCCCCCTTGTTTTCCACCATTAACGAACCTCAAGGTTTCTAAACCAGAATTTAAACCTCTAATTACATCATCCCATCATCTACACATGGTTAATCCACATCCTATCCAATCATAGAGACCATTAAGACAATCAACTTCTCTAATTATCTCATAATTTTCGAAATGGGTCTTACACCATAAAACTTAGTTATCTGTTTTAAATCCCAAATTCCAGATTCAATTTCCACTCTTTTATGTTCTGAAATGTTCGTTCAAATCATATATACATATTCAGATATCAATCACCCATCTAAATCTTACTTTGAATCTCATTCAAGTGTTTCAAAAACAAAACCCCAATTTGTACCCATTTACACCCAAAAACGGATTTTCATACACACATCACTATGATATGAATTGATTATCATGCTTATACGAATCAAAACAGTTAACCACTTGCCTCAAAGTGTTTGTAGTGTCTGATCCGTTGTTGTTGACCCTCAATTTGGCTCCAATAACCTCCAATTTGCCTTTTGATTGTTTTCCCCCAATCTCCCTCTCAAACCCTAGGTTACAATAATGTTGGTTGCTCATTTTCCTTTTCTTAGGTTTAGGTTTAAAACACAAATCCCGTTTTTCACCTAATGGGCTTAATTAAAGTGGCCCAACTCACCCCGTGTGGGCCCGGCTATGCCCAAAAATATCCCGAGACCCAATTGCTACCCCCGGGTACTCTTTTCTGACTATCTCGACCCATCCGGACTCAATCGCGCACTCAGAATTGACATCCGAATTAATTTATAAAAATCCTTATCTCACACCCCATTTAGTCTATACCGACTCCCGGCTGTGATAAATGCATACCCCGTCATTAATACCCGAAACGACGTAATTAAATTATTACTATTCACTTAGTAAATAAATTTTCCTAAACATTAACCATTCACTTCCCGATTAATATTTAAATATATATATTGCCATAATTAATTCAATTAAAATTACAACACACAAGTAATTTAAAATTCCCGAATTAATTAAATATTTGATGCACAAAAAAACGGGGTGTTACAGCACATTGATTTCAAAAGTTTAATTCAAATACATTTGGTGAAATATAATGCTAAAAATCTTGTTTATGCATTGTTTAAAATTTTAAAGAATTTGAATTATGTGTTAAGTAGGTTGAGCATGCATCTACACTCTTCTGAAGCCCATTAGTCATCATAATTTCGTGTCTCACTGTAGTCTAGGCAAAGAAGGCTACATTTCGTGGAGCACGCGTATGCCAAATGCTTCTCAAAGGAAATTCAGTCCCTCCGCTACCCACCAACTCCATATAAAAAGATTGAACCAAGAATACTACTTTCTTTCTAACCCTCCACCACACACAATTACCATCCTGAGGTAAACCCCTCCAACCCAACCAACCAGAAACTCCTCTAACTCCCAATCCCCGAGCCTTCTTTTAACCTAGGGTTCCAACCCGTCCTATTTACATCCCTCCAAATTTGCCTCTTTACCAATCTTTCCCTCTCACTAGCAAAGCGAAATAACCCAGCAAACATATCCTCTAAAGATAGATCCCCCCACCCCCAAATGTCTCTCCAAAACCTAATCCTCTCCTCATTCCTCGTGCGTAAGGAAGTCTACCTGAGGAACTCCCTCCATCCCCTCCCCCCACAATATGCTTCCATAACTCCACCCCGTGCGGACACCGCCTTTTCCCTGATATCCACTCATAATGACTCAACCTAAACGTCGCTACCATCATCCTTGTCCATAACTTATTTGGCTGAAAGGAGGACCTCCCTAACCACTTACCCAAAAAATCTTTATAAAGACAATTCAAATTTCTTACTCAAACTCGTGTCTCCTTCACCGATTTGTAAACCTCCTCGCAACTCACCAAATTATGCTTGAAGCCATGTTGATTCCCACACCACGAGAATTTTCTCATTACTAATTCCAACTTTCTTCCAACAATAACCAGCAATGAAAGAACTGACAGGTTGTACAAGGGTAAACTAGTATTCTTTATTAATGTCAATCTACCCCCTTTAGAAAAATAACTCTTCTTCCATACCGTCAACCTCCTCTCCACGCTCTCAATAATCGAATCCCAAGTGGCCTTTGCTTTGAAATAAGATTATTCATTTTTATGTGGTTCATGTAAGATTCATAATTTAATAAGATATTATAATCCTAACATTATTACGATTTAATATCATGGTTTAATCAAGAGTCGTTATAATAATCTAAATAATTTAAAATGGGTTGGATTTCATTACATTACTACTTAAATGGTAAGTATAGTCAACATCGAATGAGGATAAATGGCATATCTTAAGTTATAAATATGCATAATCTCCATCAATTATGTATATCATCAAAAACACAAAATTGATGCTATTACGACTATGAAAGAGAAATTGATTTACACATTGAAAAACATAAAAGAATGAATTTAGTTTAAGATCAAAGTTTAATCTTTTCTTAAATTTTATAGCTATGTAAAATTTATGTCCATCATCTTAACCTTTACGGGTATGTGAAAATCAAAATTTAAATTTTAGGGTTTATAATTATTTAATGGGTTATATTTTATTCATAATAATTATGTTTAACATGATAAGTGTTTATTTTATTAACTCAACTATCGCCTAATTTCTTTAATAATAAGATGAAATAATAATATGTTATTTACATAAGATGGTCCGAGTTCTAAAGTTAATTGCTTAATTTGTCCAAAATTAAGATATTTTTAGTTATTCTAAAGTGAGGGTACTGTTTGTTTAAAAGGAATATAAAATAATGTGAAATTTTAACATCACTTGAAAAGTAAAAGCTCAAAATAATGTAATGATGGTTATTTTAATCTAATGCATAAATGAAGTTAGGAGTTGAAATTATTAAAAAGGAGTGTTAAATTTATAAATTTAAAATATTTATTTTTAAGTTAGGATGAAAAGAATAATTAGCAAAAGAATAGAATTCATTCCTGAGTAATGCTAAAATAATTAAGTAAAATTATTTTCTAAAATATTGTGATAAAGTCAATTTTATTTTTTCTTCCAAACCCCACATAATACGTAAAATGATTTAAATTGTGTTTCAAAAATAATATTACAATGACCAGAGAAAAAAATTTGTTGGACTAAAAATGAGCAGTCCTGGCATTGTTGGAAATCAAAAAATTATTTTTCTCATTTCTCGTTTCTCGTTTCTCGTGAGAGTTCCAGCAGATGAAGAAGAAATGATTACTTTCCTCTTCATGTTGATGGAGAATTTTCATTGACATAATTTCACGTGCTTAGGCTCGTGGGAAATAATAATAATAATAAAAAAAATGGCAACTCAGCAACTTTCTTTGGGTTACAAATTTTGTGGACCATTTTTTCTACTTTGAAGTTTGGACAACAAGATACTAGAGAAAAAAGGACGACAAAAATTTGTTAAGAGGACCTAACTCAATGGGTGCTTTACTTGGTAGCCCTCATCTCACACGCTAACATATGTGGGGTGTAAATAGGGGTGTAAATTCGGGTTAACGGGGGTGTTTCAGGTCGACACGTTACGATACGATACGATACGATTTTTTGGACACGATACGAATTCGTATTTTTTTAGTTGACACGAAAAACAACTTGGCATGACACGACACGACACGAATAACAGAATTTTTTAAATTTTACGCGTAAAAAGTACGATAACACGATACGACACGACTCATAACTCAGACACGACACGACACGACACGACTTCCTGTAAAAAAAACACGACACGAACACGACAGATCGTGTCAATTTCGGATCAATTTCGTGTCGTTCCGTGTCGCTTTTTCGTGTCGTTTCTAAAATTGTTCACCCCTAGTGTAAATATTAGATTAGTATGATATTACACAAGTGTAATTATTTTTTTTACTTTAATTGTAATGTAAGAAATAGTGTAAACTTACTAAAAAATATATTTAATGTGTAAAATGCATCATAATTATATACTAACAAATTCATCTCTCATTCAAAACTTTATTTTTTTATAGTTTCTGAACCTCCACACGAACGAGCCATTTGGACTTCCACATACGAGTTAAACATGGGGATGATGTGTCAGAGTCATCACATCATACAACCCACTTAATATTAGGGTATTCGTTAAGAAATTTTTAACTCGAAACTATTGCTCTAACGAGTCTGTCCCTTACTCCCGGAGCAATTTAGGATGGATTAATTCAAAACTATAATAAGATATATCTTTCTTTACTTTATAAACTTCATGTTTCTTTCAATGAATTTGTTGAGACGAATCAAACAAAATATATGCTCAATATTACATTTTAAAAATATATGCGAATTAAAATATTCATTTTATATGTATTTGTAGCTCATTGATCTTTAAAAATTTCACACGAAAAATTGAAATGAGAGCATTACATTAATTTCAAAATGAAGTGATATATAATTTTAATTGAAACTTCCGATGTGCAATACCATTACAATAGATTGTAAATCTACACCCTAATTTGAACCTCAAATGGAGTAATTTTAAATCTATGTTAGTTAATGTATAGAGTCTATATACCCATGATCTACTTTTGTGTAATCTATATTTCTTTCCTTAATAAAAATAGTTTTGTTAAGAATTATTTGTCCTAAAAATACGAGTTCATATAATTAGCAGGATTTATTGATCAATATTATTTCAACACATCATTATATCAGTCAGATAATAATCTCAAATAGTGTCAACGTGAAATTATGCGTACTATTAATTGAGATATTAATTGATTATTAAAAACTAAATGACTCGCGTTTGAATTATTAATGTCTAGCCGATAACATTTAAGAATCTAACAAATTTAATCTTTGCATAAGCTGAGTTGTCATTTTCAACAATCACCCTATGTTTCATGCAAGTGGAGCGATATGAATGAGCATACAAACTTTCTGAAACATGAAAATGCCTAAATTGAATTAAAGACGAGTTTACTATGCCTAGGGGTGTGCAGGGAAAAACCAACCGAATCACCGAACCGACTAAATCAAACCGAATCAATGATTGCAGCCTGATTTATTTTTAAGGTCGGGTCGATTCAGTTTAAACAGGATAAAAACCAATAATTTCGGTTCGGTTTGGACCACATAGAGCTCGGGTAGACCCGAACCAAACCGAACCACTCTACTTACTATATAATATTATATATATTTTTTACTATTAGAAATGTTTAACATGGTGTTATGTATTGAAATCAAGTTGAAATATTAATGAATTTACGAGACTTTTGAACCATTTTTTTAAATTTGTTGCATATAAATAAAATAGTGTTAGTTGAATTTAAATGAAAAATGATTAACACAAAATGAAAACAAATATTAAAAAATATTAGCCCTATCAAAATCAGATAAATCGAACCGGCCCTGTAAATTTCAGCCTTGTGAAAAATTGACTGTCTAATATAACCAACCATGTCAAAAATCACTCCTATTTGGTTCGGTTAACCGATACAACTGGATCGATTTCGGTTCAAAATGTTCGAAAATCGATAAAGTGAGTTCGGCTAAAAAAGTTAAAAACTGAATCCACCGACCCGTGCACACCCCTGACTGTGCCTATACATTGGGGCCAGGACTTAAAGATGGGTTAAGTGTCAAATTTTGAGAACTTAAACGCCATGTGTGTTTATTAGTTATAATATAATTATTTGGGTTTTGAACTCCATTAGTTTTGTTCGTTTGGGGAGTAACCCACAATTGAAAACTATTTAAGATTATTACTTATTTTTCACTTTTTAGCAACATTTTTTGGGAAAAAAATTGTAACACCCTGTAAATTCAAGGACCTTTAATTAAATAATATTTTGGGAAAGAAATAATTTATTTTATTGTGAGGAATTAAATTCGTGATTTGGGAAAAAAATTAAAATTGAGGAATTTATTAATTTGGTGAATTGAGGATTAATTAATTCAACTATTTTGTGTCGCATTTTGAGGTCTTCAATTTGCAGGATGTTATAGATTAATTCAAATGGCAATTCGAAGTGCACGATTGAGTCCGGTAGGGTCGAAATAGTCCGAAATGAGTGGCCATAGGTATAATATGGGTTTTGGACCTTTCTATGCACATTTGAGCTCCCAAATAAGTGTTTGGGCCCTTTTTATAAGCCCCATAAGCCCAAAAATGGGATTGAGGTTTCTAACCCTAGTTGTGAGAGGGTGAGGAAACTTTAATTCATTTTTAGAAGACAAATTTGAGGAGAGTCAAATAAGGGAGCAACTAGAGGAGATTTTGGGAGATTAAACCAAGAACAAGAGAGGAGACCATTGAATCAACCCCTCATCTTCATCAAAGAATACGAGTCTACAAACCTCGGGCCAAGTGGTTTAACTTGCATTTATTAAATTGTATTTTCCTATTCATATTAAAGAAGGTGTGAATTAATTAATATGTTGGGGTTTATTCTACATGTGAATTTGGGGATTTCATGTTTGTGAATTAAAAATTTGTAGAGATGATAAGATTATGTGGATTTGATGTCCCAATTGGTGTAGATGATGTAGTTGGATTGAGTAAATCAAATGGGTGGATTTAGGATGATTCTTGAAAGGTTTTGGGGGTGAAATCTGTACAGAATTGAAGGTTTTAAAGTTTTAATGTCGGACTGGATTTTCTGGACATAATGGAGAAGAGAGAGAATACTAGGATCGTTCGAACGACCTGGTGTCTCATTCAAACGACATCCAGAGTCGTTCAAACGACATGGCTGGTCACTTGAACGACGACGTTTAATCTGTCAGATTCCTTCCCTCCCCTGATTCAGACCTAATCGTTATTTTGTGATGAATAGTTCATGTGTTGGATGAATCTGAATTTTGTGGTCATAATTTAGGGTTTGAATTTGTGAAAATCACCCTTGGATTAATAGAGTTTAATTCCAATTAGAGAATTAAGGTTTATGATTGAGTAATTTGAAACCTCGTTAATTAAGTGGGTAAACTTAATTTAAAGAAATTGAATAATGAATTGGGAATTTTGAATGTCGGGCCAAAAGAGTTAGTCCGGGTATATTTGGTAGGGTGACACCAAGATAATGAAATTAATTAGTGTATGATTTATTGGAATTATGTCGGATCGTAGACTTTCATGTTTTAGGCTAGTGTTACGTATTTAGTACACCGGTAGCCTGGATTTAATATATATATATATATATATATATATATATATATATATATAATTTATAAATATTTGTGTGAATAATATTTACATGAAAACATACCCGCTCTAATGCTATTTAGGAGGTTGCGCGATGTGGGTGAATGCTCTGACTAGTGAATGCAGGGAGTGTATAATCTCCAGGTCATAGCGTCTGTTATTAGGGGTGAGTCGTTTTTGGTATTGGACGGTCACTTTGGGGGGGGGGGGGGGGGGGGGGAACTATGGCCGCCTCCTATTCAGTTGTAACAACATTAGAGAATACCCGATGAGTGATTATATATCTACGACATGTGTGTGAATGTTGTAATATAATGATAAGTATATATGGTGCAAATTTATATACAGGTGACTACATGATGTGAAATGTATAATTATATAACTTGAGATATTGTTATACGATATCAAATGAGAAATGACTTAATTAAATTAGTATGATTAATAACTTATAAAATGTATACTAAACTCACTCGGGATAAAGTAGTGGGAAATAGTAGGATATATATGACGAGACTAGTTACGGGGTAGATAGCTAGATGGGTCATGTATAGGTACGTTAGGCATGCACATTAGTCGATGGGTGAGGTGTCCTCAAGAGAGTGTGCGACACTAACTTAAATATGAAGAGCATTTTAATTTTCTACAATTAAATTCAATTGCTAAATATTTTCAAATGTTTTGGGTTCTAACCCTTGCTATAAAAATATTTTCAAAACCTTTTAGGTGTCCTACTACAGGGGCGCCAGGCTTGATCTTCATGCAGGGTACGTAGTTGTTGTACATGTGGGTGTTGCAGGACTTTGTATTAGACGCCTATTCTATTTCTCTTCTAGATAGGGATGTTTTAGATGTACTTTTGGACATGTTGCCCCTGGCCTGTACTCTTTACTTTTGGTTTAGCATGTATTGGCTACACTTGTCATACTTTGGACTTTTGTTAGCTTGCTTGCTTTAGAAGATGTTATTCGGCTAACACTTTTATTAGATACTTGTGGCATGATTGGTTTCTCTTATTGTGTTGGTTATTTGAATTCTTATTACGTTGTTGGTTTTGGTTTAAATAAAAAGATAAAATTTGTCACCATATCTTTTGAATACTAGGTGGTTAGTAAGTTTTAAAAAGTTTTCGACGGTGATGCTAAGAATGATCCAGATGAGATTCCTGTTTGATTTGATATAGGACTAATCACCCGGTATTTTATTAGGCAGGGTGTCATAAAAATGAGTCCCTAAAAATATCAAAAAATTCAAAAAGTGTCGCTAAAAGTAAAAAATGGGGGGTAATCCTATAATAGTTTTTAATTGAGAGTTTATCTCCAAACAGACAAAACTAATGGGGGTCAAAATCCAAATAACCCATTGTAATATTGTTTCTATATTTAAATAAAATTCTCATAATAATTTGTGTTTGACACACCTATTTTCAAATCCTGCATTATTATACTTTTGTGTTATAATCCTTTTTTCAAAAAATAGCAAAAGACTATTTTCTGTTTATCAACTCAAAATCGTTCATTCTCTATTTTGTTATAGAAACTCTAGCCTGGGAAACCTAGACAAGAGAGATGTTTTACTAAAAGAAGATAAAAATAACGAGGAGTTATAATCCATGCTCAAGGCTTACAATGAACCAAAATATAAAAATAGGCTGTCAGAATACCCTATAGATTTCACATATTAGCTTATAAAAAAACTCAATCTCATACTCAATCAAAACTATGAAATATCCAAAAGCAAAAGGCATTAATTTGAAACTTACTTAATATGTAATATACATATAAAATATATGAATATGTACTTAATTATAATAAATGAAAATGATATAGTGTACATGTACACAAAATTACCCATATGTATGTATTATTCAATTATATACTATAATAAGATCTATATGTTAAATAATATTATAAATACATACAGGATACCTATATATAGTTTTTTACATGTATATAATAATGTAAAATATATATACATATAGTACATATGTGTTAAATAGTATTATCAATTCATGTATGTATATATTTTTATTGTGAATTATACATGCAGTATCACAATATATATATATATATATATATATATATATATATATATATATATATATATATATATATATATACAGTTTATCAATTTTGTGTGTGTTGATTTTTAATTTGTAAGAAAACTGAATTCAAATAAAAATTTATCAAATGCACGCCAATATTTATAAACACCGAAAACTGTATTTAAAAACTGTTTTTCAAATCGAGTTTTCTGAATATATAACCAAACAGGCCCTAAACTTTTGTTCATTAATTTTACATTACCAATCGGTCATTGTTAGTACAATCAAGCTCCTCCCAAATTCTCAAATGATTATTTTGAATACGAACCAATATTTTTAAGGGTTTTTACATAACTCCCATTCGTTAATATAATATTTGACTTAACCCCCACTTTTTTAATATCTTCGACATAATCCCTAATTTTGTAACAGCAACCTAACTCCGTTAAAATTTTGCTAATCCAAAACTAACTATAACCTCCAGTAATTTTTTTAATCAAAAATACATTTAATTCAAAAACTGAAATTCTAATACCCCGTGTTTTCGGAATAAATTATTGTGTCGGAATTTAATTAAATAAACTCGAGAATAAATTAAATTGTATGCCCCTTTATTTTTCAAATAAACTTTTCTTTAAGGATGATTAAACAACTTTCTCTTTTTAAAAAACTTTATTCAAAATTTTATGCGCACCAAATTGTGAACCAATTTTAACTTGACCAAATTTTATGTTGATTAATCCTAAACAAGCATCTAGTGATTAAAGCAAGTAAAGTAAGTAAAACAATTCTCACAACGTCGGATGTACGAGAAAACTACTAAGGGAAAAAACCTCGAACGGCCCAAGCCAAACAATCATAATGAATGTGGATTTACAAGGAACAGACATAAGTCTTACTCAAAGACTCGATTCCCATGAGACTTGACGTTCTTCTAATATTCAACCACCCTTTCACAGTGCCCACGCGAATCCTTCCGCGATACCTGTCCACAACAGCCACCTCCACGAATGCCTCGGTGTCCACCGATATGGCTTGATAACATCTACAATATTGAACACGACTCTTCCACTTCTCCACCACCAAACCCAGCAAAGTTCTATGTAGATTAAACTCTGAATGGTGCCAACAAAGACCACTATAGCATATAATAATGAAAACTCGAATCTTTGAAACTCTAAGGATGTTTTGTACCTAGAAAACTTTAGAAAACTATTTGCAGAATATGTTCTAGTTTGTATACTATTTTTTCGATTGCACACTTAACGAAGTTATGAGAAAACTGGCCTTAAATAATTTTCTTAAGTCGGCAGCTCGCTCAAGCGACATAGGCCTGTCGTTCGAACGACATACCTATCTCGCTCGAACAACTGACAACGTCGTTTGAATGAAAATACGTGTGTGTTTGATTTTAACACAACTCTAAACCATCTTTATATTAGAATAAATGAAGTGTACACGTTTTTAAACTCTTTTAAAAATATTAATTTTTTTTTAATAAAATACATCCTTAAACATTTTAAAATAAATTCTGAGTCCCATTAAAATTACGCATTCATACTTAAGTCATCTCGGAATGCAATTTGATTCGAAGACGAAATACGCACCATAAAACCGGCATGATAAATCTTTGAATCTTTTTCGCAACCTCTTCAATAAACTTCAATACGTCATAGTCTATTTGGGATCGTGATAATAAAAATCTACCTATGACTTTAGCGTGTTTTGTTCCGGGAATAAGTCAAACAAACATACAACAGACTCAATTGGAAATTTTATCCTTACAAATCTTCCCCTTTGACTATTTCGAGACAACCAACGGTGAAATGCCTAAGTCGGGCCATCAAGCCGTATGACAGCTAAATCCTATCCCATAAAACCAAAATAAAAAATTACAGGACAAGACTAATAAATGATGGTCCAGCATGCATGAACTGTCTGAATGTGATGTAGTCTTGAAATCTCATATCTCTTAAGCATACCTACACACATAAAACAGACAAATACCCAGTGAAGTATGTAGGAGCAAATGAAATAAACCAATATGTAAAATTAAATCCAAATCATTTGTTATGTGAGCAAGACATAATACTAATTTGTAAACAACATTTAAATCAGGATATCAATTTGTATAAACTACTCAATATAATCATGAAAGCATATGAGCACAAGTATGATACTAATAAGTAATGCAACAAATGTATCTGCCTCATCAAGCAAACTCCCCCTCCCCCCCCCCCCCCCCGGTACATCACATACATCTCTCCCCCTTTTTGTCTTGAATAGACAACCCGGTGAAAAGATAAACATATCTAGCATGAGGTAATCAATGAAGTGTATCTCGATATCAATAAAACAACGAGCTAATAATGATTAACAATATCAAATCCATAGCTAGAAAACAATAATCACATAACAGTATTTATTAATCTAAGCAGGTGTGAATAAACGAACATAATGCAGTAAAATATGATCAGTGAGAACTGCATACAGACCAAACATAACCAGCAGTACTGAAATATATAACCATATGAACCAGGGTACTGAAATAGCAGAAACTAGAGAAAAACAATCTCCAAATTGTCACTCGAACGACAGAGCCTTGTCATTCAAATGACATAGGCTTGTCGCTTGAAAGCTTCGTGTGAAATCAATATCTCATTTGAACGAGAAAAACAAAGAGCTCAGTTCCAGTTCTAAAAATCATGAAGTTTCATCCAATGAAAAAAATTCCTGAAAAAGTTAACTGGAAAGAGCAGAAACTGAAAAAAATTAGCAAAACAAAAAACTAAACAAATAAAACAATGTGAGTTACATGCTAATATAATACTGATGTGCTCAAACATGAATATGGAATGTATGGACGTGAATTACAACAAATGAATCACAATTCCAACAGATTGAAACGATGAAGAAGATCTAATTGATAGCAATAAATTATCAAACTTTATCTTAGCCATGTGTTGACATTTAAATGTGAACTTAATGAATTAAACAAACATCATGCACAAAAATCCGAAATTTTGACGATTCTACAAACAAAAGCGTCACGACACGATTTTTTTAACGTTAGAATTCGTGGTGCAAACCCGTTTAAATTTTCCATCCAAACTCCCTTAAAAATATATCATATGTTTCAAGTTCTTTTGAGGTTTCTATCATTATCAACTTAGAGAAAATCCTATTGGCCTATTTTTGGCATTTATTTCTTTTTATTGCCTTGATTTTCTTTTGGGCTCTTTTAAACGGTGGCTTTCACGACGATTCAATTTTTCACTCTCGCAGCCCTTTCCCATGAACACTCATCATTTTTTCAATTTTCAATCCTTGCGATAAACTGTTCTTACATGCACACCTCCTCCTTTAGTCTACTTACGTATAGATGACAAAATTAAGATAAGAACGTCTCACCAAACTTAAATATGCAAGAGAAGTCAAACATTCATATAAACTCGTGCATGTATTCAAAGATGGCATATAAACAAAGTCCAATCAAAATGCATATTAACTTCGAAACAACCCCTTAATACAATGGTTAAGATCATTCTTAACATCAATAATTATGAAGAAATGTCCTAGCCAGGTGAATAGTGAAAGTAAGGGGATCCAAGCACACCAATATGCCGCATCAAACATGCAAACTCATGACACAAAAACAAATCGAAAATATTTTTTTGTTTTTCAACATATTTTGACGTAAATAAAAGAAAAATATTTTTGTATTTTTCAAAAAAGATATTTAAAACCAAAAATATTTTTGTATTTTTTGAAAAATTTTATCAAAACAAATTTTTTTGCTATTTTTCAAATAAGACTCAATAAATGAAAAATATAATACAAAATGATACACATGTCATAACACTAGCAAGATACAAAACATGATGCAAAGACTAGCATATGACAAACAGGGCAACACAATCATCCTTTAGATTTATCATGGGAATAATCTAGTGCAAGCAAATGATAACCATGAAGTTTTAGTCCTAAAGCCTCTAAGTTCGATTTCTTAACCCCAAGTAGGTGTGACATGACGCATGGAGGTTTTGGGAACCGAAACAACTTTATTCCTAAACTTCCTTGGAGCATTCCTAAGGTCATAGAAAAAAACGTTAAAGGTGACCTTTCCTACTGCAATTTGTGCAAGTGTATAAATGGCGGGAATTATTACCAAAATATCGACCTCTCCTCACGTTCCTAGTGTGCTCTCTCACACAATTGGTATTGACTTTGGGAATGAAAATAACGTGATCATTGTAAAGAGGTACACACTTAATAGCTCAAGGGCCTGGGCGAGGAGGGCCCCAGAAAGGGTTCCCTCCCCAAAATTCTCAAATGCTCATAGAAATGGAAATGGGCGAGGAGGGACCCAGAAAGGTCTCCTCGTCCTAAGAATCTCAAAGGCTCACAGAAATGGAAATGGGCGAGGAGGGCCCCAAAAAGCGCTCCTCCCCCCCCAAATTACTTAAATGCTCATAGAAATGGAAATGGGAGAGGAGGGCCCCAGAAAGGGTTCCTCGCCCCAAGAATCGCAAAGGCTCACAGAAATAAAAATGGGCGAGGAGGGACCCAGAAAGGGATCCTAGCCCCAAGAATCTCAAATACTCACAGAAATGGAAATAGGCGAGGAGGGTCCCAGAGATCATCAAATGCTCACACAAATGCAAATGGGCGAGGAGGACCCCAAAAAGGGCTCCTCGCCACAAAATCCTCAAAACTCACAGAATTAGAGTTTGGGCGAGGAGAACCCCAAAAAGGTCTCCTTGCCCCAGAGTACCCAAGAATTCAAAAATTGGAATTTGGCTGAGGAGGCTCATTAGGAAAGGGCCCTCATCCCAAATAACCCAAAAAACATAGTTCAATAAGGAAGCTCACTACAGAAGGATCCTCACCCCCAGAAAGTAGAATTCCCCACAAAATAGTAACAAACAGGTGAGGAGGTTCACTTAGAGTGACCTCTTCCCCAAGATTTATTACTCACATGAATATCAATGTACTGACATGTTACTTTCTTGTACAGGTAGCTTAGTTGAGCAGGCAGGGCTCAACTAGGAAATATGGGATCTCCTAGGAGTTTTGAATTGGCGGATGGGGAACAAGGTTTTTGAGCAAGCTCAACCACTTAACGCTTTAAGATTCAGAGAGCACTAGTAAACAGACCCTAGAAGTTTCTTAGTCCTCACACAATCCACACTTAATCACAATTGAAGTGAGAAACCAAAGGTTTGCTCACAAGAAATGAACAGCTTGAAAAATGATTTTTAGAGTAGATGGTCCTTGAGATCTCTACTCAAATTTATAAATATTTTAGAGGAGGTGGTCCTCGAGACCTCCCTCCTTAAGATTAAAAAGATTTTAGAGTAGGTGATCCCTCCTCAAGATTACAAAGATTTTAGAGGAGGAGGTCCTAGAGGCCCCTCCTCAAGTTTAGAAAGCTTGTACAATAAGTTACCGTTTTAAAATGATATTCACCAAATCATATATTTTATCCTCAAGCGTAGACACATTTTCTTTTTGACTTTGGGTTTGCACCACGTGGCACCTGTCAGAGGAGCAGGCAGCTGCACACATGTAGGGACAAAATGAATATTTCAGACCTTGTCCCTCACCAACCCCCTCAGTTTTAGCACCAAAAAAGTGCCAACTCAGACCTAGTGTCCAAGTATAAATAGGACCCCTGGTCAAGGTCAAGTCACAATCATAACTCAAGTCTTATCGTTACTCTGTCAAAATCACTCCAGACCACTAAGTGTTCTCTCCCTACTCTTTCTCTTTAAGTGTTAAGTTTTCTATTCCTTCACTCAACCTGACAGCCATCACTCTTAGGAGTTTCTCTTGGGAAAAGTTACTACTATTGTGGTGAAGATCATCTTCTTGTAGGGAGTAGGATACAGTTTGAGTTCCATTGTTACCAGATAGGGAAGGTTTACCCAAAGACTTTTCTGAAAGTTATTGAGAACCTTGAAGGCAGTGTCTATTGGAACAAGTCACGCCTCACCCTTTTCAACTCTTCATAGACCCCAGTCTCACTACTCTCCTATATTTGGCGAGTCCGCTGGGGAGGTATTCTTGCTTCCATGGACAAAGAAGGTTTGAAAATTTCTAAACAGCTAGTTTTTTATGACATTACAACTGGGAATGGGACTCAGAATGACCAGACCACTCATGAAGATGTAGTGGTGATGAAGCAAGGACATCTGCCCCTCAGATAGGGCATACTAGTTCTCCGAAGGTATCTCCGGTGACATGTATGAGTCTTCTGAGCATGTTTTTTAATTTATTGAAATAAAATAACGTGGACCATGCAATTTTGGGCAAAGGATGCGTAACACCGGCAGCATCCCTGTCTAGAGGGGAAGCCACCCTGATGGAAGCTCCGGTAGAAATAGCTCCACCTCAAAAATTGGCACCGGAGAAAATTCCAACACGGTCAAGTTCACAAGAAACAAAGGGTGTGGGCTTTGAGGAATCCCCCTCCAAGGCTATTACTATGGAGGAGGTGAGGAAGCTGCTATCCTTCTCTCAGAAGGAGGCCTCCCATTTGTACGAGGAGTTGCAAGACCCCTACCCACAAGAAGTGAATGAGAAACCATACCCAAAAGGGAATATCCCACCAAAATTTATCAAGTTTAGTGGAAAAGCAGAGAACCCAAGAGAACACGTGAAGAGGTTTGTTGAATATTTGGGAGTGCATGCGAATGACAAAAACCTGAGGTTAAGGGAGTTCTCCAAGACCCTCACAGGGAAGTCCTACACAAGGTACTCCCATCAGTAACCCAACATCATCCCTACCTCGAAAGAG
Source organism: Sambucus nigra (assembly GCA_949130495.1). NCBI lineage: Eukaryota > Viridiplantae > Streptophyta > Magnoliopsida > Dipsacales > Adoxaceae > Sambucus > Sambucus nigra. The sequence goes on from OX422217.1 coordinate 578,199,007, forward strand.
ATGCACAAGTAGTTCCTCCAAAAGTTCTTTGTGACCGAAGATGAGTTCACGGTGAGGCACTTGGTATAAGAGGTGCAAAATCCCGGTAAAGAGTTGATGCAATATATTAAGTGCTTTTGCGAGAGAGAACTTGATGTCCACGAGGAGGTGGAAGAGTCAAGACTGCTTCAAATTTGTGTTAAAGGTCTTCTGAAGGAATACAAGCTCCATCTGGTTAATGAGACTAGCGATGGAACCTTTGGAGAGTTCATTAAAGCTGCGAGCAACATAGCCTTGATAATTAAACCAAGGACCTCAGGGTGGAGGACACAGGTACCACTTACTTTTGGAAGATTTCACGTCTTGAGGAGACAGATAGTTAACTACGTAGATTGAAGTCCCAAAGGCAAGAAGGGAGGTTCTGAGTCCAAGAACAATAGCCTTGGCAATAAGAGAAAGTTTGGAGAAGATTCTCCACCACCGCTACCTTGAAGTATAGTGAAAGCTATGGATTATTATCGTTAATTGGTACGGGAGGGGGTAGGAGGTCCGCCTTACCTGAATGGAGAAACTCAAACAACAACAGATAAATCCAACCCTAAGTATTGTGAGTTTCACCAGCGGGTGCAACACTCCCCTCAAGAATGTTACTATTTGATAAGAATCATTGGCGAGCACGTGGACAATGGTACCTTACAAATACCCCCAGTGGATGTTAATAAAAATCCACTTCCAGCACATCACTTCAGCACTACCAACATGGTAGTGGCATATGATGAGGAAGAAGTTCAAAAAATGATGGAGTGGGAAAATAGTGACGAGATATCTGCGGAGTTGGAGAAGTTAACTTTGAGCAACAAGCACCAGAATGAGCTAGAAAGAAAGAATGAAGAATGGTTCTTCTCCCCAGATCAAGAAAACATGGAAGGCAAGGAATTCGAGCAGGTCAACTTCATAGTGCGACAAGTGGATGTCATCCTCGTCCTAGATGAGGGAGGTACATTCGAGGCAGAATATATGTGTAATGCCCAAACGTACGAAGTAGACCTGGACTCTGAGTGCGAAGCCATATCGAGGAGACCCAAGTTCAAATGGTTCTTCGATCAAATAGGAGTGAAGTATGACATAAGGGTGATCATAATAAGAAAAGTTTTGGAGGCGGTACAACAGCGAGGTGACCCCTCGTTACATTTTTAAGAACCAATTGGAAGGTTGATTAAGAGATATAATTCTGAAGTAGTATTTTCATAGGCAGATAGGAAGGTGCCTTATTTTCATAACCGCCCCTTGTATGTTACAACTCTGATCAATGGGGTCTCATTTCCTAGGGCGTTAATGGATGGGGGAGCATCTACTAACATCATGTCGATTAATAAATTGTACGAGACATGAATTGACAAAGAGAAAGTAGTGCCAGTGCCACTAGAGATCTCCGAATTTTATAGTGCCGGAATGTAATCCATTGGATATGTTAATGTGGGAATTAAGTTTGGGAATTTCAATTCCCACATCAAATTCCATGTTATCAATGCCATTACCAGTTACCAGCTTCTCATCAGGAGGGTATGGACGCATAACCATGGCATAGTACCTTCTACCTACCACCAGTGTGCCAAGGCTAATATTAGAGGCACAAAAATAGTCATCAAAGCGACACAGAAGCCTTTCTATATCGAAGAATCCCATCTGGTAGATGCAGCTTTTTATACTGAACTAGATGAGGTAAGAAAAAACTCTACAAGACAGCTAAAAGGAAAGCATGTGGTAGGGGGAGTTGACAAACCAAAGAAATATGTTCATGATCGCCTAGTGGGAAGCGTAATTCCCTACATGGCGAAAGGAAAGAGGAAATTAGAGGAAGTAGCCAAGCCTCCCCGCACTTGTAAAAAAGTGGTTTTGCCCGATGGAAAAGTTATCTACTGTTTATAGCGGTCTACGCGGGTGGTGTTCTGGGATGAGAGCACTGACCCGACACCAGAATTTTTTATTGTTGATGAGTCACATATTGTTGAGCAAGTTGAGGAGACAGAGGAAGCTCCAGAATGCATGCAAGATGGGCCCAAAGAACAGTTGCAGGAGTTAGAGGAGGTCAATCTAGGAAAACAAGGAGGTGAAAGTTGGCCCATCCTGATTTCCAAGAGTCTAGGACCAAAATAGAAAGAAGATCTCATTAGCGTGCTCAAGGAGTTCACCGATGTCTTCGCTTGGAAGTATACGGAGATGCTTGGAATAGATCCAGAGGTGAAATCCCATAGATTGAACGTCTTTCCCAATGCCCTTCCAGTGAGGTGATGCGACCAAAAATGTGTTCTAGTGTACGTATTATCTAGGCTCAAGTGCAAGCCTGTCGCTCAAGTAATAATCCTATAAGTCGGGTCTCGATCCTCAGGGAAACATGACGAACGAAGTCATGACGACGTTGGAAAGATAAGGTTAATCTAACTTTGACTCTAAAAAGAACAAAAATATGATTTGGAATACGGAATAAACACAACTAAATGCAAATACGAAAATTATTTAGCTAACGAAACTAGGAATAAAATGACACTACACTAATTAACCAAAAAAATGATGACAGTTGGACTAAAGTTTAACTATGAAATGAGAACAATAGGTTGGGTTACAATCCCCCACACCCTAGTAATTCATTTTGTAGGATACTAGATTCAGAATTAGAATTTTAAATGAAACCGGTCTTTAGTACTCCTAAGTATTACATATATGAGGGATCTTAGCCTGCATAGTATGTAAGCAAAGGATCAGTAAAGAAGTGTCACATTAACCAATACGCGCGTCGCGCTCTTAAGCATCCCGCTTACCTAGGGCAAACGAGATCAAAAGTTCTATGACGGTTGCACCGATTAGGCACCACGATTCATCTAATATTTTAATTCAAAAGTCTATTTCCATTCTCGTGAATTACATCGGGTGGGGTTCATGCACCCCAACCCTTAGAAAACTAGCCAGACATAATTAACTTAGAGAAAGACATGATTTTTAAAGAAGAAAACATAAAATTTAAAACAACTAGTTGAAAAGAGAATTTCAAATTCGAAACCAGCAACTAAAACTAATGAGCAATCGAAAATAAAAGGAAAAGTGTTACTTGAATTGTAGAAATTAAAAGCTTGAATCCTTACAGCAATACTTCTTATTGAAAACTAGGGTTTTTCATAACAAAAGCCTTCTACTCCTATTTAGCTAACCTAAAAATCGAACTCCCTTGTCTAACAATGACTAGAGATTAAATACATCACAAAAAATCCATAGTTGTAGCTAAATCAAACTCTAAAATCGAACAAAAAAATCAAGTTTATCCTGGGCAGACCGGTCCGGGTCTTCAGTGGCAGATCGGTCCTTATCCAAATCTGGATCGATCCTTTTTTTCAAGAAATCGGATCGGTCTGCTTTGGCAATTTTTTAGTGAGTTATAGGAAGACGGACCGGTCCTTTTATTTTGGAAAAGGGATCGGTCCGCTTGTAATTTTTTCCAGAAGGTTTAGAGGTGTCGGACCGATCCTTTTAATTTGGAAAAGGGATCGGTCCGCTTTTGATCTTTAAATTCTCTTCAATATCTCCTTAATTTCTCTTCAAATTTTCTCATCTTTAGAATCCCATAACTTCTTCCCTCGAACTCGGAATTGGACGTCGTTTCTTCATATGCATTTGTTGAATTGAGATCTTCAACTTTCATGCTGGGTCTTCTTCCATATTTCAAATGGAAATTACGATTTTTCCCTTCTGAATTTTCTTCTTTGACTTTCTCCTTTCTTTCCTTAGCATTAAATACTTGTAAAATACCTAGAAAAAGCACAAAACTTGCAATACTATGTAGAAGGGTCACTATCATGGAAATGAGATAACTCAAGAGCAATTGCCTTATTCGGGATGTTAAAAGATACTAAATTAGGGAGTAATATTGCAATAATTTCTTCTTAATCAAACCCCCAACTTAGAACTTTGTGCATCACGAGCAATGTAAAAGGATTCAACTACAACTCAACTCTTGAAAATCATTTTATTAGAATAGAATAACACTTGTGCAGATAAGCGGTTGCATTTAGCGTATGCAACAAGCCTTTATACTCCTAGGTCACCCTAGTAGGATGAGTTGTATCTCGTGAGGGTTTGCAGTGAATATACCCACAAAATTCGACTCAAAGAAAATTCAAAATACTCAAAAATTGTATAATTCAAACTTTTTCAGAAAATAGTTATCACCAATTCATGTTCAAGAGTCTCAAATCATAGTGCGTATGTGCGAAGCCAAAAATTAAACTGCGAATTTTCACCGATTGACCATTACATTACTTACCCTAAAATTCGCTTTGAATTGAATTCTCACGGAGTTCTCTCACAAACGAATCTCTTGGAAATGTGGCTATTTCACTCGGTGTGCATGATATAAAGAGTAAATACATTGGATCTAAGTTCACGCACAAAAATAGAAAGACGGAATTCTATGGTAAATGGATCTCACCATCGTATTACTGTTGTAGGGAAACGGGAACATCGCCTCTAATTCAAACCTTTAATCTCTTTTATTATCTTTTTGTGTTTTAGCTTTCCACGCGGTAACTAATTTCGCAATTTGGACTCAGTTAGGACTTTCTTAGGGTTAAGGTGTAATTAGGTGACATGAAAATGGTTGGGAATTTTGGAATTGGAAATGCTTGTTAAGATGTCCATTAGTACTTTTTCGGGCTTTTGCTCATTTTTTTTCTGATATTTCTAATTTTTTTTCTATTTTTCACATTTTTCTTGCTTTGCTATTTTTGTTGAGTATTTCTATTCTTTTGCCCCTTTGTGTTGCACTTTTTGGACTTAAATTTTTACTTTTCCAACTTTCTCAATTCCGGGCCAATTGGGTGTTTTCGGGTTGTCAAACGAAATGATTTTTTTTTATTCAGCTCAAAATGGGTTGCAAAAAGGGGTAATTTTTCACGACTTTTTCTGGCCAACATTTTTGGGTAACAAACGAGGGCCTACTTCATTGTCCAAATTACTAATTGTGTTACCATATGCATTTCGAGATTAATTTAATTTAGAGATTTTTAGTGCGTCTTTCAAGGCAACATCACACACATTTCCCATAACCGATCAAAACAAGGGTATTGAGATCGTGAAGGCTTTTTAGACGCTGAATTAGAATTTTGAGTTAACTATTAAATTGGATTGATTTATAAACTCTCAAAAATGAAAGGCTCGAATCTCATCGGGTTGGTTAATCTAAGCATTCATTCGTTAAGTCGTCTATGTTCGCTCAATTTCCATATTTGGTCAATTTCGGCTTTGTGTACTATGTTTTTACAATATGAGACTTTAAACCGAATTTTAATGATATTTTTGAAAAGTTTGAATTCCAAGTTTTTGTTTATTTTGAAGAAAAATATTTTTGGTTTTTCTAAGTTTTTCAAATATTTTTGGAATTTTTGAAGTTTTCTAATTAATTTTTTTTTGGCATTTTGAAAATTTGTGAAGTTTTAGAAATACGCACTCGTCACCCCCCCCTAACTTAGACTTTTGCATTGTCCCCAACAAAAAGGACTAAAATCGAAATAAGGAAAAATAAGATTGTGATAAATAAAACAAGCAAATAAAAAAAATGCAGATTTTCATTTATAATGACTGAGTTACAGCATAAGTAAAAAGAAAGACAAAAATACAAGCATATAGGCAAAACAGGACACAAACACAAGCACCAAGTAAACATATCACTGGGGTGGAGGGTTGGAGCTACTGGGCACGCTAAGGTCATCGGGTCATGAAATTAGGATGGGGGAGGGGTATTGAAGGACATCTCAAACATTTATGCTTCAAGCCTATGCATCATGCTAGGGTCGCACCTATACGCGCATTGCTCCTTCACCTTATTAACATCGTAACGCGCTATGAACCCCAAAAGTTGTGTTTTAATCGTAAAGATGCACGCCTCAAGGTTGCTTCCCGGAAGCTCATAGTCGGGATCCTCCGCTTCCACGTATTCGGGATCCTCGCCCTCGGCCATGCTCGCATCATCTGCTACCACAGCATCGTCTGAGGATTCGTCGGTGGACGCCTCTTCATCGCTATCGTCACTAGCAGCGGTAGCCTGTCTAGCTTGGTGAATGGCCTTTTGCGATGCGCTTTTGGTGCAAGTAAGCTATCCAAAAGGATTCGGCAGATGGGGAAATCCGGTAGGAGGTTGAATTCCAGCGTCAGCGAGAAGAGATGAAATGAGACAGGCATAAGGGAGCGAGGCAGCGCCTTTTTCATCCGTGGAAGCATGGAAAATATCGTGACATAATTTGCGGACCAAGTGGATAATGGAGTTGTTATCATAGAGGTAGTAGACAAAGGTGGCTTGTCGAGGACGCGTGATGGAATCGTTTGAAATTTGAAGACTGTTGGCGTAACGATTTGGAAGGTGATGCGCACTTTGTCGCCCAGTTGGCCGACAGGAAAAGTGCCTCAAAGCCACTGATGGCCAGGGGAGATATGGACCATGCATATATCCTTGTCTAGGGGTGGGCTGTCATTGGGGTATTGGAATGGGGAGGGGGTGAGGGACATCCTTCTCCATCAGTTTGCGAATGAGGATGTCGAGGGAGAACGGGATGGGTGTTTGGTCAATATATGCTTCGGCTTGAAAAATTTTGGTGCGCACGAGGGACCCATAGAAGGAGCGCACCTCGTTGGCCCATACGGTATCGAACTGTTCATTTAGGAAATGACACCACCCCTTTGCGATGAAAAGGATAGTGACGTTGGCGAGCAGATCTTCCTACAGAACCTGTCGCTCAATGTGGCGGGCGTGACTGAAGAAGCGGCGACACCAACGTTTCTCCTCGAAGGAACGGAACGGGAGAAACCGGTTTTCGATGATGACCATGGAGTTGTATTTTCTGGGGGTGGTTGGTTGTCCATGAGGGGAGATGTTAGTGGAACTAGAGGGTGGAATACAGAGGGAGAGAGTGTGGGTAAATGAAAGTTGTGGGGAAATAGGGTGGAATAGGGTTGTATTTATAGGTGGGGAAAGGTGAAGGGTTAGGATTTTGGAGCAAAGTGTTTGGGAGGGAAAAGGGTTGGTTTTTGGGATGGAAATCGTATTGGGAAGAGGGGAGGGATGAAATGGAGGGAGTTGAGTGGATAAGGGGAGTGAATCTAGGGATTTAAAGAGTTACAGGAACCGGATCGGTCCGCGTGCCCGGGGGAAGATCGATCCGTGGCCTAATTTTTTATTTCAAAATTACTCTCATACGGACCGCTCCGCATGCCCAGGGGAGGATCGGTCCGTCTTCCCTGAACTTCTAGAAACCTCCATCTGCATGAATGCTCTTTGGAAGTGGTGTTTAGTGCTTACCCTTAACTTCTGAAAACTCAAAACTAAGACTCTAATGACCCTAACTTACTAACATCTATATGGGGAACCTACTTACTTTATCCTAAACTACCCCTGACTATTATACACAAGCATCACCCCATACGCATCGGGGGTGCGACGACCTCTTAATTTTAGCTCAGTCGGCCTCATAGACAGGGTCCGACAACCAAATGGTGTCTACATCCTCTACGCACGCCTCTAGATAGGGATTTAGGCATTGTCCATTGACCTTGAATGTGTTCCCCCTTTTGGATTATCCAGTTCCATAACTCAGTGGGGAAACACGGTCTTAACAACAAATGGTCCTATCCAACGAGACAGTAATTTTCCTGTAAATAGATGAAGCTAGGAGTTATAGAGGAGTACTTTTTGTCTGAGTTGAAACTCTTTTTGTAGAATAATATTGTCATGCGTGAGTTTCATCCGTTCTTTTGCAATCTTGGCATTCTCATACGCATCATTGTGTATCTCCTCTAACTCATTCAGTTGAAGCTTACGAGCTTCACCGGCTTTATCCATATCATAATTTAGCCTCCTGATGGACCGATACGCTTTGTGCTCCAACTCAATAGGAATATGGTAAGGTTTGCATACACAAAGCGAAATGGGGACATTCTGAGTGGGTTCTTGTATGCGGTGCGGTAGGCCCATAGGGAATCGTTCAATCTAAAGGAGCAATCTTTTCGGTAAGGATCGACGATTTTTTTTAGGATGTTTTTGATTTCACAATTCACCAATTCGTCTTGACCATTCTTTTTTGGGTGATATGTCATTCCAACCTTGTGAACAACACCATACTTTTTCATGATTTTCTCAAAGGGCTTGTTGCAAAAGTGCGTGCCGTTATCACTGATTATCGCTTTTGGTGCACCAAAGCGAGAAAGTATGTGTTCCTGAAGGGACTTTATCACCACTTTAATATCATTAGTCTTAGTAGCTATATCTTCCACCCACTTAGAAACATAATATACCGCGACTAGGATGTATAGGTTTCCAAAGGACGGGGGAAAAGGGTCAAGACCCCAGCAATCGAAAACCTCAATGATGAGAATCGAGGTTAATGGCATCATGTCTCGTCTGGTGATCTCCCCCATTCGTTGACACCTGTCACAAGATTTGTAAAATAATTTCACATCCTGAAACATTATGGGCCAGTACAAACTGCTTTGGAGAATTTTAGCGGCAGTCTTTTTCATGAAAAAGTGGCATCCACATGCTTTCGATGACATAATTGGATAACTTTTGGAATTTCGTCATTTGGTATGCATCTTCGGATGATTTGGGTGGCACAATATTTGAAAAGGAATGGATCATCATAGAAGAACATGCGCGACCAAGTGATGAATCTCTTCTTATCTTGCGGTGTCCAATCAGGAGGGACGGCTCCCGTAACAAGATAGTTCACTATATCCGCAAATCAGGGCAAAGAAGAGGTGACAAAGAGTTGCTCCTCCGGAAAATATTCGTCTATGGGTGTAGGATCACTAGGTATGTCAGACGAAAGTTGTGATAAGTGATCGGCGACGACATTTTCTACTCCTTCTTTATCTTTGATGGAGAGATTAAACTCTTGCAGGAGTAAAATCCACCTTATGAGGCGCGACTTTGCGTCTTTATTTACAAGGAGACATTTTAAAGCCGCGTGGTCGGTGAAACAAGTGATGGGGGACCCGATAAGATAGGACGAGACTTGTCAAGAGCAAAAACTACCGCTAGAAATTCCTTCTCCGTGGTGGAGTAGTTGAGTTTTGGTCCAGTAAGAGTTCGATTAGTGTAGTAGATGACATGAGCCTTATTGTCTTTTCTATGGCCCAAAACTACCCCTATCACATAATCGCTAGCATCACACATTAACTCGAATGGTAAGGACCAATCCAGAGCTTGCATGATGGGAGCGAACCAAAGCATGTGTTTCAATTTTTCAAAAGCACTTTGACTTGCTTCCATCCACTCGAATGGGAGTCCTTCATAAGAAGATTTCTTAAGGGTCTAGCGATGGCGCTAAAGTCCTTAATGAACCTTCTATAAAACCCCGCGTGGCCCAAGAAGGAGAGAACGTATTTTAGCAATTTAGGTGGGGGTAGATCAACTATGACATCTATTTTTGCTCTATCAACCTCGATCCCTTTGGATGACACGATGTGGCCAAGAACTATACCCTTAGTTATCATGAAATGGCATTTCTCCCAATTCAGCACTAAGTTCTTTTCCACACATCGGGCGAGTACTTTCTCAAGATTGGCTAGACGTAGGTCGAAAGAGGTGCCAAAAACACTAAAGTCATCCATGAACACATCTAGACCTCTCTCAACCATGTCACTGAATAAGCTCAATATGCACCTTTGAAAGTTTGTTGGTTCATTACACAAGTTGAATGTCATACGCTTATAGGAAAACGTTCCAAAGAGGCAAGTGAAGGTTGTGTTTTCTTGATCAAGTACATCTACCTCAATCTGGTTATATCCGAAATAACCATCTAGGAAGCAATAGTAAGGGTGGCCCGCTACTCTTTCAAGCATTTGATCGATAAATGGTAAGGGGAAATGGTCTTTCCTAGTTCCCGCATTGAGTTTCCAATAATCAATGCAAACATGCCACCCAGTGGTGATACGTTGGGGAACTAACTCTCCCTTAGCATTTTCAATCTCTGTCATGCCCGACTTCTTCTGGACGACTTGAATGGGGCTCACCCACTTGCTATCCGAGATTGGGTAGATAATCCCGGCATCCAACAACTTCATAATTTCAATCCTCACCCCATCTTTCATTGTGGGGTTTAGCCGTCTTTGCATTTCTCTCGAGGGCTTAACATCCTCCTCAAGGTGAATCTTATGGGTGAAAATCAGAGGGCTTATCCCCTTTAGATCAGCTATGCACTAACCAAAAGCACTTTGGTGCCTCCTCAAAATTTTTAATAGTTTACCCTCCTGCTCTTCATCTAAGCTAGAGGAGACAATTACAGGAAATGTATCACTTTCACCTAGGAAAGCATATTTAACATTGGAGGGTAGTTTCTTCAACTCGAGATTCGGGAATGTGTCGCTAGAGGGAACCATGCATGCCTCCCTCGGCGTTAACTCTTCGAATCGATTAACATCTCTCACGTCCTTGTTCGACGTTCTCTCATCAAGTAAGCCTCTCAACTCCTCTATCTCCCTCTCGAACTCGGTATAAGCTCCCTCACTCTCATTACTAGAATCTAGGCAAGCCTATAAGGCGTCTCCATATTAATTTTCCTCAAAGTCCTCTTCTATAATCTCATCAATTAAGCTCACCGCATAAAGATCATCTTCTTCCCCTACTTGTTATGCTATGTTGAAGATATTTATTTTTAAAGTCATATTCCCAAAAGTGAGTAGCATCTGCCCATTTCTAGTATGGATCAATGTGTTAGACGTAGCTAAGAATGGGCACGCAAGAATGATGGGAACATGATTTTTCGAGGTGAAGGAGGGCTCTGTGTCCCAAATGACAAAATTTATCGGGAAGTAAAAAGTGTCTACTTGGACTATCACATCCTCAACTATACCCCTCGATATCTTCACGATTCGATTCGCTAATTGAAGATTGATCCTTATGGGCTTAAGGTCACCCAGATCAAGTTGCCTATAAATTGAGTAGAGGAGCATATCTACACTCACCCTAAGTCGATTAAGTCCTTTTCGAATTTATTCTCTCCAATGGTGTAGGAACTGATGGGTGCACCCGGATCTTTATATTTAGGTGGGAGATCATTAAGAAGAATTGAGCTCATGTTCTGTGCTAGGAACACATTTTTCTTTACCTTTATCCTCCTCTTGACAGTCAATAAGTCTTTTATGACTTTTGCATAGGCTGGAATTTTCCTTATTGCATCGAGGAAAGGTAAGTTCAATTTCACGTTCTTAAGGACTTCGAGAACTTCATCACTTATGGTCCTTTTATGGAAAGGAATCAATCTTTTGAGGAAATGGCGGAGCGGATGGTGGCTTTAGAACTACCTCGAGATCATTAGTGTCTATTTTGTCACTCTCGTTCAAGGAGATATCTTCGGCCTCTTTCGTGACTGGCGAATTCTCCTTGTCTTTCGAAGTGTCATGTGGGGGAGGTGATAAATCAACAACTCTCCCACTACGAAGAGTGGTTATCGCTTGGCAATGCTCCTGTTGTTCTGTAGAGGTGAAGCTAATACTAGGTTGACCTTGGGGAGGTCTTTGGCCCTGGGCAGGAAACTTTCCCTTCTCTTGGATACTCAACGATGATTGTAACTTGGAGATGTTTGCATTCATGTCGGTGAACATCCGTTTATATCTAGCATTGTTTGCACTTTGAGAATTTATGAACTAGTTTATTGTATCCTCGAGATTCCTCCGTGGTGGAGCTACATATGGATCTGGAGGTTATGGTGCTTGTTGGTATTGAGGAGTTGGTGGAGGTGGGTCCATCGCAGCTTGTGGTTATCCGTAGTTAAAATCAGGATGGTTTCTCCATGATGGGTTGTAAGAGTTCCCACGCGGGGCGTTAAAATTCCCCTTGAATTCTCATATAGCATCCACCTGCTCGGTGTGCATGTACTTGTAGGTGGAAATCTTCGGGCATGCCTTTGTGGAATGGCCTGCCTCACAGATCACACACACTTTTTCTTTAGATCCACAGCTGGATCCCGAGATATCTCTCAACCGACCATCAAACCACTATCTCATATCTCTTTGAAACTGATCGAATCGACGGTCTACTATGGTATTACTATCCAAATGGTATAGACCGGATGTAGTCGGAGTTATATATGTTTGTCTGGGATGGGATTGGTTTGGATCAGTTGTGTCCCATGCTTGAGTAGTCTCTGCGACATACTTAAGATGGGCCTCGGCATCACAGGAGTTTAAATCTCAAAAGGGTCTTTCACACATTATTTGCACAGGTTGTTTGGAAGATACTATCAACCCATTATGGAAGAAAGAGATCACTAGGTGTTTGTTAAAACCATGATGGGGGCATGCGCTTACTAACTCTTGGAAATGTTTCCAACACCTGTCAAAGGACTCATTATCGTGTTGTCGGAAACCTTCGATTTGAGTTTTGGCAGAGTTGGTCTTGTGTTGTGGATAGAATTTTGAGATAATCTTTGGCTTCATATCTCTCCAGGAAGTTATGGAGTTCGGGGGTAAAGACCATAGCCAGGTCTTGGCTTTATCCTTTAAGGAAAAAGGGAAAAGCTTTAGGCGAATGGTATCCTGCATGCAAGCTTGATCGCTAAATGTGTCACTGCCTCTTTGAACTCACGGGTATGCAGGTATGGTTTCTCTGAAACCATGCCGTGAAACGTAGGGAGAATCTGGATCATCCCATTGTAAAAGTAGAACTGATCGGCATTATACGGAAGTAAAATGCAACCAGGGGTGACAGTCCGCTCAGGAAAAAGTAAATCTTTCATGGGATGATAGGGTAAATATCCCTCTCTAGTACCGAAACACTCCGCGTCAGACATCGCGCTCATGCTCTCTTCAAATGACTCGGTGTACTCACTCGGTGTCCTAGATGTGTGACTCGAGGAGTGACTCAGGGTGTAACTACCTATGGAGTTCTCAAGATCAGGAAGTGGAACACGAGGTGTGTGGGGGCTTTCAGAGTTATAATAACAATCGGGTTTTCATGGAGTCTGGTTGGAGTATTATGAGGAGTTTGAGTATGTTCAGGATTTTGCATTAAAATCTTTTCAGAGATAAATTTTTATTTTTATTTTATTTTTTTTTGTTATGTTTTTGGATTCTTGGTCAAAGTTTAGATTGACACGATCTAACCTAAGTCTACCTATAATCCCCGAAAACGGGGCCAAAAACTTGACACAACCACAAATGTGTTCTAGTGTGCATGTTATCTAGGCTCAAGTGCAAGCCTGTCGCTCAAGTAATAATCCGATAAGTCGGGTATCGATCCTTAGGGAAACAGGACGAACGAAGTCGTGATGACATTAGAAAGATAAGTTTAATCTAACATTGACTCTAAAAAGAATGAAAAGGTGATTTGGAATACAGAACAACTACAACTAAATGCAAATACGAAAATGATTTAGCTAATGAAACTAGGAATAAAATGCAACTACACTAATTAACTGAAAAATTAATGACAGTTGGACAAAAGTTTAACTATGAAATGAGAACAGTAGGTCGGGTTAGAATCCCCCAAACCCTAGTAATTCACTTCCTAGGATACTAGATTCATAATTAGAATTTTAAATGAACCCGATCTTTAGTACTCCTAAGTATTATGTATATGAGGGATCGCAGCCCGCACAGTATGTAAGCAAAGGACGAGTAAAGCAGTGTCGCATTAACCAATACGCGCATCACACTCTTAAGCATCCCGGTACCTAGGCCAAATGAGATCAAAAGTTCTACGACGGTTGCACCAGTTATGCACCCCGATTCATCTAATATTTTAATTCAAAAGTTTATTTTCATTCGCGTGAATTACATCGGGTGGGGTTCATGCACCCCAACCCTTAGAAAACTAGCCAGACATAATTAACTTAGAGAAAGACATGATTTTTAAAGAAGAAAATATTAAATCTAAAGAAACTAGTTGAAAAGAGAATTTCAAATTCGAAACCGGCAACTAAAACTAATAAGCAATCGAAAATAAAAGGAAAAGTGTTACTTGAATTGCAAAAATTAAAAGCTTGAATCCTTATAGCAATACTTCTTATTGAAAACAAGGTTTTTTTACTACAGAAACCCTTTACTCCTACTTAGCTAACCTAAAAATCGAACTCCCTTGTCTAACAATGACTAGAGATTAAATACATCATGAAAATTCCATAGTTGTAGCTAAATCAAACTCTAAAATCGGAACAGAAAAATCAAGTTTACCCTCAGCGGACCGGTCCGGTCTTCAGTGGCGAACCGGTCCTTATCCAAATTCGGATCGATCCTTTTTTTCAAGAAATAGGATCGGTCCCCTTTCGCAATTTTTCCAGTGAGTTATAGGAAGACAGACCGGTCCTTTCATTTTGGAAAAGGGATCGGTCCTCTTTGTAATTTTTACCAGAAGGTTTAGAGGGGTCGGACCGATCCTTTTAATTTGGAAAAGGGATCAGTCCGCTTTTGATCTTTAAATTCTCTTCAATATATCCTCAATTTCTCTTCAATTTTTCTCATCTTTAGAATCCCGTAACTTCTTCCCTGAACTCGGAATTAGATGTCATTTCTTCCTATGCATTCGTTGAATTGAGATCTTCAACTTTCATGTTGGATGGAAATTATGATTTTTCCTTCTAACTTTTCTTCTTCGACTTATTCTTTTGCTTTGACTTTCTCCTTTCTTTCCTTAACAATTAATACCTAGAAAATACCTAGAAAAAACACAAAACTAGAAATACTATGTAGAAGGGTCAGTAGCATGGAAACGAGATAACTCAAGAGCAATTGCCTTATTCGGGATGTTAAAATATACTAAATTAGGGAGTAATATTGAAAGATTTACTGCCTAATCATAAGGCAAGCCATTCGCACCTACAAGGAAGGCCTCGACTTGAAGATAAAAGTTGAGGTGAAAAAGTTATTGGCAACGGGGTTCATCAAGCTTATCCAGCATCCTATATCACTTTCTAGAATAGTGCCAATGGTGAAAAAAGACAAGAGCCAAATCAGAATTTGCGTAGATTTTCATGATTTGAACAGGGTATGCCCCAAAGATGAATTTACTTTGCCAAGCATTGATAGTTTAGTTGATGATACTACATGACATGAAATGTATAGTTTCATGGATGGGTACGTTGGCTACAACTATATTAAACTGGATCTGATAGATGCGGAGAAGACTGCCTTCCGAACACCCCTAGGAAACTTCCACTATACGGTCATGCCATTTGGATTGAAGAATGTTGGGGCCACATACCACAGAACCATGATGGAAATTTTGTATGACCTATTTCATGACTTATTAGAGTATTATGTGGATGACCTGGTGGTGAAGTCCAAAAAAGAGAGCAAACACATACAAGACCTCAGGAGGGTGTTCGAGAGGTACCATAGGTATAAGATGCAAATTAACCCTTCCAAGTGTACCTCTGGGGTCACCGCAGGAAAGTTTCTAGGATTTATTGTAAACAGGGAGGGTGTGCAAGTTGACGCAGAAAAAATGAAAACTATAATGATGATGCCACCCCCAAGAGTCAGAGATAACTTAAGAGCTTCCTGGGAAAGGTATCTTACCTGAGGAGGTTCATACCCGCGCTGGCAGAGGTGACTCACCCGTTCACGCCCCTTTTGAAAGATAAATCCAAATGGATTTGGGGAGATGAGCAGAAGAAGGCCTTTGAAAAGATCAAAGAGATTTTATCCTCCCTATCCACAATGATTCCACCAGTAGCGGGGGCACCGCTGCTGCTCTGCCTTACTTCAAGAGAAAGGTCCATAGGAGCATTGTTGACCCAAGAAAAGGAAGGAGCAGAAAAGCCAGTATACTACCTCTCAAGGGTGATATCAAGTATAGAGTCTAGATACATTAGTGTAGAGAAGCACTGCTTGGCCTTAGTCTTTGTGGCCTAGAAATTGAGACACTATTTTTTAGCTTTCACGGTCCACATAGTCACTAAGTGTGACCCCATCAAGTACCTCCTTACACGAAAAATACTTGTGGGATGAGCCGTAAGGTAGTTTTTGATCTTATCCAAATATGGTTTGAAATGCATAGTGCCCAAGGCCATCAAAAGCCAAATAGTAGTAGATCTACTCGCCCATTTTCCAAGTGGAAATTTCGAGCCACCTAGAGAGGAGCTACCTGGGGAGAACTTTCAAGCATGCATGGTGGAAGAAATGGAAAAATGGATGATGGAGTTTGATGGATCCGATACTCAAGGAACATGGGGTGCTGGTATTATATTGTCAAATAGGAAGGAGAAGATCATTCTCTCTTTCAAGTTGAATTTTAAATGCTCAAATAATGAGGTTGAGTATGAGGCCCTCATTTTAAGGATGTTGAAGGCACTCAAAATAGGGATCAGGGTGTTGTGCATACGAGGGGACTCCAACCTAGTTGTAAAATAAGTCAATGGGGAGTTCGCCCTCAAGCACGCCAATTTAGCACCTTAAAAGCACATCATCCAGAGGTTGCAGGGGAATTTCTTAGAAGTAACTGTAGAGAGACATGCGCGAACAATGAACAGACATCCCGACGAACTTGCCACAATAGCACAAAAGGTAGACATGGATGAGTCGGAAGCAATAATTACAGTACAATGAAGAACAGTGCCCACCACAGTAAAATCCTTGTTCCAAATCAACGAGCTAGAGGATTGGAGACACCTAGTGGTGAAGCATCTTGAAACCAAAGAAAGGAAGATGAAAATGTTGGAGTTAGCCAACCATCACATGCTGTAGGGAACACTCTATTTCAAGAGTCCCGGACGATTTTTGGAAAAATGCGTCGGAGATCAAGAAGCCAAGAAGAGGTTGACAGAGATGAACTAAAAGCATTGTGGAGACACCGATATCCCTCTCTATAGACGATTGCAGCGGTGTGGGCACTATCGTCCCACTATGAGCGCAAAAGCTGCTTGCCTAAAATAAAAATGTCTAAAATGCCAAGCTAATTTTTACCAGTTGGTAAAAGCCAACTTTATGGACGCCTTAGAATATTATAGACGTCCATATATAGCGTATCTGAGATATGGAGAGTTGCCCTCAGAGAGGGTGAATGAAATTTATCTGCAAAAAAGGATAGCCCATTTTTACTTGGTGGAAGGAGAGCTTTACAGAAAAGGGTACAATAAGAAGGTGCCAAGGTCCATAGCAAAAGTGTACATAGAGAAGGTGCTAAAAAGAGCTCATGAGCCCTCCCATATGGGGGTGCCAAATTGTATGACCAACTGATGACAGTGGCTACTACTGGCAAGCTATGGAGGCTAACTACATTAGCTATGTGAAGAAGTGCAAAGCTTGCCAAGTGCATGGAAACATGGTACATGCTCCTTCCGTCAGTTTGTAAATCCTCGTAGATCCCTATCCCTTCCACACATGGGCATTTGACCTAGTTAGAAAAATCATCCCAGCCTCTCATGGAAAAGCTTTCATCGTTGTTGCTACAAAGTTGTACACCAAACGGGCAAAAGCCATCCCTTTAAGGAGAGTGACTGCCCAAGTGGTAACCCAGTTTATAAAGGAGTTTATCATATGTAGGTTTGGTATACCCAAGGTAATCTTAACAGATGATGGGAAGCAGTTTGTATGCAAGGAGATGGCCCTCCTCACAGAGAAATACAAAATTGTGCACAATAGTTCAACCATATCCTACCCTAAAGGTAATGGGCAAGCGAAAGCTACCAATAAGACCCTGCTAAATATTTTTAAGAAAATGGTGGATGACATGCCAAGGGAATGGGATGAGAAGTTTCCCATGGTGTTGTGGGCTTTTCGTACCTCAAAAACAAAATCGACATGGTTCACTCCATTCTCCCTAGTATATGGGATTCAAGTTGTCCTACCAGTGGAGTTGGCATTACCCTCTGCCAGAGTTGCTCTCAGCAGTGGACTCATCCCTGACCCAAGGTATGTGCGGCTGGAGGCACTGGACGAGCATAGAGACAATGCGAAGCATAACTTCAAAGTCTACACCAAGCAGCTGTCCAGAGCCTACAAGAATTTGGTCAAGCCTAGGGAGTTCCAGGTAGGATACTTAGTCCTAAGAGGATCCACTCACCATCTCCGTAGCATGTCGGCATCAAAATTCAAACCCAACTGGGAAGGACCCTTTGTTGCCAGAGGGGTGGGCAAGTCGGGTTATTATCAGATTTCAGAGCTAGAGAGTGATTACCTCCAGTCCATCGATTGCAAGTGGCTGCAGATGTATTATGCTTAGTGTTGTTAACAAATTTCTCATTTATGTTGAAGATTTTGAGCAGCTTGCAGTCCCAAAAGCTCATTTACTGTCCCCGATAGTATTTAGGATAGTCAGAAGGACAGCAAGAGATGTCCTAATAGATGGGCGTCATAAAAGGCTAAAAGGACAACAATTGATGTCGTTTTTGAGTATTTAGGACAGCAACTGCCGTCCGTTTTGTTCCGTCCTTTTAAATCCAAATATTATTACATATTTATAAGGAAGAATGTTGTTATCCTTCAAAACAAATTATTAGGGACAAAAGTAGTTGTCCCAAATATATTTTGGCGCATAAAATGTGGCACCAAATGAATATTTTAAAAGACAGTTGTGGCTGTCCTAAAAGATATATATATATATATATATATATATATATATATATATATATAACTTATATTATAATCAGCCTAAATTCAATCTCTAATATAGTAACATTAAATTAAAAAACAAAAACGCAAAGACATATTATACTTAAATGTAATAAAAAGACCAAACAGTATCTTATCACACTTTAAAAATGAACACCACCACATACTTTCAAATTGTCATTTCCACTTCTGAGTTAGTTACATTAATACATAGTCAAGCGTGGTTATCGATAGTATCATCTGCGGCTGATGCTGGTGGTGGTAGTGGGATGACTACCTCTCGTATCATACGAGCGATTTCAAGCCTAGCTTCTGCTAGAGTTTTTCTCTTGACCCTCACGACTTTTTCTTGTATTTCATTTTCTAAATTGGCACGCACCATATCAATTTCTTCTTGATGACTATTCTCTCGTTCCTCAACCTCTTCCCGATAATGAGTATCTCGCTCATTGGCCTCCTTCTCTAGTCGAGCAATCTCACTATGATAATAATTAGATGATGTGATTGAATGTGAAGAAGTTAGTTTAATGCATACTCCTATACACAATGCTCGTACATGCTCATCCGGTCCTTTCACGTTCTCAAATATAGACTCCCTCACTTCAATCCGATTTTGTTGATCAAATGGCAACACATCCAATTGTCTTTTAATCATTTCCTACAAATTGAGAAAAAAACATATAGCACAATCAACCTTTTTTCGTAAATGAAACTTGCAAATATCCACCAAAATAAAATTCATAATGTAACTAAGTCGTTTGGATTGCAATTATCAACATATTTATACCTCTCTACCAACCGCTCCATCATCAACATCGTATGTGAGATCCTTTTTCTTATGTGTCCATCTCCAAACACTCAATTTTTCGGTGGGCTCCTGTTTTGACTTCATCTAATTTATATATAAATAGAAAACATGTTAACAAAATCCAAAAGAACATAAATATAATCATAGTTTAGTAGAGCATAAATATAATTATACTAAAGTAAGAACATATACTAACTTGCTGCTTTATTACGACAATTGAAGGTCTCCCAATTCTAGGGTGGGAACAAAGATAAGCTGGGTTAATGATATTCATATCTTCCACTCGCTGCAAGTGAAAGTAAATAATGTTAATGAAATTTCAAGTTACATGGTATTGTATACTCTCCTCACTAATTCAATGATTTATTTTTAGAAAGTTTTGACAGAGTCTTCTTTGTTTTTACATGTAATCCAACCTGTTTAATCATCAACATAACATCAATAATTAAAAAAATAACATGCAAAATTATGTCTACCAATTCAATATGATACCTTTGTTATTTCTTAACCCCATTGTGTCACTAAAACTTTCCATTGATTCAGGCTGACTTAGGGGGGTAAACGCTCTGCATCCGTGTTCAATTCTGTATAATACTTCTTCTTGGTCTCATAATTAAAGGATCTCCATTGAATTCCAAGCATACAATAACATATGTTTTGGTAATTGTCTAGCGCATTTGTGTTAATCTAAGAACAAAAAAAATACATGAGTTAGAAATACTAATAATTTTAAATATTTGATTTTACTAATACGCAATTAATTTAATATTACTTGCACTTGTTCCCAAACAAAGTCGAGATTTCGTTGATTCGCTTTTGTCCAAGAAGGCAAAGTCAAAGGAAACAAATCCCCTTGAGGTGCATAATAACCGAGTTGACTCGCCAACTTCGTCGCACATGGTCCAATTGGTTGGCAATCTTCGTCCCAACCAAGTATCTTTTTCTCACCATTACCCCATTCATTCCATTGTTTGGCACTCCCTCTAACTTTCCTCTTATGAGAGGATGTGCTATTAGTGTCACCTGTTCTAAAGTAATGACCAAGCATATATAAAAATTTACAAAATTCTTATGTATACATATTTTTTTATATATACCATCATGTGAGATGCCCTGCAAGTCATTTGTCATTCCACAGGAGGGTGTACCATCGATACTTCCTCTTCAAAAAATAGTATACTTCTTGTAAATGATAGTTCCATAAGTGAAGAAGTAGCAACAAATCAAGGCCAAGAGTAGATATAAGGGGCCAAAAAAATGGTATCTGATTGGACAAAATCTTAAATTGCTATGGAGTCATTCAATTTTCATGACTTCATCTACAATGTACAAAAACTAATAGTTTGATAACGAAATAACTAGACAAAAGGAACTTCTGGCACAAACATATATTCATTTGAAGTGAGTACATAAGAATGGAACTCAACCATGCACAGCATAGCTAAATACAGAAAGTAAGAACTTTTAGTATTCAGCGGATCAGAATTTGGGAGTTAACCAAATGATAGGAACTTTATGCTCTCTCCATTCCATCTTAAGAATACTCATTTAGAAATCAAACTTTATAAGAAGTGAGTTTTAACATAATCAATAGTCAAATTGAAAGTTGTATGCATTGACTATCAAAGTGGACTCTTCATTTGGGAAATCCATGAGAGTAGAACTCTTAAATGGATGAAGTATATCTTTGTTCAAGATCACTAGTATTTTGTTATGCATAACAGGAATGGTTGCTTTGAATAAGTAGCATAGTTATTTTGAAAGGTTTTCTAAATTACAAGAATTTGAAAGAATTCTAGAAACAATTGTATAATGAACAAAATGACCAAAATACACGCACTAATTAATGTTGCATGGTTATGCCTTTACTTTTTTTTGTTATTTGTTTTAATGAAGAAAATTTTTATTTTTTATATTTCTGATGAGTATATTCTTATTTTTTTGTTACAGTCAATTGGGGAGCCCACGGGTGGACTACTGTTGTGTAATGCTTAAGGATTTCCCCTTGTCCTAGTTCTACTTAATTAACCATGTGAAAATTAATTCTACTAATATGTTGGGAACTTGAATTATTATTGGGTATGGTAGTAACAAAATTGTCTCTCTATATAAAAGTATGTTTTTGGTTTAATAATATTATCAAACTCTTATTTATGTTTATATTTAGGTTATATAACAAGTCCTCGACTACTTGAAAAGAAAATGATAATATTGCAATGCAAAATGTCTATGTATTTGGATCTTTTTTTCTTCTAATTTAACAATATTTTGTATCTTTTGTTTTTATATCCGTTTATAATTATGTAACAAGCTTGTGGATACTGGAAATAATAAGGATTAAATGTATTATACTAATGGATTTAGATCCATAACCATAGTGTTGTACATGAAATACTGTAGAACTTATCTAAGAGGCACTCAAATAGGACTACACTATTACACAAGAGCATTGTGCTTTGATCCTTATGGTCCTAGAAGCGCAGAATATAGATACTCGTTATGCTAGTTTGCTTTATAAGACATATCTCACTCGTTTCGTATCATGAACTTACTATTTGAAGGTCGTAGAGTATGATTAGGAGGTGTTTGGATGGTTTAATTTTTTTAGGGTGGTTTAAGTAATATATGCATTGTAATCAAAATATTGGACTTTTAATTTCAATTTTGTTATTTTGGGGGTTTGGGGTTTTTTAATTTTGGGCCATGGATTCTAAGCTTAGGGGAAAGCCTCGCCTGGTACATAGAAAGTTTCATGAGATAATCAAGTGTTAGTTGAACTACACAAGTTGTTAATAAGGGCTTCTGGATAACGTTAAGAAATCAAGATTTTGGAGCATGAGGATTTTATGATTCTGTGAGCATCAATGTGTAAGATGAAATAGGACATTGGATTGTGAGACGGAACAAGTTTTGGTTCATGTGGTCATGTTCAGAAACAAGGTTTATAATATGGGATAGGACATTTGATTCTATTTAGGTCCGGGGGTAGAGGAATATCAAGGTCAATAAGTTGGCCATGAACCGAAGACGTCTATTGCGTTTTCAGCTACGAACCCTTCGGTAATCTGGTTTTAATCAAACCCAATTTTGAGTTGTGAATCCACCGACGGGAAGTTGATAATTAGGAGATAATATCTTATATTTCCTAAATATATAAGCCCAACACTGATGTCACTCAATCAAATTGAGGCGGTGTTTTGTACTGCTCCATCAGTACAAAACTATAGGCATGGGGTGGTCTAAGTGACAGTCCAGTCCTAAACTAAACCAACAAAGAGAATAAGATACGTCGAAGTATGGTATTCCGTAAGGATTATGAACACCGCGTCAATGGTGGAAACTGAAATGAGCATCAAGAGGTGACTCCCATAGAGCAGTTATTATAAACAATATTTATTATCATTTTTTTTAAAACAGGGGGTATGGGGCTAAAAGTAAACAACAGTTATTATCAAAATTGAATAGCAGTTATAAACAGGGGGTATGGGGATAAAATTAAACAAGGGGTATGGGGATAAAAGTAAACATCAGTTATAAACAACAGTTATTATTAATATTGTTGTTTATAGACAGCGAATTATGATTACTTATTCAACAAATTTTACATGTCCAAATCAGAGAGAGTAGGTTAAAATCAAAGATGTTGATAAATTTGTCATAAAGCAATGGGTGACCAAATATCATTATTGACACAAAGTTGAGTAGGCAATATTTTTAAAACCCCTTGGCCACACAATTTATTCAACATACGACAAATTTATCAATATTGTGAGCTGTATGGGAAACTCTAGTTACCATGGTGTATTCAGAAATGTAAAATTAAGTGTATTATTACACAAACTAGGTAGTTATTCAACTAAGCTTAGGTTCATAAAATGATCCTTGTAATGAAAGAACTTAGATGCTACACTTGTTCGAAGATCATAGTAGCAACTGATACCATCTAAACCTAGAATAGTGTCCTAAATTTGGTTGATGAAAATAATTTCCATAATTATACTTGAGAAACTTCCATTATCTTAGAGAGGTGTGATTCTATAAAAATGGAGTGTATTAACCAACAAGGTACGGAAACGGAAGCAAATTTCCCATTTAATCACTACGATGGAAAATATAGAAATGTGGCATGGGTCCAAGTTATAAAGATCAATAATTATAGGAAGTATTATAATTCAAATAACTTGGGGGATATTGAGAGACTTAACTCCTGAAGCCCCCTTTCATTTTCATCTTCAAACTCAAATTTAAACTCTTTCCTTTGTTCACCAACACCACCATTCTCAATATTTTTAGGTTGCTTCAATTGCATAGAATTCGACACAAATTCCACCCAAGAATTAAGTTGCTCATGAAAAGGCACAACATCCACATTCTCACCCTCCTCATCACAACTCTCTAAAAAGTACTTGTACTGATCCTGGTAGCTACTGCTTTGATCATTATAATTCACAATCTCTTCATAACGACAAAAATTATCCACATTTAAATGTTCAGCATTAATGTTCTCTATAGTGGACGACAAGTCATCATTGTTGGGATAGTTTTGGGCCGAGGCTTGACAAATTGATAGCTGATGAAGAACAATGTCTCGATCGTTGCAACACATTTCAATTTGATGGTCGAGGTCGCAAATGATACGGTAGTACACCCCAGCAGGGTCCGCAGCGCGTACGTCGGATTGGAAAATTATCATACGCATGGCTTGGTCTTTTAACGCGGGGTGATCGAGGTTACGGAGGGTTTTGGTAATGTTGGATTGCCATTTAAGAACTAAAGTTGTTTCATTTTGTTTCAATGTTCTCTGGACTGAAAAAACATTCACATTTTTAGGACATGTACCAACCTTGACTTCCACTCAAGTACAACTCCAAAATTAGAAGCTATACTGCCTCTGATATCCCAAAACACATCTATTGAAGAATGTATAAACAAGATTATAAGATCCTTTCAGATTGGAAAACACATCTATTGTAAGATCCTTTCGTAGTTTGTTCATAAAAGAATTCACTGATGGTGGAGACAATATATTGAAGAACATTCCTAAGTTGATTTGATAATAACATGAACAAGTTTCTCATTGTTATTCCTGAAGAAGAAATAGATATCTTCGAGGCATACAATCAAGCCTTCATAAGGCTCTTGATCTAAAAAGG
The DNA here is from genome assembly GCA_949130495.1 of Sambucus nigra. NCBI lineage: Eukaryota > Viridiplantae > Streptophyta > Magnoliopsida > Dipsacales > Adoxaceae > Sambucus > Sambucus nigra. The sequence goes on from OX422217.1 coordinate 578,223,535, forward strand.
TTATATGTTTGAAAAAATATATGTCCTTTTGTGACCTAAAATAACACACAGAATACATATCTAAAATATATAGGTGTTTAATTGATTATTCATATCAATATAACTATTTTAATTGATTAAATATGATCATAAAGCGATCAAGAGACAGGACTAAAGAGATGGGGGTAATGTATATGGGAATTAGTCTTATTTTCAAGTGCAATATTTGAAGTCCTCAAGAAGTAAAAATTTATATACCTGAATCTGAGATGGGGGGTGATGCATGTGCCTCTTAGCTAGTAGATGAGAATCTAATCATAGCAAATCTGTTACAATAAAACAATATATATGATTAGTTATTGTATTAATAAAAACTATGATAAAACATAACATATAATATGATAAAAATAAGAGAAACAAATGTCATAATGCTTACATATAAATTTACAACTTATCAACCCTCATTCTTCATTCATATCATCCTCACAATCATCAACATCAGGCATAGATGTATCAATTATGGATTCATCTACATCTTGTCTCACACAAGATACGTTTTGATCATGTTCCAACTCTTGCACACTAAACGGATCGAATGGATGCACTTCTAATTCTTCTTCTGTGGTTGAATAACTATCAAACCTATCTCTAGGCATCATTTGAACAACTACATGCCAATCTGGTTCCAAAGGGTCTTGCACGTACCACACTTGTTCTGCTTCGGATGCAAAGATAAAAGGCTCATCGCTCCATCGATTATTTTTGTACAACAAGTGGTTGAAATTTACTAATGTAAAGTTGAACTCATCTACTTGTTTCCCCAAATGATTTTCTATCCAATTGCATTTGAATAGTACAAACTTTTGGCCATTAAAATATTGAATTTCAATAATGTCAGTCAGTTGTCCATAGAAAGTAACATGCCTAGACAAAGGATTAGAGTCTTTTCGACTAGCATGGCTCTTTTGTACTGCTTTTAAAATAACTCCACTATTATGAGTTTTCCGACGAATATCAACTTCCTTTGTTCAAAATCTAAACCCACGAATAATATATGACTTGAAGCTTAACGCATCCTCCATACGACCCAATGCCAAACTCAATATTTCTCTAGATAATTCGATATCTTTTGATAATCCACCCGCTTAATATTTCAATAAATAAGAAAACTATGATATGAAAATATAATTAGAATACTAAGAATGAATAAACATAGTTATATAATACTTAAACCACGTGTGGAAATGTTCATTATGAAGGCGTTGCATAAAATGTTGTTGTGAAACGTGAGGATATTATTTTGTAAGTTAAACAATGCGTTTTCTAAAAATATCATACACGTGTCAAGTTAGAAAGGGAATTAAATAATGCATTTTATATAAAAATTACTTATGGTTAATATATAACTTACTCAATAAATGGCGCAACTGCATCACTGTTAGCAATCACATACCGATGCGCTTGTATACGAGTTACTGAATCAAGCCAAAATTTTCGGCCTTGCCTCACACCACGCCCAAGTTCATTACCTCCATCATCATTTCTAGAAGGCTTATTAGACTTAGTTTCCACATCATCACCAACATATCTCGAGCAAAAAGTGGTGCATTCTTCCATAATAACAGATTTAGCAATTGAGGCCTCAGGATGAGCACGATTGCGTACAAAGTGTTTTTGAGTATGAAAATACCTTTAATTGGATACATCCAACGGTATATTACTACACCGGTAATTACTAACTCATCAATTAAATGTATTGGCAAGTGCTCCATCACATCAAAGAATCCCGGGGAGAATATTTTCTCAAGGGTGCAAAGTGTAAGATCCTCATGATCTTCTAATTTTTCTGTATCAGCTAAAGTATTTGTACTTGAGCACAACACTAAAAAACAATTGCTTAGTTCAATTAATTCTTTGACAACATGTTTCGGCAGTTCCCTCCGTAGTGCTATTGGAAGTAATTGTTACATTAAAATTTGATTGTCATGGCTCTTTAGTCCCCATATACTTCACTCTTGAGGGTGAACACTTCTCAAAATATTCGATGAATAGCCATCTGGTACTTTAACATCCTTTAACACTTTTAAAAAAATATCCTTCTATTTGTTGCTCATTGTAAACTCTGTTGGAGCTATGTACACCAAATTTTTCCCGCGTGTTTAGGGATGTAGTGGTCGTCTGATGCGCATCGCTTGCAGGTCTTTTCGTGCCTTCAAATTATCTTTGGTTTTAGCTTTAATTCCCGGTAATGTAAATAAGATATTGTCACACACATTTTTTTCAATATGCATAACATCAAGATTGTGGCAGATCAAATTATTCTCCCAATATGGCAATTCAAAAAATATACTTTTCTTTTTCCAATTTAATCTCGTCTTCGTCACCACATCTTTTGTTGTCTTCGTAAGCTCTTTTTCTAATCGTTCTCTTTTCCTCTTTCTAAAAACATCTTCCTTCTTGTATTCAGTTTAAATGTCGAGCACATTTAACTATTGCAAAACTTGTGATCCTAATAATTTCAACGGAGGTGGTTTAAAATCAACATTGCCATTAAAAGTTGTTTTCTGTTTTCGAAACCTATGGCGCAGAGGTAAGAATGGATGATGACCCCACTAATAATACTTTTTACCATTCTTTAATCAAGTTCCTTGATGATCTTTTTTATAATAAGGACAAGTAAATTCACCTTTCGTGCTCCATCCTGATAGCATGGCATATGTCGGGAAATCATTAATTATCGATAACTGTACGCAACTAGAAAAATTGTTTACTTGATACATCATAAGTAGTCACTCCATCACTCTTTTAGCTCATCAATCGATGTTTGTAAAAATACATCTATCTTATCACCAGGTCCTTTTGTCCCATCAATAAGAATCGATAAAATTAGGTTTTGTTGCTTCATACACAACCATAGGGTCATGTTCAAGGGCATGAGTACAACCAGCCAAGTACTATGAGAAACGCTCATATTACCAAAAGGATTGAATCCGCCAGTTGCTAGCCCAAGTCTAACATTACGACTATCACTTGGAAAATATGGATTACGCACATCAATGATTTCCAAACATGAGAACCAGTCAGATGCCTTTGCACACTATCATTAATATGATCACCGGTATGCCATTTCATTAGCCAAGTAGTATGTGATGACCAAAACAATCTTTGCAATCTTGGATTTAAAGGAAAATACCTTACCTTTTTAGCAGCTACTTTTGTACTTTCATTACACTGTTTCGCTTGATCAACATCACTGCAAACATTTGATTTATATCTGGAAGCCCCACAAATGTCACACTTCTCTAAAGTTTCATTTTCATTTCGAAATAGCATACAACTGTTAGGGCACGCATCCCACATTTCATGCTTGAATCCCAAATCAGAAGTGAGCTTGTTTTCCTGATAAAAGGATTTTGGAATTCTTGCATTAACGAATGTCTTCTCCAATAGTTTTACCAATATTGTGAAAGAACTATTCGTCCATCCATTGTGTTGTTTTAAGGACAAGAGTTCAACTACAAATGAGATTTCAGTAATACCCTCCGGACAATTTTCATATAACTTTCTTTTCACATATTTTAAGAGTTTGAAATATTTTGGCAAGTCACCATCAGGCACCACATCTTCTACTCCATGTTCATCACTACATGAATTTTCATGTGTCTGTGGAACCCCCCTTCTCTCTTTAACCATTGCAATCATATCTCCCCCCAAGCTCGATTCATATGATATATCATCAAGTGACACATCATTACCAAAATTACATGTATTATCCTCCAATGCATAGACCAACTCCCCATGATAAATCCAATCCTTATAACTCATGTCAAAACCATGCATCTCTATGTGACCCTTCACAGTGTGTAGGTTGTGGTAGACTCTGTTTACACATTTACTACATTGGCATTTGATGCATGACGACTGCATATTTTTATTCCTATATGCAAAGCTAATAAACCTTTCAACCCCATCTATCACTACTAAAAAAATGACAATTAAGGACATAGATATTAAGGACAACTTAGAAGTTGTCCTTTAAAAAAACGTATAAGGGACAGGGAGATTTAGCTATCCTTTATAATAGTCTAAAAGGATAGCAATATTTTATGCGTCCTTAATAACAGGCTGAAAATAGTTTTTAGGACGACAAAAAATTAACGTCCTTAAAAATAACTCTAAAAGGACATCACTTACCGTCCCTTAAAATAATTCATTTCCCTCTCTTATTTTTGTGTTCCCTCTCTTTTCAAAAAGGACATCATTTTCATTACTGTCCATTATAAGATAGCAAAAAGGATAGCAATTTATCGTCCTTTAAAATAATTCATTTCCCTCTTTTTTTATTAATCAGAGCAAAAAGGATCAAATAGGACAGCAATTTGAGAGTGTCCTTTAAAATAGGATAACATTTTGAGGTTACCAAACAAATCCTCCAAATCTCACCCAAATAGCATTAATGAGTTGTGCCCTGTCGGAACCCATACCACAAGGTATAACACTTAATGCTATTTGGGGGAGGATTTTGGGGAGTTGTTTGGGACACAAATCATTTTCCTTTTTTAATTGGGTCAAATAAACAAATAACCCTAAAATGTATATAACCCAAATACACTCCATCGCAACCTCTTCCCCGAAAACCTCATTCCTCTCTCCCTGACAGTCGCTCGCTCCAGTCTGACGTCCCTCTAGTCCGGCACCGCTCTCCTCGTTCAAGGTTTGTCCATTTTTTTTATGTTATACCTATTAGAAATAGAGAAAGTGTAAGGTTATACCTGTCTGGGGTCAAGTTTGTACCAACCATAATGACAGTCCTAAACTGCTCAGTTATAGAAAACTTCATTCCAACTTAAAATGCAATATTCTTCATGTCTTTCGGTAAACTAGGGCTCTGAAAAGGAGTCATTTTTGTTTATATTTGTCTTAAAGAGGACATTGTTATCATTTTGTTTTTTGGGATTTGGATTTGGATTTGAAGTAGAATACATGGATTGCTGGATTGGATTATATCTTTTCAACGGGTTCACATGCATAATCCGATTTGTTTACATTATATGGATTGGGTTGTGTATATTTGGATTATATCCGATTCTTGTACCAATATTCTTTTTATAGGTTTGGTCTTGTATTTAATCTTGAACAGAAATATCTTCTCCCAAATGCCACCATGGTGTTTTTCCAGTTTGTTTTTGCGGGGATTACTTTGATTTTGATTGTTGGGGATTTATTGGGGAGAATGAACTTTTATGTGTGATGTTGTTTGTGCCTCTTTGGCTGACATTTGCGTACACTGTGGGGGCATTTACTATTTGGTCACTTAATGGTTGGCTAGCCTTAATGGGAATTATAGACTATTTGGTCACTGTTTTGAAAAGCCTAAAAAAATTTGGAAACAACATGAGATAAAAAATATATCCACTATGTTAGAAATTTGTTTGAAATTGATTGAGAAAGTTTTGCCCAAAGTGTCCATTCCTAGACAGGTCACCGGTAATCTAAGATCCTAATCCGTCTGATGGCTTTCATTTTTTGAGCGAAATTTTTGAGTTGAATTTTTTTTAGTGGAATTTATTCATCCATATAATGTAAATGACTTTATTTTGAGAGGATTTTTTTTCATGTGTAGAAAACATTTAAGGGTATCCCTAAAAAAAATTAGTTCAAAATGAGTAATTTTGATATTTTTAAAATTTGCATAAAGTTTGTAACTTTTTTTTTTCTTTAAATAAAATGTGCACACTTGTTATGTTTAAATGTATATCTTTTATATGTACGATAATATATTTTTTTAACGTGATGAAGGATTTATCGGATCACGTCTTTGGAGTTGATATGGATAAGGGTTGGATAGGATCACGTGATTGAAATTAAAAAGAATACGTGGATGGGGTTGATGCATATAGGAATAACAATATGCAATCATCACGTATCAAATGCCCAAGTAGTAAATGTGTAAACCGAGTCTACCACAACCTACACATTGTGAAGGGTCACATAGAGATGCATGGGTTTGATAGGAGTTATAAGGATTGAATTTATCTCGAGGAGTTGATCGATGCATTGGATGACAACACACGTGATTTTGGTAATGATGTGTCACGTGATGATGTATCATATGAATCGAGTCTCAGTTCATCTCGCATGAGGGTATATACTAAAAGATATATATAATAGGATTTTGTAAATATTTATATATGCTTACTCATTTCTTTTGTACAGGTGATGCTAGTGGTACATCCTCTCTAAAGAGGAAAGTTAGCCGGAGTTCCAAACAATGGAATGAATGGGGCAACGGTGAGAAAAAGATAATTGGTTAGGATGAAGATTGCCAACTAGTTGGACCATATGCGAAGAAGTTGGTGAGTCAACTCGGCTATTATGCACGCCAATGGGATTTATTTCCTTTGACTTGGACTAAAATGGATCAATGAAAACTCGACTTTTTTTGGGATCAAGTGCAAGTAATATTAACTTAATCTTGTTTTAGTAAAATTGATTATTTAGAATCATTAATATATCTAACTAATGCATTTTTTATTCTCTGATTAGCACAAATGCACCAGACTATTATCAAAACCTATGTTTGCATAAGATTGGAGTTCGATGGAAATCCTTTAAGTACGAGACCAAGAGTAAGTACTATACAGAGTTGAACACAGACGCGGAGCATTTAACAATTACACCCCTTCAAGTCGACCCGAATCAATGGAAAATCTTGGTGAAACTTTGGGGTCAAGAGGCATCAAAGGTATCACATTTCTTTCTTAGTTAGAAACTTTTTGGATTACATGTAAAAAAATAGTGGATGTTTTGGGTTTGGGTGCAGGTGTGTGGGGGAGGGTGGGTGCTGTTTTGGGTTTGGGTGGGGGTTATTTTGGGTTCGGTGGGATGTGGGGTCTAGTTTGGGTAAGGGTGGCATGTGTGGGATGTTTTGAGTTCGGGTGGGATGCATGGGGGGGTGGGGGTGGGGGTTGTTTTGAATTGGTGGAAGGAGTTTATGTATTTTTTTCATTATTGATATTAATGTTGATTAAACAGGTTGGATTACATGTAAAAACAAAGGAAACTCTGTCGAAAGTTTTAGAAAATAATACATTGTATCGATGGGTCGGGTGGGGGTTATTTTTGGTTCGGGGATGTTTTGGGTTAAAATTTTGAAGATATCCCTCTAACTGTGGGGTACTTGTATATAACTGAGCAAGTTAAAACATTTGAAGTACTTGCATATAACTGATCAAGTTAAAATTTGGAAGCTGCCCCTCTAGCTGTGGGGTACTTGCATACAATTGAGCAAGTTAAAATTTTGAAGTTGCCCCTATAACTGCAGGTACTTGCATATGAGCTGAGCAAGTTAAAATTTGGGGCTTCCCCTATAACTGTGGGGTACTTGCATATAGCTGAGCAAGTTATATTTTTTTTAGCGCAGCCCCGTGTGACTGTGTGCTACTTTTTAGTGCAACCCCGTGTGACTGTGGGGTATTTTGTTACGCATATTCATTTCTTGGGTAGTAACTAAGAGATGGGGTTAGCCCTTTTCACATATATCATAAATAAAGAAATAATTATTTTTTTACTTTGAAAATTTCCTTTAGTCTGCAGGGTCCTTGTTCCAAACTTTTCTAAGGAACCCTTTTGTCTTATAAAAAATTACAAGTTTAGAGAGGGGGAGTAGACCCGCATCTCCCTATTTTCTGAAAACTGGTCAAGTAATTTTTTTTCTTGAGAACAAAGGTTAGGACTTGTTCTCTAGGCTGTAAATATGTATATAATAATAAGAAGAAAAATGTAGTGAATTTTTTTTTTATTACTAGGAGGGTAACCCCCTACAAGTCTGGTGATAAAAAATAACTGTTATGTCTGTAAGGACTTTGCTCAGTATACTTTTCCCTTAGGATGGATATTCCTCCAAGTATAATGAGGAAAGACCTTCATGTCATGGACCCTATTCTAATCTAGTAGAGGTTATACTATTCTATTAAGAAAGAGAAAACATTAATTCGGTGTACCTTTTGTTGAGCGATTCTAGGCCTTTCTGTCTATATTCCGGTCGATTATACCTTTTTGTCACAGAATATGGGTTCCTCTCCCATGGCAGCTGCTGGTGGGGTTTCCTCGCCAAAAAAAAATATTTGTGGCAGGGGGACCCTCATCTGGATGCTTCGCAACTCTGGGTTCCTCGTCTGAGGCTTTGTACTTTGGGGTTCCTCGCTATCATATTTTGTTGATGGTGGTTCCTCCATCAGAGGTCCCTCGCTTGACTCTAGGTCTAGGTTCCTCGTTGGCAATTTTACAAATGCAAGCTTTCTCATCAACACTTTGAATACAAGGGTTTCCTCATTGGAAGTTATGTTAGATTTGGGTTCCTCGACCGCGGGATTGAACACAAGGAGTGCTTCACTGCTACTTGAGATGGGGAGAGGGGTCCTCAGGCAGAGGCCTCTATCTTAGAACTGAGTTTACTGGGAGTCCCTCATTGAGAAACCAAACTGCTAGAGGTTCCTCATTTGATTTTTCTACCAGGGGTTCCTCGTCTAGGGCTCCAATTAGGAGTCGTTTCTCGCATGACCCTTTTATCGAGGGTTCCTAATTTTTTACATTTGTTGAGAAAAGAAGGGTTCCTATAGGTGTCGAGGGTTACTTGCCTAGGGCTTAAATTATGAGCAGTTCCTCGTGATGATTTTGAGGGGTCCCTTATCATTTACTGCCTTGGAGGGAGGGAGGGATTATGCCTGTTGATGATTTGACATTTTGGACGAGGACCCTTAAGGGTTCCTTGCCACTTGATAGAATGGGGGATTGTCTCCTTGTACAGGGGTCCCTCATCTGGGATTGATTTTTCCATGGGTTCCTCGCCATTTCAAAAGAAACAAACTCCTCATCTTTGCAGATTCACTTGCCTGCTTTTCTGAACTTGAGGAATATCTCACCTTCAACTGTGAACTCAAGGGACTCGTCAATTGGACGCTCGACTGCTGAGGTAGAGTAAGCTTCCTCGCGTGTCACTCCCCCAACAAGGGTTTCCTTGATCGTGGGTTTGGGGCCTAGGGGTTCCTCGCCGAAGAATATTACAAGCAAGGGTTCCTCGCCAGTTAACTTAGAACCAGTGGGTTCCTCCCCAGCCATCGTGACCCTGAGGTGTTCCTCGAGTGTCAAGGGTTCCTCGCACCCGTTATCAGCCGTGGTGGGTTCCCCGCATCAGCCTGCAAATATTAGGGGTGTTGTCCTAGCACCAAAGGGTCCCTCGTTAGGAGCTCCATTGGTGGCTGGTATTTTGGATGGAGATGTCTCAACCTCAAATGTAGTCGAGGGTTACTCACCGCAATTATCGTCGATGGATGGTGGTTCCTCACTTGTTTGTTATCTGTCCGAGGGTTCCTCTTCTGCTCAAAGTAATTTTTTGCTGATAACCTTTGGTTTTCCATCTGGCAGTGGCATAGTCCAGGGCTCCTCACGATACCCGTCTTACATTAGTTCCTCGTGTGTTTATTTTTTATCATAGAGTTCCTCGCATATTGATTTTTTTTCTACGAGTGTTTCGACATCTACCAATGAGGTGCTGGCTTCTAGCTGTGGTAAGGAGGGTTTCTCGCAGATGATTGATTCTTCTAGGGGTTCCTCGTATGTCGACTTCACCTCTAAGGGTGTCTCGACATCTGCCAATGGCACTATGGGGAGTCTGCTACTGGCCAATGGTTGCTCGCGGATGAGGGATGCTACCTGGAGTTCTTCGCAGGTTGGGTTTCTATCAGAGGGTTCCTCGTAGGTTGATTTACCATCTGAGGGTTCCTCGACTATGACTAATAATCCGTTGGGTTTTTTATGTACCCCCTCAATACTTCGGGGCTCCTTGCCTGTTAGTTAATTATTGACGACCACAGGTTTGTCATTTGCGACCCATATGGCAATGGGTTCTTCATAGATGCCATTTCCCATAGTGAGTCCAAACCTTTCTATCACCGCGGGTTACTCATCGAGTGCCACTTCTCTACCAATGGGTTCCTTACGCGTCGACTTCTCATCTGAGGGTGTCTCGACCCCTACCTTGTCAAGGGTTCCTCGTCTGGTGGTGTTATGTTTGGGAGTTCCTCGTACATGTATTTGCCAACTGCGAATACTACCGTGACTTCTTTTTCGATGATGAGGGACGTCCAGGGCTCCTCGCGAGTTGACGTCTCAACAGGGGTTGCTACTGCCACTTCTTTTTTTCTCGCGAGGGACACCCAGGGTTTCTCATCCATAGGTTCCTCGCGAGTTGATGTTTCTCGAGGGGCTTCTGCAGTTGAGATTTCCTCACTTAGAATTTCTACCATGATGGTTTCTTTTCTTGAGCCAATGGCTCTTGGAAGTTCCTCAACCACTTCATCCTGTTATGGGTAGGGGTCCCGCGACTCATCATACCGATGAGGACCGTCCCTCTGAGAAGAGGATAGAAAATTCCTCTCCTCTTCCATAGTAACAACTTTGTAGGGTGATTCCTCCAAACCCATACCCTTGGCTGTTGTTGATCTTGACGGTGCCACTACTTGCTTCGGCGCCGCTCTCTACGACTAAGCTACTTCTACTGGAATCGCCGCCGGAACGGCTGCCCCTCCAGAGGGGGCTGCTGCTCGTGTTACACAACCTTGACCCAAACTTGTCAAGTCTAGTTGTTTTGTTTCAAAAAAACATAATCATAAGCCTCTGCCACCGGAGCTACTCTCGGTGAGCTAGCCTGCCCTCCTGGAGGAGCAGGTTTCTTTACTCCGGTCACCACCACATCCTCCTCGGTGGTCTGGTCATTTTGAGCTCCATTCCTCGATAGAATGTCTTCAAAAACTAGCTACTTAGAAATGTTGAAACCTTCTTTGTCCATGAAAGTGAGGATACCTCCCCAGCGGAGTCGCCAAATGTAAGAGGGTAGTGAGACTGGGGTCTATGAATAACTGGAAAGGGTGAGGCATGACCCACTCCAATGGACGCTGTCTGCAAGGTTCTCAAGAACTTCTGGAGCAGCTTCTGATGAAACCTTCTCCTTTTGGTAAAAATGGATCTCAAGGTGGAACTCACTCCCTGCAAGAAGATGAACTTCACAACAATAGTAGTAACTTTTCTAAAGAAGAACTCCTGAGAGTGATGGCTATTAGTGGGGAGTGAAAGAACAAGGCACTTAGCACTTAGAGAGATAGTAGGGAGAAAATACTGGAGAGGTTCTGGTGTGATTTAGACAGAGTCACTGTGCTATTGAGTTTTTCTATTATCCTCTTTGACCTTTCCCAAGGGTCCTATTTATACTTAGGCACTAGGGATGGGTTGGCACTTTTGGCGCCAAAATTTAGAGGGTTGGTGAGGGACAAGGTCTGCAGTGTACTATTTGTCCCTACCTGTGTGCAGCAGCCTGTCCCCTCAGACAGGTGCCACCTGGTGCAAACCAAATTCAAAAGGCAAATATATCTCCTAATGGAGACAAAATATTTGATTTGGTAAATATCTTTTTAAATGGTAACTTTTGGTACCAACTTTGTAAACTTGAGGGGGGTCTCAAGGACCACCTCCTCTAAAATCTTCGTAAGCTTGAGGGGGATCTTGAGGACCCCCTTCTAAAATCATTTTTATTGAGAGGGGCCTAGAGGACCCTCTCCTTTAAAATCATTTTATAGACAATTATTTTCTTGTGAGTAACCCTTTGGTTGCTCACCCTGGTTGTGTTTGACTGTGCGGTGTGAGAACTGGGTGACCCTAAGGTCTTTCTACTAGTATTCTCTCAATCCTATAGTGATAAGTGGTTGATCTTTCTCAATATACCTTATCCTTCATCCGCCAAGCCAAACTCCTAAGAGATCCCAACTAGCCTACTTGAGCCCTGCTTGCTCAACTAGACAACCTATACAAGAAGATAAGTATTGAATACTTTTGTTCTTTTAAATAATGAATTTTCATGATGAGGGGTTGCTTATGGTAGCCACCCCCTCATCCTAACTTGGTTTTCTGGGAGCTGAGGGGGGAGGATCTTGAGGGTCCCTCCTCCAATATGATTTTTTGTTGTTGAGGAACCTTAGGGGTTCTCCTTCTCAAATATGGATTTTTTGCGGTCAAGGGACCCTGAGGGCTCCTTCTCAATATGGCATTTCTGCGGTTGAGGGACCCTGGGGGTTCCTTCTCCAATATGAATTTTTGTTGTTGAGGGACCCTGGGGGTTCCTTCTCCAGTATAGAATTTCTGCGGTCGAGGGACCCTGGGGGTTCCTTCTCCCATATGGAATTTCTGCAGTCGAGGGACCCTAAGGGTTCCTTCTCCAATATAAATGTCTGCGGTGGAGGAACCCTGGGGGTTCCTTCTCCAATATGAATTTTTAGTGTGGAGGGACCTTAGGGGTTCCTCCTCTAATATGAATTTATGCGATGGAGGGACCTTGGGGGTTCCTTCTCCAATATGATTTTTTTTGGTGGAGAGAACCTGGGGGTTCCTTCTCCAATATGAATTTCTGCGGTAGAGGGACCCTGGGGGTTCCTTCTCCAATATAAATTTCTATTATGGAGTGAACCTCGGGGTTCCTTCTCCAATATGAATTTCTACGATGGAGGGACCTTGGGGGTTCCTTCTCTAATATGAATTTCTGTGGTGGAGGGACCCTGGGGTTTCCTTCACCAATATGAATTTTCTGCGGTCGAGGGACCCTGGGGGTTCCCTCAACCTCATATTTTCTGTAAGCTGAAGGGGGGGTCTTTGAGGGACCCTCACCCATAAATATAGTGATCAAGCTTGAAACAACCTTCTGCACAAACCTATCTCTCTTGACTTGGACGGTGCCTAACATCCTATCCACCTTCTTTGACCTAGATTCCAAATTAAACTTAACCTTACTCGAGTCTTTCAACTTCTCCTCTAACTCACAAATCCTAGACTCAAGCACACGCCTAGACTCCTCAAACTCTAGTACCTCCTTTTTCAATGCCTCCATCAAACCACGAAGGCTATTTCTATCTTTCTCAACGTACTCTAGCTTTTCCCTAAGTGTCTTCTCCCGTGCCTTAAGATCCTCAATCAAAATATCATTATTCTCTAAGGCATGCTCATTCAACCTAGCTTGCAATTTAGATTTTTCTTTTTTCACCTTCATCGCTTCAGTATATAATTCGTTAAATGCAACTTGCAACTCTTTCACATCAGCCTCCCCTTCACTTTTCTCACCCTCACTCACTTGGGATTTGAACTCAACCGCCTCAAAAGTGTCATGCACATGAATATCTTCATGGGAAGATTTATCGTCATCTCTCATATGACAAGCCAAGAAAACAACAAACTTCCTCGCATTTGGGTAACTCTCTCCCTCTTCCGAATCACTATCACTTAAGGAGTCATTATAAGCTATCAGTTTCTTTCCCTCTTTTTTAAGTCTAGTGGGACACTCAAAAACCTTGTGACCATACCCCTCATACACAAAATACCTATCCAACTCATCCCTCTTAACTTTCTCACTCTTATCCTTAGGGGTGGAATCTACCTTGATGTTCTTGAATTTCTGAAATCTTTTCGTATATTTTGATTGCTTTTGGAATTTGAGAAATTTTTTGAACTTCTTTGCCAACAAGGCGACATACTTAAAATCGGAATTGCAATCGTCATCCAAAAATTTAGTATCCTCCTTCCGGACTTTCAAAGAAATGCCATTTTCTTTCATTGGCTCTTGCTTGGAGGTAAACATGTCGAGTTCATAGGTTTGTAGGTCACCTAAAATCTTTACTAGTTTCTTCGACTCAAGCATACCTAGGAGTTTAAAACAGTCACTTTTGCATAAAACCTACTAGGCAAAGATCTCAAAATTTTCTTTATCACACGATTATCAGGTATCTTCTCACCTAAGTTAATTGACGCGTTGACAATAGTGGACAACCTAATGTAAAACTCGTCAAACGTCTCACTCTCTAACATTTTAATCGTCTCAAACTATGTAGTGAGGTTTTGTAACTTAGACGCCCCAACCGTGCTCGTGCCCTCATGAGTAAGTGCAAGTGTATCCCAAACCTCTTTTGGTGTTTCACAAGTCATGATTCTATTGTAATCTTTAGGTGTGACATGTGAGGAAAAACGTGCAGATCCTTAGAGTTGTAAAGTGCAAGCCTATGTTCAGCCTCAGTCCATGACTCAACAGGTTTCAAACTAGTGGCCTCACCCTCTCGTGTAACTGGTGGTGTCCAACCATTTTCAACCACTAACCACAGAAGCTCATCTATGGATTTCAAGGCACTTCTCATTCGCATCTTGCAATAAGCATAGTTAGTATCATAAAAAACAGGAATACGAAAACTGTCATAGTTTCTAAAATTCATCCTTAAAAGAAAATGGGATCAACACAATAAATATGTTTCTAGCTCTAATACCAATTTGTAGGCCCCTTTATTTTTCAAATTAACTTTTCTTTATGGATGATGAAACAACTTTCCCTTTTTGAAAACCCTTTTTCAAACTTTTATGTGCACCAAATTGTGAACCAATTTTAACTTAACAAAATTTTATTTTGATTAATCCTAAACAAGCATCTAGTGATTAAAGCAAATAAAGTAAGGAAACAAATGCTCACAATGCCGGATGTACGAGGAAACCACTAAGGGAAAAAAATCTCGAACGGCCCAAGACAGACAATCATTATGAATGTGGATTTATAAGTAATAGACACAAGTCTTACTCAACGACTTGATCCCCACGAGACTTGATGCTATTCTGATCTTCAACCACCCTTCCATAGTGCCCATGCGAATCCTTTTGCGATACCTGTCCACAACAGTTGCCTCTACGAATGCCTCGGTGTCCACCGCTATGGCTTGATAGTATTTATGATGTTTAACACTGCTCTTCTACTTCTCCACCGTAAAATTCAGCAAAGATATATGTAGAACAAACTCCAAATGGAGCCAACAAAGACCACTATAGCATATAATAATGAAAACTCAGATCTTTGAAACTCGAAGGATGTTTTGTACTTAGAAAACCTTACAAAACTATGTGCAGAATACGTTATAGTTTGTATACTGTTTTTCATATTGCACACTTAACGAAATTCTGAGAAAACATGCCATAAATAATTTTCTTAAGTCGGCAGCTCGCTAAAGAGATATAGGCCCGTCGTTCGAATGACATACCTATCTCGCTCAGGACGCTTGTGTTTTATTTTAACACAACTCTAAACCATCTTTATCTCAGAATAAACGAAGTATAAACGTTTTCAAACTCTTTTGAAAACATTTTCAAATTATTTTTTAATGAAATACATCCTTAAATATTTTAAAATAAATTCCGAGTCCCATTAAAATAATGCATTCATACCTAAGTAATCTCGGAATGCAATTTGATTTTAAGACGAAATATGCACCATAAAACCGGCTTGATAAATCTTTAAATCTTTGCTGCAACGTCTTCAATATGTCATAGTCTGTGTGGGATCATGATCATAAAAATCTACCTATGACTCAAAAGTGTTTTGTTTCGGGAATAAGCGAAATAAACATACAACGAACTCAATTGGAAATTTGGTCCTTGCATAAATTGGGGAAATTTGAAATTAAATTAATATAATTTAAATTGAGAATAAATTTTTATTTGTGATCGCATGTTTATTTTATCCAATTGGGCATAATGGGTTCACTCGTAGAAAAATGAATTGTATGGTAATTAACTTATGGTTATGTGTTGATTAAACATAATAAAAATGTGGATGCTGGGAAAAAATAATTTGGGCACTTCTTGGGATGTTTTGGAGACTCGTGTATGTGTTTTAGACCTCTAAAACCGAGTTTTGGGTATAGGTGTACCATTTGGGGAGTTGTTGGGCTACTTCGGTTATAAATTCATGTTCATTTGGGAGCCCAAAATAGAGATTAAAGAGTAACTCGAGATTAGAACCTTTTATAAGTTAATTAGGTGTTTAGAGAATCCCTTCCATCCACCAAAGATTAACCTAGCAACCCCACCTCCATAAAGAGAATATACCAAGGCAAAAAGAAGGAAGGAGATTAAGGATCCAAGAAGAACGACTTTCAATCTTCATCATAAAGCAAGTATTCTCATGTAAAAATTAACTTTTAATATACTTCTTGAGTCATTGGTGTATTCTCATGAAATTTCTGGATTAAGATATGAATTGATGATAATAGGATGCAATTAAACTTTATGCATGCAGAAGGACAAATTTGAATTTGATGTTTAATGATTGCACATACTGAAGTTAAACCCAGAAAATTGAAATAGAATAAATCTTGAATTGAATATATTAGAATCTAGGCTATAGAGTATTTGATTTGTGATGATTATTTTCCACGTATAGAGTCTAAAATCTGAGTCTGATTAAATAGGAATATGGATTCAAAAATTTACTTTTGATAGGCTATGATATTGGATTAAATTTTGAGTTTTGGGGGATGAGATCTTGTGTTAATTTGATTAATTAACAAACCAAAATGATGTATTATGGAATGAAGAACCAAATCCAATTATAATATAATTGTGTAAAACAATTGGGAAGAATTTAGAATTTGGGAAATAGTAGTTCTGAGCTTCTGCCCAGGTGCTAATCGCTTCGGCCTCCCAAGGAGAATTTATTTGTCCAGGGCGAGCAGGTTTAGCTTGTGGGTCAGGTCAGGATGGGACCGAAGATATGTACGGGAGATTTTTAGGAACTCATGCGAGTTGGTGGGAGGTCATCCAAGTGAATAGTTATTTTATTAAAAATGGATTTGTGTCGCTAATTTAAATGAAATAATTGAGAATTAACTAGAAGGTCAGTTCTGGGATTATTAATAAGCGACTAAATGGGGCACCTTGAAAATTATTAATGTTCAATTAAATGGGACATATTGGGGTTAGTTATGGAGTTAATTACCCAAGCATATTCTATTTTTTTTTAAAAGTTTGTGTTATTATTTTTATAAATGGAAAAATTGTCAATTAACTAGATGGTCAATTTTTAAAGTAAGAATATTACTTGAGGATTATGGATACCACTTTTGGGGTAATTATAGCATTAATTACCTATACATATTATGTAGGGCTGGCAATTTTTGACACGATAACCCGTTTACAGTAATAACCCACAATGACCCGAACATGACACGATTAACTTGTATACATTTAAAAGTACCGAAAACTTATACTCAAATCAAAATCAACGCGACCCGAAAATGACATGACTAACCCGAATTGCCACCCCTAATATTATGTGATAAAGATATCTATTTATGTATTTGTGTGGATATACCCATGTTCGTGGACGACTAATCGATTGGGGTTGCGTACATCTCGGGACCGTAGCACGCGTCGGCACAGGTGGGCTAGGCGTTGTGTAGGTCATTATTATAGGTACTATGTAGCAGCGCTACTCATGAGGTGGTAGGGGTAGATGCTGGGATCCATTGTTACCATCGTGGGTATGGACCGTGCAGTGTACTGCGTAGAGACCGCCCTACTTGTATGTGTATGTGATGTCCAGTTATTATATAAATTAATTGAGATTAATTAAATTATCTAATGATATAGACCACCAATT
Organism: Sambucus nigra; assembly: GCA_949130495.1. Lineage (NCBI taxonomy): Eukaryota > Viridiplantae > Streptophyta > Magnoliopsida > Dipsacales > Adoxaceae > Sambucus > Sambucus nigra. The sequence continues at coordinate 578,241,026 of OX422217.1, forward strand.
ATGAACCCAATGCTACGTGAATGCGTGACAGATAGTTTTGTTACTTAGTAGGTAGTATATCTGGTGTATTCTGGAAAATGATGATACGGGTGGAGACAATTTACTTCATAATGTGATTTATTCTAGATACATAAGGTATTAATTATTATTATTATTATGAATATAAGTTTTCGCAGTTGAGGACTTAGGTTAATATGCGTGTAGTATTACACTTAGATGAGGGATGAGGTACTTATCGCATGTGAGTGCCTATGGGGTTACATACTTTGAATTAACTGTATTATTGCTTAATTTCTATAATTTAATTCTTATAACTCTAGCTGTTCCAAATTATAAAAATATTTTTCCCCCCGATTTATATTGAGACAGGATATCAGACTTGCGGTCATGTTTACACAACGACTACCTTAGTTCATTTGATTCTAGCATAGGTTGCTATTTCCATTCCTGTCAATTTATTATTTCTTATTATTGTATGGACATAAGCCTGAATTTATTATTCAGTTATTTGCACAATTTTATTGTTGTTGGATTTTTATGACTAGTTGGGTGTTCGATTTTTATTTATTATCAGTTGATATTTAAATGGTTTTTGTGCATGACATTTTTAAACGAAAAATTCAAATGTGTTACTATTATTATTATGGTTTCGATGCTGAGAACGATATAGATTAATAGACAAGGCCCATCTTCAGTATATTGTGTCTGGCCAAACTTTACGTAGAAAATGAGGGTTGTTAACAAATATTTCAAATCCTATTGTCAAACACGTATCTTCTTGCCAACTAAAAAAACTAAATTTAACCTTACTAAAAGTCGACTTGATCCGGTGGCCTGACCTTCACCTAAATATTACATCAACTGCAATTTGAAAACTCCTCTTCCCACTGAGACACGCTCCTCTCCTCCAATCACCATAGTGACCTTCTCTGCAATCGACTTCTCCCGCGACGACGAATCAGGTATGAACTTAGGGTTTTCAAATTTCTCTATCCTTTAAATATCTTTCTGAATTTAGCCTCGTGTGAATAAGAATACTTGTTTATACTTCAAAACTATATTATCAACACTCTCACTGAAGCCAGAAGAATTGTCGTGAAGGCAACAATCTAGGATAACATTTTCGTTCTAAACGCAATAGTTCTGGTTACATTGTCCCAAGACAAAATGAGAGACAATCATTGTGGTTTGGGAACCGGAGATTGAATATACCATCACAAGGAAGGATTAATAGATCCTTGTCATTGACTTATTGCATCATCGTCATCATCATATCCAGGTATCCTAGTTAGGGTTATAGTGAATAGGGTTTGACGGAGAGAAAGAGGAGTGGGAAAAGAGCGAGAGGGAATGTTTTTTGCATTATGTTGGATTTTAACATATTTTCATGTGTTGGTTTAAAATTGGAGATAATGATGTTTTCGTTAGAGGTTGGATGGAGAGGTGTTTACTAGAGATTTGAATATATTTACTCAAGTTTGTGTTTGAGTGTATTGGTCTTTATTTAAGGTTAGTTAATTGGGGAAGATGATGGGTGTTTGGTAACATGGTTATATTTTTAAACTAAGGGTGTTTTGGTCTCCACGTGTTCTTGGGGGTTATGTCAAATTAGGATTTATGGGTTTTTAATGGCTGATAGAAGATTAGGGGTTATGTTGAAGACATTAGCAAAGTGGGGGTTAAGTCAAATATCATATTAACAAGTGGGAGTTAAGTAAAAAAAATTATTTTTAAATAATGAGTTTTTTTATTTTGAATTGAATCCATAAAATATTTAGATACCTTGTAAGTAAAATGAAACTCAAATAATCATATATGTACAAACAGAATGGCGCATTTAAACAAACAAGGATTCAAAGCACACTATACCATATCCCAAACAGAATAGCCCATTTACACACAATGGTAAAGGGGCCTTCTCTGATCAATGATCACAGTAAATAAAATTCCCCAAAATTAGGAATATGACATATTTTATGGTTGAAAAGTTAATGAAACTTATTTATGGAAAATCTCTTTAAATGGGACATACATGTAAATGTTCCATTAAAAATGAGTTAACTAACTATTAAAGTTGTCAATGGTGTAATGTGTCCCTACACACAAATAATACCCTTATCATATATGACTCGTATATCAATCTAATAATGATGAACCCTAATAGTTTGCGAAATACTATTTTTTGTTTGAACTAAGAGTAGTTTTATTCTAGAGATAATCAGCAACTATCATATATCATATGATAATGATCAATGCAAAAAGATGAATGGCCATATTAATATATAATGGTCTAAATAGACTTCTTATTTTCTAGTTATTTATCCATTTATTAAGTTAAATATTTTGAAAAATAATTAAATAATCGTTAGTATATATTAACAAACTTTTCTTTTATTTTAAAACATACTAGTTTTTAGCCCCGCGCGATGCACGGGTATTTTAAAATTCTTTTACGTTGTATATTGTATGACTCAGAGATGAAACCAAGTTGGGGAAAAGAGGGGCCATGGCCCCCTAATATCTTGAAGACCACTTATGTATTAATAACGAACTTAAGTTATCTCAGCAACTTCTTGTAAATAATTCCAACCACTTGATGAAAGCTTAAAACCCTTAAATCCCATCTTTATCTCTCAAGGTGTTAAGGTTCCTAACTTTCAAGGATTTTATTTATGTTTATCTCCAAAAGTCATAGTTTAAAATACAAGTCTATATGACAATATATGTAACATATATTGTAACAACCCCCATTTTCTTATGTAAAGGTTGGCCAGATACAATATGCCAAAGATGAGGCCTCTTATACAATCTATACCATTCTTAGCATCGACTGTAATAAACATTCATATAATAAACCACATTTGAAATAAAACTGGATTAAATTGAATAACAAGAAATAATAATGAAACGAACATCCACGTCCAACAAAATAAAAACCAACATGAACAAAATTGTCTCGACTAATAAATCAAATGACTCCAGGCTTATGCCCTTACAATAATCCAAAATAAGAAAAGATGGGAAGAAGTAGGAATGTAAGCTAGAATCTATAAATTTATCTTCGAGAAGCAACACGTGATAGCAAGTCTGATATTCCTTCAGTTTCGCTATATCTGTTTAAGCAAACCTGGGGGGGAAATATTTATAATTTTGGGTCAGCGCCCTAAAGTGTGCAAGAATTAACTTACCAAATTTAAAGTGAAAAAATACAGTTAATTCAAAGTAAGTAACCTCCATCTCACTCACTTGTGTCAAGTATCTCACCCATCATCCAAGCATGATATTTCACGTATAATTGAACAAGTCCCAAAATAATAAATGTTAACCGTGCCAATACAATATAAGATTCATTATGTAATAACCAACGTAATGAAATATAATGATTTATCTTCATATTAACATTTCCCATATTACTCATAAAAGTGATAAAAATATCTATTATGCAAACTACATATTATTGGGTCTATAATTTATCATCTGCAATCTTAGATAACTGGATTAATCTCATTTAATTTGTATAATCATATATATGTCCTTTCATATATGTGACACTCAAAGGCAACTACTAGTAGTGTCTCGTTCGTGCTTTATTGATAAGTCCGAAGGAATCCCTTATCCAATTAGACAACAGAAAATACACACAAGTGGGGTTGTCCCTACGCAGTACACCAGTTCACTGCCTATACCCAACGGTGACAAAGGATCCTAACATCAACACCTACCTCTCGTAAGTGGTGCTACTATATAGTACCTATAATAACGATATATGCAACGTCTATCCTACATGTGCCAACGTGTGCTACGGTCTCGAACGTGTGTAATCCTGACCGATAGGTACCTCCACGAGCACAGGTATGCACACATAATAACTATAAGTACATATTATTTTCATATACTTGTGACACTCTGCCAATTCTAATCCAGGGTGATTAATCCATTATTTAATTAAACAGGAATCATTAATGGTCTCATTCTAGCATCACTGTCAAAAATAAAATTATGTTATTAACACCCTAATGGCCCGGTGTCAAGTTTTTAATCTTTTTTATTAACAGGAAAATAAATTAACTAATAAGTCACATTCACCATTCTTGATAACAATATAATAAATACTAGAACATATGAATAAATAATAGTGACTGGAATAAACACTCGAGATAAAAATCAAGCACAGTCATCCATAATATAAAGCCAAATCCAACACGAGAAATAAAATGGAGGCACAATGTCTCTGAAAATAACCACCTACTAGAGATGGGAGACATGCCCGACCAAGATAGAGAAATAACTAAATAGGAATGGATAGATGTGGAGGCGTCTACTACCAAGATCCTGCAACTTCCATAACAGTTACATCATGTTAAATGAAGGAACTCTTAAGTCTGGCGTCCCTGTGGCTGGGCACCTAAAATGTTTTTGCAAAAATGGATTTGAAACGGGTCAGAGCCTAAGTTAAACAATTTAAGAATATTTTAGCAAGTATTTAAAAAGCATTAAAGAGTACATATTAGATACATGTTAGCTTCACATTCTCTCACTTGAGATCCTCACCTCTCAACTATTGTGCATGCCTAACGTACTCTACTAAACCCACGTAGTTACGCTACCCCACCTAACTAGTTGACTTAACTCTCTTCCTGCCTAATAATTCATTGTGCCTACTTGTATTCCCCATACAATATATTACTAAATTTCAAATCCCTTTTTATTTATTAGGAATCACCATTTAATTATTAAGTTCACAAATACTGAGATTAAATTAAATATCACTATCTATAGTATCAACTAAAACACCAGTATTAGAATAAATCACACATATACATTTACATCACTCTTATAATATAGATGTATACGACATCCCTAGGTGGAGACATGAGGTGTGGGCATATTCAACTATCATGTCTTGGTACATCACGTACTAAGTAAGGACATTGGGTTCGGAATCACTCTCGAACCATAGATTCACAATTCACATAAATTTCGAGGTGAACATAGTTCTAAGCTTTTGGGATACGCACATACCTAACGCACCCAAATGACTAGTCACACCCTCATTCACATAAGTGGTGCTCAATCCCTAAGTTCTATGTTCTGAGGTATAATCAAAATCCCCCCAACGAGCACATCAGGATAAAACTGTCCACGCAACGAAATCTCCCGTGACAGCAAGTAACCTAGGTATGTTCACATATAAGAATTCACACAATAGGTGTACACACAACATATATATATATATATATATATATATATATATATAACATCCGTATTGGTATACTCTCAACCTATAGTATATGTCTCAAACGTAGTATACATAACTCCCGAATATCCTATGTATTATTAAATTACGATTTTACTTCTCAACGTACATTCTCGAGTATCCCTCACTACTCGAAGTATGCCACCCATTCTTTAAAGTATTTCCGTAGTTAATTCATGCATACCCTACTAATCTAAGTCATGGTTTCGCTCGACTCCACTTGACATGATATTAGTCCCCGAATTAGGCTTTATTATCCTATCATGCCCAATTCATCTTAGTCATAAATTCTTCTCATGTGACTAGATAGGTCTTAATTTTAACATTGGTCTACTAGTAAATAAAAATATCTCCGATTATATTTCAAAATTACTTAAAAAGTTAACCCGATCATTTCCCACGAGTTCTCAGAAAAAAGGGGAAAATTATCTAATTCTAGGAAATCGAATCAATTTGGCCTTGGTCCGAATCGATTCAGCGAAGGAGCCGAATCGATTCACCTGTAACAGGTCTTATCTTCTCTTAATACAGCAGTTACGGGACTTGCCATTTTTAACCCTGAAACCTCCATATTTCAATCCCAATCTCCCTACTAAGTATTCTAAACGTTATACCAATATATATAAATGATTTTTAACGTAATAGAATCATCAAATTATCAAAGAACACCTTTAAATGGGATTAATTCAAGATAAATTCTTAAAAAGCCTACTTTATCATTTTTATTCAAGATACTCAATAAAACCCATATTTCTTCACATTTTAATGTTACTAATTCATCAAATTCTTTCTATATGCATAAAGAGATTTAACCTATCATAGTTCCTACCCAGGAACATGAATTAAATCTTTCCAATTAACACCAATATGTATGTATTCATGAATTTGTTCATCCTACACTAACATGAATGGGGTGTATGCTCATAATTTATCAAGATAAATACTTGACTTAATATGAAGGTCTGATTTTCTACAGAATTGTGGTGTGGTTGGTTTCCTTTCCTCCCGATCTATGCTCTAGTAGTGGTGGTGGTGGTGCAAGATGGTGTGGGAATGCCCTAGGAACTCCTCTTGTTCCTCCTCCTATGGCCTCTCTGTGATTATCTAACCTTTAACCCTAAATCATCACCTTACCAGATGATATAAATCTCCAATTTTCGTAGGTCTCTTTTCCCCAAAAATTCAAACGACTAAACTATCCCTCCGAGGTGCCAGTTTGACCTAAAAATGCTCCGGGACCCAAACCAAACTTCCGAGTATCCTTTTCTAACTATTTCAACCCTTCCAGATACATTGGCGCACTCAAAATGACCATTTGAATTATTTAAAAAATTACCTTGTATTTCATCAAATTAAGTCACGACATAACTGATATGCGTGTGCCGACTAAATTTATCGTAGCAGTCATATTTCTCACTCACGACAATCATGATATATTCTAATTAATTTATTACTTATTCACAAAGTAATATTCAATAAAAATAAATATTAACCCTTGTCTAGCTAATTAATATTTATTTTAATTCGGATTAATTTCTCAATTTAATTTAATTAATCCTAATATAAAAATCATTAAAATTACGAGGTGTTACATACTTCCCCCATAAGAACATCTCTTGGACCGGAATCACAAACACTATGCTCTTACTGTAACAGTCAATCATGGCCCTATACGCTGCTAGTCAATCCATACCAATAATGCCATCATACTCCGACATATCTAACACAAGCATATCGGCGGGAAAAATAAGTCTCCTAATATCTATACTCACACCTCGATAAATAAAGAATATAAGTTTCCCACTACCGAGTGGTGAGTTTACACACATGACTGTACTATCTGTTGTGTCTAATAACCCGGAGGCTCATGCAATTCTAATGGCTATGAATGAGTGTGAAGCCTCAGTGTCAAATAAAATGCACCCCGGAGTCCCATGCATAAGAAACGTACCCTCAACTATGGGTGGAGCCTGTGGAACTGCGACCTGGTGGACGTTATACACACGCCCATACTGTAACTGTCCATGCCTAGGTGGGGCTATGGGAACGACTGGTGCTACAAGCAATACTGTCACGACTGCTGGTGCAGGGAGGGCGGTGAGGAAAATAGGTCTCTGGGTCTCCTGACGAGCGCCCTGCTGCTAATGAACTCTGCCCTTATCAGTGCCATCCTGATGCTTGAGGACATTCTTTCCACATATGAAACACATGCCTGTGAAGTTACCTCCCCTATGGACCTACTGGCCTCGTCCCTGCTGCGCACTACCACCTCTCCCTTAGCCCTACTGGCCCTGCTGAAAACATTGTTGACTCGGCTGGCCCCGTTAACCCTGATGGCCATGCCAAAATCTACCATGTCCCTACCAGTAATCTCCCGAACGAAATCGCTTAGCAGTTTCCCTCTGATGGGAACACTACTTATTCTTTCACGGTTGACTCTAAGTCGATTGTGCCCCACTGGCACTGCTACCCCCCTGTCTTGCTCTCTGGACTCTCCTGAGCATTTTCTTCCCTTATTATGGGAGCGGTTGTCTTAATAGTGTAGTAGATCAGCATTCAACACATCCATTTATGTCTTCAAAGCTAGCTTACCCAACAAATGCTGTCGGATCCTCCAGGTAAGATCATCCACAAACAACTGTATCCTTTTCTCTTCTGTGCTCACCTCCTCAAGGACAAAGTTCAAAAGTCTATTAAATTCCTCCTCATACTGCGCTAGATTCCTCCCCTTCTGTGACACATCTAAGAATTTCCACTGTAACACATCATAAATTTTTTGGTTATTATTTTAATTATTTAATTCGGTACATAGTAATTCACTTGTGTCGTAAATTAATCAGAATTAATTAATGGGAATATTTAAAAGTGGATATATTTAAATAAGTTAACGGGTGAGAGTTAATGTTAGAAATTTATTCCGGATGGTGATTTTGAGCGCGCAATTGAGTCCGTTAGGGTCGAAATAGTCCGAAATGAGTGATTATATGCATATATTGGGTGTCGGGGCCTAATTAGACATATTTGAGCTCCATATTGAGAGTATGGACCCTTTTTATAAGGCCCATGGACCGAAAAATGTGAATATGGGTTTTAACCCCAAATGTGTACAGGTTATGCAAATTAAATCACATTAGAAGACTAAAGAGGGAAAAAGCTAAAGGGAGAGCCAAAGAGAAAAGGAACTTGGAAATCTTAGAGAGATTGTTTCAATTGCAATTCAACACCTTCATTCGATCCCTAGATCTTCATTTTTTAGGCAAGTGGTTTAAATTGTGATTATTAAATTGCATCTATATTTTCATAATAAAAGAGGTGGATTTCAATTAAATTCTACAATTTGTTCTTGAGCAAATTGGGGATTTCCTTTTAATGGGAGTTATAAATATGTAGGGGCTTTGATAGTTGATGAAATTGATGATTGAATTGATGAAATTGTTAGGGCTATATTTGTTATAACAAAAGATTGGAATTAGGATGAATTTAGGGACGTTTTAATGTAGAAATCTGTTCAGAACAGAGGTTGAAACTTGTTAATGGCGGACTGGGGTTTTAGCAGAAGAGAGAGATGGGAGAAATACTAGGGTCATTCAAAAGACCTTGTATTTCGTTCGAATGAGAACCACTATCATTCGAACGATGGGTTCGAACCATCTCTGATGTTTGCCAGATTTCTGCAATTCCCCTGGTTCAGACCTGTTGTGTTGGAAATTTACAGTTCCTTCCCTAACTGAATTACGAAATTGAGTATTGAATTATGGTTCAATTTGGGAGTACCTAACCTTAAAATTAATTAGACTTAAATGCATGAAATTGGAGATGTAAGTTCATGATTTAGCATATTGAATTCTTGTTATTTAAGTGATTAGACTTAATTGCATGAAATTGAAGGGTGGATTGAAACTATTGAATTTCGGGCCGAGAGATAGAGAGTCTGGGTACACTTTAAAAGGGTTGCACCAAAATAATGAGAATTAATTAGTGTGTAATTAATCAAAATGAAGTCGGACCATAGACTTAAATATTTTAGGCTTGGGTATGGGCATACTACTCTGATAGCCTGGATTTATATATATATGTTGATGTGTTGTACATATATGATTTATATATATTTGTGTGAATAATATATATACAGTAAAGACATACCAATATTAATGCTATCATAGGAGGTTGCGCGATGTGGGTGAGTCCCCTGACTAGCGAATGGAGGGTGAGTATATTCCCCAGACCATAGCATCCGTATTTAGGGGTGGGATTGTTACGGTATGGAGCAGACACTTTCGGGGGGAACTATGGTCGCCTCCTAAGCGTTCGGTGATAGCATTTATATCCAACATGTGTGTGAATGTTGAGATATGATACGTATATATAGTTCATAATTATATACGGGAATTTATATATATATATATATATACATGGTGTGAAATACATAGATAATATAACTTGTGGGAATGATATATGAATTAAAGTGAGAAACGATGCTTCATGAATGTTAATGTGAATAATAACTCATAAAAATGTAATATATTCCCTTGGGGTATTATAGTGGGCCGATTAGTATAATATTTTGGGACAAGGCTAGTTACGAGGAGAGTGGCTAGGTGCGTTATGTATAATTAGTTAGGCGTGCACATTAGTTGAGGGGTGAGGTAAACTCATGGGAGTTCGCGGCACTAATTTAAATATGGAGAGCATTTGCATTTTAATTTCTTGCATTTAAATACACTTGCTAAATATTTTCAAATGTTTTGGGTTCTAACCCTTGGTATAAAATATTTTCAAAAACCTTTTAGGTATCCTACCATAGAGGCGCCACGCATGATTCTTCCTACAGGGTGCGCAGCTATAACTTATGTGGATTGCTGCGGGATCTTTTTGTAGACGTTTGTCTCGTTCTATCCCTAGATAGGGACTTTTTCGGTTGTACTTTTATATTCAGTCTTGGCATTTATCGATATTCTTTTATACTTGCACTTTGTGGGTTATTTGTATTCGATGTTGTTCGACAAACTCTTGTACTTACTTTGTGGCATGTTTAGTTTCTTTCTTGTATTAGTTAATTTGTTTTCCTAGTACGTTGGTTGGGTTGGAGTACTAAAGATAAAGTTTGGCATCAGCATTATGAAAGATTAGGTGGTTAGTAATTAATGACTTAATGACAATGATGCTAAGAATGAACCAGATGAGATTCCTATTTAATTTGATATCGGACTGATCGCCCGGTATTTTATTAGGCGCGGTGTCACATCCTCCTCATCTCAATCTGAATGGTTAATGCGAAGTATTAGCGGTCAAACCGCTCCCAGAACTCCTGAATCATTAAAGTGTCTCTATCCTGTGCGGTGGTAACGGACTCCCACCACTATAAGGTTGCCCCCACCATCTTAAAGGTAGCTAGTACCTATCTCTGTATGTCAGTGAACTCATACATCCTCAAATCCCTCTGGATGTCCTTCTTCCATTGGAAAGCCGCAACTACATCGGAGCTCCCCTGAAACTCGGGAGGGTGAGCCTTCTGAAAGGCATCTCAGACTTGCTCCCAGGCAAAAGGAAACGAGTGTGCATGATTTAAAGCCACAACCTGAGGTTGGGGTGGTACTTGTGGTGCATTCTGTGCATAAGTAGTCTAGGCCGCTTTAACCGCTTGTTCCACAATGGCGGCAACCTCGGCATCATCATAGTTCTTAGGGCCAGAGTTGGTTGCGGCTCGGGCTGTGCCTCTGGGGTGGCTCGTGGTGTATGTCGAGGAGGCATATGAAATGAAAAAGAATTTTCTTTTAGTCCACCATTCATATTATCTTAAAATAGCTGAAGGCGTAAATACGTAATCATATATATAACAATCCTAATAGTAGGGCTCTATATTAAAGAATGCTATGTTGAAAACGTAATAGGTTCTCATATATCCTTAAGACACTAGTACCTGATGTTCTAATACCATATGTGACACCCCGCCTATTCTAATACTGGGTGATCAGTCCATTATTAAATTAAATAGGAATCATTAATGGTCTCATTCTCAGCATCTCTATCGAAAACCAAATTATTTTACTAATACCCTAATGGCCCGGTGTCAAAATTTAAATCTTTTTTATTAACAGGCTTATAAATTAACTAATAAATCACGTTCACCATTTAAGATAACAACATAATAAATACTTGAAAATCTGAATAAATAATAGTGACTGGAATAAACACTCCAACCATACATTCACAATTCACACAAATTTGGAGGTGAATATAGTTCTAAGCCTTTGGGCCACGCACATACCTAGCGCACCCAAATGACTAGTCACACCCTCATTCACATAAGTGATGCTCAATCCCTAAGTTCTATGTTCTAAGGTACAAGTCAAAATCCCTCCCAACGATCTCATCAGGATAAAATTGTCCACGGCGTGAAACCTCCCGTGATAGCATGTAGCCTAGGTATGTTCACATATAAGAATTCACAAAATAGGTATACACACAACTTATATATATATATATATAACATCCGTATAGGTATACTCTCAACCTATAGTATATGCCTCATACATAGTATACATAACTCCCGAATATCCTACATATTATTAAATTTTGATTTTACTTCTCAACGTACATTCCCGAGTATCCCTCACTACTCGAAGTATGCCACCCATTCTTTAAAGTATTTCAATAGGTAATTCACCCATGCCCTACTGGTCTAAGTCATGGTTTCGTTCGAATCCAACATGATAGTAGTCCCCGAACTTGGTTTTATTATCCTCTCATGCCTAATTAATCTTAGTCCTAAATTCTTCACATGTGACTAAGTCTTAATCTCAATATTGGTTTACTGGTAAATAAAAATATCTCCCATTATATTTCAAAATTACTCCAAAAGTTATCCCGATCATTTCCCTCGAGTTCTAAGCGAAAAGGGAAAAAATTATCCAAATCTGGGAAATCGAATCGATTCGGCCTTGGTCCAAATCGATTCGCCTTCCGAATCAATTCGGCCAAGGAGCCTAATCGATTCGTCTATAACAGGTCTCATCTTCTCTAACTACAACAGTTACACGATTCACCATTTTTAACCCTTAAATCTCCATATTTCAATCCCATTATCCCTACCAAGTATGCTAAACGTTATATCAACATATAGACATGATTTCCAACGTAATAGAAACATCAAATTATAAAAGAACATCTTTAAATCGGATTAATTCAAGATAAATCCTTAAAAAACCCTAGTTTATCATTTTTATTCTAGATCCTTAATAAAACCCAAATTTCTTCACATGTTAACGTTACTAATTCATCAAATTCGTTCTACATGCATAAAGAGATTTAATCTATCATAAATCCTACCCAAGAACATGGATTAAATCTTTCCAATTAATATCAATCTTTATGTTTTCATGAATTTGTTCATCCTAACTAACAAGGATGGTATATATGCTCAGAATTTAACAAGATAGATACTTACCTCAATATGAAGTTTTTATTTTCTGTAGAATTGTGGTGTGGTTGGTTTCCTTTCCTCCCGATCTATGCTCCGGAGGTGGTGGTGGTGGTGGTGCAAGATGGTGTGGGAATGCCCTGGGAACTCCTCTCCTTCCTCATCTTATGGCCTCTCTGTGTTTTTCTAACTTCTAACCCTAACTCCCTCACCTTACCTGATTATATAACTCTCCAATTTTCGTAGGTCTCTTTTCCTCAAAAATTCAAAGGACTAAAATACTCCTCCGGGGTGCTGGTTTGGCCTAAAAATACCACGGGACCCAAACCAAACCCCAAGTACCCTATTGTAACACCCCGTAATTTTGAGGATTTAATATTTTTTTTTTGGGAGTTATAAAAATATTTAAATTTGGAGAAACTGAAATTCCTGAGTTGGAGAATTTAATTGAGTGAGCCGAATTATTAATAATTGGCGACTTTTAAGTTTAATGGTTCAAAATCTCGTGTGTCACATTTTGAGGTCGAAATTTGGAAATTTCGAAAAGTATTTCAGATGGTAATCCTGAGTGCGCGGTTGAATCCGAATGGGTCGGGATAGTCAGAAAAGAGTACCCGGGGGTAGTAATTGGGTCTCGGGGTAATTTTGGGCATAGCTGGGCCCACACGGGGTGAGCTGGGCCTTTTTAATTAGACCCACATGGCCAAAAACGGGATTGGATGTTTTTAACCTAATTGAGAGATTAAGAAACGGTAGTTAACTCAACTCTAAGCCTAGGGATTGAGAGGTAAATTGGGTAAAAGCAAATCAAGAACCAATTTGGGGATGTTGGAGCCAAATTAAGGGACTATACCAACGGATCAGACACTACGAACAATTCCAGGCAAGTGGTTAACTGTTGTGATTCCTAAATTGATGATAATCAATTCATATCATAGTGATGTGTAAATCAAAATTTCGTTTTGGGTGTGTAACCAAAATTAAAATTGGGTTTTTGGAAATTTATATACCTTAATGGGATTAAGGGTGAGATTTATTGTGTTTATGATTATAGAATGTAGAGGAATGAATCCTATGTTAAAACCAGTGAGAATAAATGGTTAATCGTTGATAATATGAATGAAATTCATATTGGGGATTTGAAACCCGAATAATACCTAAATCGGGAAAACCTTGGAATTTATGGATATTGATGATTAATTAAGGTCAGTGGGATGTTTAGACCCTTATCTCATATGGAGGATATGTTATTTGTGTTTGGGTAAGGGCTTAGATTGAGAATAAAATCTTTAAGTTTCGTCCGTGGCTGACAGTGGCTGGAGAGGACAAATACTGGAACGATCGATCGATCGACCCATGGGGCTCGATCGATCGATGATGGCGAAATCTGGGCAGTTCGGCAAGTTTGTTATATAAAGGGGAATTTAGTTGAAAGTTAAGTTTCAAACATTAATAAGTGATAAATAATTATGAAACAAATATTCCTAGCAATTATGGGAGAAAGTAATTGGGACTAGGATGAATTTATATGGGGCACTTAATGGATGGATTTGAGAAATTTTATTCCAAAATAGTGAGATACGGATCAAGTGAGCAAATTCGGGTATATTGGTCAAGCGACTCCAAGGTAGTGAATTAAGTTTGGAGATCAACAATTAATTTAGAGTCGGGAAAAAGACTCAGGAAATATTTAATTTCGGGTCAAGTGATCGAGTTCGGGGTATATTGATAATTATAGGTAAATATAATTGGAGAATTTATGGAGATGCATGTGTGACACATTGTGGGCGAAAATGTGGGAATGAAATTATGAGAGGTAAAATGGATCAAGTGAGCGAGTCCGGGATGTTGGTTAAGAGACACCAAAGTATTTAATTAATTATTGAGAGAGAGAGTAATTAATTTGGAGTCGGAATATAGACTCGGAAAATATTATGGTATGGGCCAAGTGAGCGAGTCCGGGGATAATGGGGGGTGGCACAAGTTATTAAACTAATTAGTGTGATAATTAATTTAATTAGATTCGGATTGTAGACTCGGGTAGGATTAAATTAATAAGTGTGATAATTAATTTAATTAGAGTCGGATTGTAGACTCAGGTAGGATTAAATTAATAGGTGTGAAAATTAATTTAATTACAGTCGGATTGTAAACTCGGGGAGGTATTGAAATAATTAATGTGTAAATTAATTTTATTAGAGTCGTACCACAGACTCGGATTAGTGTAAATTAATTAATATGTGAATTAATTAACTGGGAGTCGGACCACAAACTCGGATCGGTATTAAATTAATGGGTGTGTTAATTAATTTAATTAGAGTCGGACGATAGACTCGGGAAGGTATTAAATTAATTTGTGTGTTAATTAATTTAATTATAGTCGGACGATAAACTCGGGGAGGTATTAAATTAATATGTGTGTTAGTTAATTTAATTAGAGTAGGACCATAGACTCGGGGAAGGCATTATATAAATTGAGGTGTGCGTTAAAAATATTAGAATCGGAACATAGACTCGAGAAGACGATAAATTATTAAATGAGAAAATTAATTACGTTGAGTCGGGCCACAGACTCAGGAAATTACAGGGAGTGTACGGGATTTTGGGAACACGGAAAAGCCGGGGTTTATATTATATATATACGGTGTAGTGATAGTATGTATGTACGTGTATATATTGTGTGTGATATTAAATATCAGTGACTAGATATTTATTCAATTTATATATACTCTAATGCTATCAAGGGAGGTTGTGCGATGTGGGTGAATCCCCTAGCTTGAGGAGTAGGGCGAGTATATCCCCAGGTCATAGCGTCCGGTATATATGGGTGAGGGATTATCTCACTTTCAGGGAAGGAATATGACCGCCTCCACTACGTTTATATTTTGGGCCAAGTTGGTGAGCGATTCCAACTTGGGGAAACTAGGTTTTGTGAGCACACCTAGTGAGATAGCATTTTAGAGGGAATCATCTAGCGAGGGTATACGTGAAGGGATGGATATACGTATGTTATATGTGTGGATATTGTGGTAAAGGTACGTATATAATGATAGTAAATATTATATACCGGTAATAATACAGTGTGTGATGTATTTACTTTATATAACTTTTGACACGGTTATATGCTACTATTTAAGAGGAATTAATTAAGTTAATTGTGAGATAACTTATAATTCAAGAATCATTATACTCGGGTTAGAGTAGTATGGCAAGGGATGGTTATACCAGGATTAGTTAGACTGGGTAATACAACTAGGTAGGGTTAAGGTAACCGGTAGGTGTGCACAATAGTGGAGGGGTGAGAATGTCCACAAGGGAGTGCGACACTAACTTAAATATGAAGCGCATTCATGCATTTTAAATTACTGCAGTTAATTCACTTGCTAAATATTTTCAAAATATTTTGGGTTCTAACCCTTGCTATAAAACTATTTTCAAAACCTTTTAGGTGTCCAGCCACAGGGACGCGAGGATTGATATTCTATTCCAGGGATACGGAGCTGCGACATATGTGGATGCTAGCAGGAGTTTGGATTAGACGCATCATTCATTCATTCCTAGAGTAGGAATCTTATATTAGTTTCAGTTTTATTTAGGGCATGTCGCCCAGATTTTGAGTTCAGTTTTCAGATTTGTTTTATTCCGGTGTTGAATATTTGTATTTGATTATTTCACTTTGGTGGCCGATGGTTTATTCGGCAAGTTGTGTAATTCATTATTCAATTGAGTTTTATTCAGTTGTGTGAATGGTTTATATTTATTTCCGCATGTACTATTTTATTTAATTAAAAGTTAAAATTTTGCACCAGCTTTTGGAATACTAGGTGGTTAGTAAGTTTTAAAAAGTTTTCGACAGTGATGCTAAGGATGAACCAACTGGGATTCCTGTTTTAATTTGGTATAGGACTGATCACCCGGTATTTTATTAGGCGGGGTGTCATATATGGTATTAGAGCATCAGGTTCTAGTGTCCTTAGGATCTGCGCGGCTTTTCACATTTCGGCTTAACAATCTTTGATATAGAGCCCTATTATAGGATTGTTGTATTCTCATACGTATGCACATATACGTTCTTCTGCGAAATTTATATTTGAGAGTGAACTCATACAAATTCAATTCTCATTCCAGATGACGCCCAAGAGAGAGAGAGCAGCTAGGGCCAGGGGAGATGAGACGAGGGAGGCTCGTCAGGAGAAAGAGTTACCGCCGCAACTTCCAGAGATGATTTTGGCAGCACAGGTAACTGAACTAGTGGCGCAGGTAGTTGAAGCAATGGTGGTCGCAACGATAGGGTACTTTCCACGGGATCAACCACAAGTGTTAGTGGCACCGGATGTTCAGACCCACGCGGGGTCATCGGGGTGGAAGTAAGAAAGAGAGGTTATTTTTAGTGGGAACCCGCCAGAGTTGCGAGGGGCTTCAGATGTAGTGCTAGCGTGTCAAGGAAGAGAGATATCCATCATTACCTACGCATGGGAGATTGTGATAAGGTGCGAAAGCCAATGCTATCCACTTTTATTTTAGTGGGAGAAGCGCTACAGTGGTGGGAGTCGATCACCACAGCTGTGGAAAGGGATACACTAGATACTGCAAAGTTTCGGGTGCGATTCGACTGCACGTATTTTCCTCCAGCGGTTGAGACCGAAATGAGGAGAAAATTTAGAGAGGTAACTCGGGGAGACCGTTCAGTGGTCGATTACAAGGAAGAATTTACTCGTTGGAAAATTTGTACCGGATGAGGTAAGCGATGAAGAGATAAATGAGGTAAAGGTTTGTAGATGGGTTCGTCTAGAGAGTCAGACAACATTTAATTGGTAATTCCGCATTAGTAGCTTATACTGATGTCGTTAACGCAGCACTCCGGCACTGTCAGGAATATCGCTTCCACGTGAAAGGAAGCGGGAGGGGAGTGGGAACTAGCCAGTCGAATAAGGCAGGAGGGAACAATACCAGTTGATAATCCCAGCAGCAGACTGTGGGAGATCAGGGGAAGGATTTTCGATAGGGAAATCATGCCAAACGATCTAGAACTGGAGGCTATCGGCAGGATGGCCAGGAATTCCAACAAGGTCGGCATGGAAGGGACCAGAGGTAGGGTGAATGTCTTAGAAGGTGTTTAATTTATGGGGAAAGTGAGACACATGAAAAGAATTTGTCTTAAGCGAGGCAGGGGTCAACTACAGGACGAGGTCCTGGATGTACAGCCACTAAAGCAAGTCATGGGCACATTCGGGCAGGGAGAAGATGCTCCGAAACCCGAGGATCAGCCGTCGCAGCTAGAGTATGGAGGTAATTATTTTTATCCTATGGGTGTGGGGTATATTTTGAGTGACAAGGAGGATGTCACAATATAAGACTTATTTTTCACTAGAGTTCGCGAGTAAGTTGAACTTAGTGGGTGCGTTGGTTGTAGCAGCCATAGTATGTGGATAAAATTTCCGTAGGGTAGCGGAGTTTCCTTGGTGTTCTTCACTGGAGAGTGAAGATGTACACTGAGTGAAGGTTTGAATTGTTCGAGGAATTACTACTTTTGAGAATTCTGGGAGTAGGGTTGATAAATTTCCTAAATATCGACTGGATAGCGATGGAATTTAACTAATGTGGATAGTGGTGTAAAATTGTGGTGTTCGCGACACCAGGGTATGGTTGGTACTAGGTATCACCGGAGAGAGCGTATAGCCTATATATATGTGGACATATATGTTGTATTTCTTGGTCCGATAACACATAGTGAGGTTTTGTGTTCTCACATTTTATCCCGATAAGTGGGGATGTTTACTAAAGTGAATCAGGGTGGTTAGATTTATTTTCGAGCAAAGAGAGATAGCTCGGGGTTTATTTTGCACAAGGACTAGTGATAGTAAGGGCGAGGTATTTTATGTTATCTTTGGTAGCATAAGGGTAAGTGTATATACTTTTGTGTTGAGAGACAAGTATTTTGTGGGAAGATGTTTGGACTTGAGTACATGGGTTAGGTACCCGGACAGTAGATATATATGTGTGTATATATATATGATATGACTACGGGTTCGAAGTTATATTACGGGTTACGACTAGCATAGTCGGGTAACTTTCGTGCGGTAGAGCGCGGGGATAGGGTGTATGGGCACCTGGGTTAATTAAGGTAATTTTGTGCGGTTAAGCACGGGTATAGGGTGTATGGGCGCCCTGTGTAATCTAAATGCATACTTGTGTAATGTATGGTTAGAAGCGGATGGGATAGATATAGCGGGCTTGGAGACACATGACTAGAGAGTAAAATGCGAAGCTTAGAACATTACGCTCATCTTAATTTCGAGGACGGAATTCCTTTTTAAGGGGGGGAGTAAGTAACACCCCGTAATTTTGAGGATTTAATGTTTAATTATTTTTTTGGGAGTTATAAAAATATTTAAATTTGGAGAAACTTAAATTCATGAGTTGGATAATTTAATTGAGTGAGCCGAATTATTTATAATTGGAAACTTTTAAGTTTAATAGTTCAAAATCTCGTGTGTCACATTATGAGGTCGAAATTTGGAAATTTCGAAAAGTATTTTGGATGGCAATTATGAGTGCACGGTTGCGTCCGAATGGGTCGAGATAGCCAAAAAAGAGTACCCGAGGGTAGTAATTGGGTCTCGGGGTATTTTTGGGCATAGCCGGGCCTATTTAATTAGACCCACATGGCCAAAAACGGGATTGGATGTTTTTAACCTAATTGAGAGATTAGGAAACGGCAGTCAACTCAACTCTAAGCCTAGGGCTTGAGAGGGAAATTGGGGGAAAGCAAATCAAGAACCAATTTGGGGATGTTTGAGCCAAATTAAGGGACTACACCAACGGATCAGACACTACAAACAATTCCAGGCAAGTGGTTAACTGTTGTGATTCCTAAATTGATGATAATCAATTCATATCATAGTAATGTGTAAATCAAAATTTCGTTTTGGGTGTGTAACCAAAATTAAAATTGGGTTTTTGGAAATTAATATACCTTAAAGGGATTAAGGGTGAGATTTATTGTGTTTATGATTCTAGAATGTAGAGGAATGAATCATATGTTAAAACTAGTGAGAATAAATGGTTAATCACTTATAATATGAATGAAATTCGTATTGGGGATTTGAAACCCGGATAATACCCAAATCGTGAAAACCTTGGAATTTATGGATATTGATGATTAATTAAGGTCAGTGGGATGTTTAGACCCTTATCTCATATGGAGGATATGTTATTTGTGTTTGGGTAAGGGCTTAGATTGAGAATAAAATCTTTAAGTTTCGTCCGTGGCTGACAGTGGCTGGAGAGGAAGAATACTGGAACGATCGATCGATCGACCCATGGGGCTCGATCGATCGATGATGGCGAAATCTGGGCAGTTCGGCAAGTTTGTTATAGAAAGGGGAATTTAGTTGAAAGTTAAGTTTCAAACATTAATAAGTGATAAATAATTATGAAACAAATATTCCTAGCAATTATGGGAGAAAGTAATTGGGACTAGGATGAATTTATATGGGGCACTTAATGGATGGATTTGAGAAATTTTATTCCAAAATAGTGAGATACGGATCGAGTGAGCAAATCCGGGTATATTGGTCAAGCGACCCCAAGGTAGTGAATTAAGTTTGGAGATCAACTAATTAATTTAAAGTCGGGATACAGACTCGGGAAATATTTAATTTCGGGCCAAGTGATCGAGTTCGGGGTATATTGATAATTATAGGTAAATATAATTGGAAAATTTATGGAGATGCATGTGTGACACATTGTGGGCGAAAATGTGGGAATAAAATTATGAGAGGTAAAATGGATCAAGTGAGCGAGTCCGAGTATGTTGGTTAAGTGACACCAGAGTATTTAATTAATTATTGAGAAAGAGAGTAATTAATTTGGAGTCGAAATATAGACTCGAAAAATATTAAGGTATGGACCAAGTGAGCGAGACCGGGGATAATGGGGGGTGACACAAGTTATTAAACTAATTAGTGTGATAATTAATTTAATTAGAGTCGGATTGTAGACTCGGGTAGGATTAAATTAATAAGTGTGATAATTAATTTAATTAGAGTCGGATTGTAGACTCGGGTAGGATTAAATTAATAGGTGTGATAATTAATTTAATTAGAGTCGGATTGTAAACTCGGGGAGGTATTGAATTAATTAATGTGTAAATTAATTTTATTAGAGTCGGACCACAGACTCGAATTACTCTAAATTAATTCATGTGTGAATTAATTAACTGGGAGTGGGACCACAGACTCGGATCGGTATTACATTAATGGGTGTGTTAATTAATTTAATTAGAGTCGGATGACAGACTCGGAGAGGTATTAAATTAATTTGTGTGTTAATTAATTTAATTAGAGTCGGACGATAAACTCAGAGAGTTATTAAATTAATATGTGTGTTAGTTAATTTAATTAGAGTCGGACCATAGACTCGGGGAAGGCATTATATAAATTGAGGTGTGAGTTAAAAATATTAGAGTCGGAACATAGACTCGGGAAGACGATAAATTATTAAATGAGAAAATTAATTACGTTAACTCGGGCCATAGACTCAGGAAATTACAGGCAGTGTACGGGATTTTGGGAACACGGTAAAGTCGGGGTTTATAATATATATATATAGTGTAGTGATAGTATATATATACGTTTATATATTGTGTGTGATATTAAATATCAGTGACTAGATATTTATTCAATTTATATATACTCTAATGCTATCAAGGGAGGTTGTGCGATGTGGGTGAATCCCCTAGCTTGAGAAGTAGGGCGAGTATATCCCCAGGTCATAGCGTCCGATATATATGGGTGATGGATTCTCTCACTTTCAGGGAAGGAATATGACCGCCTCCACTACGTTTATATTTTGGGCCAAGTTGGTGAGCGATTCCAACTTGGGGAAACTAGGTTTTGTGAGCACACCTAGTGAGATAGCATTTTAGAGGGAATCATCCAGCGAGGGTATACGCGAAGGGATGGATATGCGTATGTTATATGTGTGGATATTGTGGTAAAGGTACGTATATAATGGTAGTAAATATTATATACGGGTAATAATACAGTGTGTGATGTATTTACTTTATATAACTTGTGACACCGTTATATGCTACTATTTAAGAGGAATTACTTAAGTTAATTGTGAGATAACTTATAATTCAAGAATCATTATACTCGGGTTAGAGTAGTATGGCAAGGGATGGTTATACCAGTACTAGGTTGACGGGGTAGTACAACTAGGTAGGGTTAAGGTAACCGGTAGGTGTGCATAATAGTGGAGGGGTGAGAATGTCCACAAGGGAGTGCGACACTAACTTAAATATGAAGCACATTCATGCATTTTAAATTACTGCAGTTAATTCACTTGCTAAATATTTTCAAAATGTTTTGGGTTCTAACCCTTGCTATAAAACTATTTTCAAAACCTTTTAGGTGTCCAGCCACAGGGACGCGAGGATTGATATTCTATTCCAGGGATATGGAGCTGCGACATATGTGGATGCTAGAAGGAGTTTGGATTATACACATCATTCATTCATTCCTAGAGTAGGAATCTTATATTAGTTTCAGTTTTATTTAGGGCATGTCGCCCAGATTTTCAGTTCAGTTTTCAGATTTGTTTTATTCCGGTGTTGAATATTTTTATTTGCTTATTTCACTTTGGTGGACGATGGTTTATTCGACAAGTTGTGTAATTAATTATTCAGTTGAGTTTTATTCAGTTGTGTGAATGGTTTATATTTATTTCCGCATGTACTGTTTTGTTTAATTAAAAAGTTAAAATTTGGCACCAGCTTTTTGTGACACCCCGCCTAATAAAATACCGGGTGATCAGTCCTATACCAAATTAAAACAGGAATCCCAGTTGGATCATCCTTAGCATCACTGTCGAAAACTTTTTAAAACTTACTAACCACCTAGTATTCCAAAAACTGGTGCCAATTTTAACTTTTTAATAAAACCAAAAACAGTACATGCGGAATATATAAACCATTCACACAACTGAATGAAAAAGAACTGAATCATAAATACACAACATGCCGAATAAATCACCGGCCACCAAAGAAATAATCCAAATACAATTATTCAACATCTGAAAACTGTACCGAGAAGTCTGGGCGACAAGCCCTAAATAAAACTGAAACTGATACAAGATTCCTACTCTAGGAATGAATGAATGATGCGTCTAATCCAAACTCCTGCTAGCATCCACCTATGCCGCAGCTCCGTGTCCCTGGAATAGAATATCAATCCTGGCGTCCCTGTGGCTGGACACCTAAAAGGTTTTGAAAATAGTTTTATAGCAAGGGTTAGAACCCAAAACATTTTGAAAATATTTAGCAAGTGAATTAACTGCAGTAATTTAAAATGCATGAATGCGCTTCATATTTAAGTTAGTGTCGCACTCCCTTGTGGACATTCTCACCCCTCCACTATTGTGCACACCTACCGGTTACCTTAACCCCTCCTAGTTGTGCTACCCCGTCCAACTAGTCTTGGTATAACCTTCCCTTGCCATACAACTCTAACCCGAGTATAATGATTCTTGAATTTTAAGTTATTTCACCATTAACTTAATTAATTCCTCTTAAATAATAACATATAACCGTGTCACAAGTTATATAAAGTACATACGTCAAACACTGTATTATTTCCACCAATAATTAACTTAATTAATTTCTCATTAATTAACAACATATAACTGTAACCCGAGTTATATAAGGTAAATACATCACGCACTGTATTATCACCTACATATAATATTTACTACTATATTATACGTACCTTTACTAACATCCACACATATATCATACGCATATCCATCCTTCCGAGTATACCCTCATCGGATGATTCCCTCTAAAATGCTATCTCACTAGGTGTGCTCGCAAAACCTAGTTTCCCCAAGTTAGAATCGTTCACCAACTTGGACTAAAATATAACGAAGTGGAGGCGGTCATATTCCTTCCCTGAAAGTGAGATAAATCTCTCACCCATATATACCGGACGCTATGACCTGGGGATATACTCGCCCTACTCCTCAAGCTAGGGGATTCACCCACATCGCGCAACCTCCCTTGATAGCATTAGAGTATTTAAATTGAATAAATATCTAGTCACTGATATTTACTATCACACACAATATATACACACATATATATATATATTATCACTACCCGTATATATATATATTATGAACCCCTGGTTTTTACCGTGTACTCAAACTCCCGCACACTGCCTGTAATTTAATGTCACACACAATACATACAAGTATATATATATACTACCACTACACCGTATATATATATATTAATAACCCCGGCTTTACCGTGTACTCAAAATCCCATACACTGCCTGTAAGTTTCTGAGTCTGTGGCCCGACTCAAATGTAATTAATTTTCTCACTTAATAACTTATCCTCTTCCCGAGTCTATGGTCCGACTCTAATATAATTAATTCACACCTTAATTAATATAATACTTTCCCCGAATCTATGGTCCAACTCTCCTTAAATTAATTAACACACATTTTAATTTAATACCTCTCCGAGTCTATCGCCAGACTCTAATCAAATTAGCTAACAAATTAATTAATCAACCCAAATTCCGAGTCTGTGGTCCGACTCTAATATAATTAATTATCACATTAATTAATAAGTACCCTTCACGAGTCTACAATCCGATCCTGATTAAACTAATTATCCCACCCATTAATTTAATCATACCCGAGTCTACAAACCGACTTTAATTAAATTAATAATCGCATTTATTAATTTAATAACTTGGTGTCACTCAACCATTGTCCCCGGACTCACTTACATAGCCCGGAACTTGATATTTGCCGAGTCTTTGTTCCTATCACAAGGGAACACACAATATGCATTCACAACCCAAGTAATCCTATAAAACAGTAGGTATTTACACAACCCAATTCGTCATACTTGTATGTAATATATTTCTCTCTAATATTCACCGTACTTGTTTGCTTTACGAATTTATCTCACTTTCGTATTAATTCAAGTATTCACACAACTCTAAGGGTCCTAGTTACCCCTTGTTACATCAATTCAGTAGTTACCCTTGTTAACCCACTGACCTAACGAATTTAAGCTCGCTCATGCTTTTTTCGTAATTATATTCTTATCATCTCGAATTAGAGTACGTCACAATCAAGCCTATGAATCTCCACTTTAACTCTCTCACAAAATTAAAGTCCAACACTCAATCATAGACCTACTTCCATATCATTATTCCATCAATATTTTTCATCAAGGTCCCAAACACTTCCCCGATAAAATTTTAGACATTTGAGGCTTAAAAAGAAAAATCTCAAATTTTCTGACAGATTAAACACCCTCTAGTAAAATTTCGATTTCTCCCTCTACATAACTCCGATTGACCTGATTCCAAGTTCATTGAATAGCTAAGAGAAATACCTTTCCAGTAATGTATGGCTCACACTCTAATTCGAAGTAAAATTCAAATTGCACACGTTTAAAGTCACGTTAAAAGTCTGGCAGATTACTATGTTGACAGATCAAACACCCTCTAGTAAAAGGTCGATTACTCCCTCTACAGAACTCCTATTGATCTGATTCCAAGTTCATTGGATAGCTAAGAGAAATACCTTTCCAGGCATGTATGGTTCACACTCTAATTCGAAGTACAACTCAAATGGCATACGTTTAAAGTTGTATCAAAAATTCTGGCAGATTGACCTCTTGTGTTCATCAAATAAACCCTAAGTCATTCAAGATTCATGTTCTTCATCCAAGAACTCATAAAGATTCCATTAACAAAACCCCATTTTGTACCCATTTATCCCCAAAATGAATTTTCGTTACACATTACTAAAATATGAATTGGATATCACAATTTAGGAGTAAAAACAGTTAACCACTTGCCTGAAAGTGTTCGTAGTGTCTGATTCCGTTGGCGGAGTCCCTCAATTTGGCTCCAAAAGCTCCCAATTTGTTCTTGATTTGCTTTCCCCCAAATCCCCTCTCAAACCCTAGGTTTGGAGTTGTGTTGGCTGCTGATTTCCTAATCTCCCATTAGGTTAAAAACCCTTAATCCCGTTTTTCACCTAATGGGCTTAATTAAAGTGGGCCAACTCACCCCGTGTGGGCCCGGCTATGCCCAAAAATACCCCGAGACCCAATTACTACCCCCGGGTACTCTTTTCTGACTATCTCGACCCATCCGGACTCAACCGCGCACTCAGAATTGGCATCCGAATTAATTTATAAAAATCCTTATCTCACACCCCATTAAGTCTATACCGACTCCCGGCTGGAATAAGTGCATACCCCGTCATTAATACCCAAAATGACGTAATTAAATTATTACAATTCACTTAGTAAATAAATTTCCCTAAACATTAACCATTTACTCCTCGATTAATATTTAAATATATATATATTGTCATAATTAATTCAATTAAAATTACAACACACCAGTAATTTAAAATCCCGAATTAATTAAATATTAAATGCACAAAAGTACGGGGTGTTACATACTCCCCCCCTTACGAAGGAATTTCGTCCTCGAAATTAAGATAAACGTAGTGATCCAGTATTCACATATTACTCACTAGTCAAGTGCCTCCAAGCCCGCTATATCTATCACATCCGCCTCTAAACATACGTTACACAAGCATGCATTTAAACCTTGTCAGGGCACCCATACACCCTATACCCGTGCTTAACCGCACAAAAGTTACCCGACTGTGCTAGTCGTAACCCGTAATATAACTTCGAACCCGTAATCATATTACCTATATATATATATACCTATATAGTTACTGCCCGGGTACTCCACCCATGCTACGTCCAACCATCTCCCCATAAATACTTGTCTCTCAACGTAAAAGTATATACGCTTACCCTTATGCTACCGAAGACAACATGAAATACCGCGCCCTTACTACCACTAGTCCTTGCGCAAAATAAACCCCGAGCTATCGCTCTTTGATCGAAAATAAATTTAACCACCCTGATTCACTTCAGTACACATCCCTATTTACTGGGATTTAATGTGAGAACACCAAACCTCACTATGTGCTATTACACCACGGAATACAACATATATACCCACGTATATATAGGCTATACGCCCTCTCAGGTGATACCTAGTACCAATCATACCCTGGTGTCGCGAACACCAAAATTTAACTCCACTATTCACAATAGTTAAATTCCATCGCTATCCAGCCGATGTTTAAAAGTATTGTCAACCATACTCCCATAATTCTCGAAAGTAGAAATTCCTTGCCTAATTCAACCAATCACTCAGTGTACGCCGCCACTCTCTCATGAAGGACACTAAGGAACTCCGCTATCCTACGGAAAAGTTTACCCACATGCTATGGCTGCTACCGCCAACGCACCCACTAAGTTCGACTCACTTGCGAATTCTAGTAAAAATAAGTCTTATACTGTGACATCCTCTTTGTCACTCAACAATATACCCCATGCCCCTAGGGTAAAATAATTACTTCTATACTCCAGCTGCAACGGCTGGTTCTCGATTTTCGGAGCAGCTTCTCCCTGCCCGAATGCACCCGTGATTTGCTTTAGTGGTTGTACATCCAGGACCTCGTCCTGTAGTTGACTCCCGCCTTGCTTAAGGCAATATCTCTTCATGTGTCTCGCTTTTCCCCAAACGAAACATTTTCTAATATGCTCACCCTACCACTGATCCCTTCCATGCCAACCTTGTTGAAATTCCTGGCCATCCCGCCGGTAGCCTCTAGTTCTAGATCGTGTGGCATAATTCCCCTGCCGGAAATCCTGCCCTTGATCTCCCCCAGTCTGCTGCTGGGATACCCCACTGGTATTGTTCCTTTCTGCCTCATCCGATTGGCTAATCCCCACTCCCCTCCCGCTTTCTTTCGCGTGGAAGCGATATTCCCGACAGTGCCGGAGTGTTGCGTTAATGACATCAGTATAATCTACTAATGCGGAATTTTCAATTAAATGTTGTCTGATTCTCCAGACTAACCCATCCATAAACTTTGCTTTCTTTCTCTTTTCCTAGCTTACCATCATCCGGTAAAAGTTTTGCCAACGAGTGAAATCTTCCTCGTAATCGACCACTGAATGGTCTCCCTTTGAGTCTCTTCACAAAATTTCTCCTCATTTTGATCTCGACCGTTGAAGGAAAAATTACTTGCGGCCGAACCGCACTCAAAACTCTGCAGTAGTTAGTGTGTCCCTTTCCTCAACTGTGGTGATCGACTCCCACCACTGTAGCACCGCTCCCACTAACTAAAAGTGGTTAGCATTTACTTTCGTACCCCATCGCAATCTCCCATGCGTAGGTGACGCTGGATACCTCCCTTCCTTGACACGTTAGTACTACACCTGAACCCCCTCGCAACTCCGGTGGGTTCCTGCTAAAATAACCTCTCTTTCTTGCTTCCACCCTGACGACTCCGCGTGAGTCTGAACATCCGGCGCCACTAACACTTGTAGATGATCCCGTGTCAAGTACCTTGCCGTTGTGACCACCGTTGCTCCAACTGCCTGTGCCACTATTTCAGGGACCTATGCTGCCCCAATCATCTATGGCCGTTGCTGTGGTAGCTCTTGCTCCTAACGAGCCTCCCCCGTCTCACCCCCCCTGTTTCCCTAGCTTCTCTCTCCTGGGCGTCGTCTGGAATGAGAACCGAATTGGTATGAGTTCACTTTCAAATATAAATTTCGCAGAAGAACGTATATGCGCATACGTATGAGAATACAACAATCCTATGATAGTGCTCTATATCAAAGATTGCTAAGCCGAAACGTGAAAAGCCGCACAGATCCTAAGGACACTAGAACCTGATGCTCTGATACCATCTGTGACACCCCGCCTAATAAAATACCGGGTGATCAGTCCTATACCAAATTAAAACAGGAATCCCAGTTGGATCATCCTTAGCATCACTGTCGAAAACTTTTTAAAACTTACTAACCACCTAGTATTCCAAAAACTGGTGCCAATTTTAACTTTTTAATAAAACCAAAAACAGTACATGCGGAATATATAAACCATTCACACAACTGAATGAAAAAGAACTGAATCATAAATACACAACATGCCGAATAAATCACCGGCCACCAAAGAAATAATCCAAATACAATTATTCAACATCTGAAAACTGTACCGAGAAGTCTGGGCGACAAGCCCTAAATAAAACTGAAACTGATACAAGATTCCTACTCTAGGAATGAATGAATGATGCGTCTAATCCAAACTCCTGCTAGCATCCACCTATGCCGCAGCTCCGTGTCCCTGGAATAGAATATCAATCCTGGCGTCCCTGTGGCTGGACACCTAAAAGGTTTTGAAAATAGTTTTATAGCAAGGGTTAGAACCCAAAACATTTTGAAAATATTTAGCAAGTGAATTAACTGCAGTAATTTAAAATGCATGAATGCGCTTCATATTTAAGTTAGTGTCGCACTCCCTTGTGGACATTCTCACCCCTCCACTATTGTGCACACCTACCGGTTACCTTAACCCCTCCTAGTTGTGCTACCCCGTCCAACTAGTCTTGGTATAACCTTCCCTTGCCATACAACTCTAACCCGAGTATAATGATTCTTGAATTTTAAGTTATTTCACCATTAACTTAATTAATTCCTCTTAAATAATAACATATAACCGTGTCACAAGTTATATAAAGTACATACGTCAAACACTGTATTATTTCCACCAATAATTAACTTAATTAATTTCTCATTAATTAACAACATATAACTGTAACCCGAGTTATATAAGGTAAATACATCACGCACTGTATTATCACCTACATATAATATTTACTACTATATATTATACGTACCTTTACTAACATCCACACATATATCATACGCATATCCATCCTTCCGAGTATACCCTCATCGGATGATTCCCTCTAAAATGCTATCTCACTAGGTGTGCTCGCAAAACCTAGTTTCCCCAAGTTAGAATCGCTCACCAACTTGGACTAAAATATAACGAAGTGGAGGCGGTCATATTCCTTCCCTGAAAGTGAGATAAATCTCTCACCCATATATACCGGACGCTATGACCTGGGGATATACTCGCCCTACTCCTCAAGCTAGGGGATTCACCCACATCGCGCAACCTCCCTTGATAGCATTAGAGTATTTAAATTGAATAAATATCTAGTCACTGATATTTACTATCACACACAATATATACACACATATATATATATATTATCACTACCCGTATATATATATTATGAACCCCTGGTTTTTACCGTGTACTCAAACTCCCGCACACTGCCTGTAATTTAATGTCACACACAATACATACAAGTATATATATATACTACCACTACACCGTATATATATATATTAATAACCCCGGCTTTACCGTGTACTCAAAATCCCATACACTGCCTGTAAGTTTCTGAGTCTGTGGCCCGACTCAAATGTAATTAATTTTCTCACTTAATAACTTATCCTCTTCCCGAGTCTATGGTCCGACTCTAATATAATTAATTCACACCTTAATTAATATAATACTTTCCCCGAATCTATGGTCCAACTCTCCTTAAATTAATTAACACACATTTTAATTTAATACCTCTCCGAGTCTATCGCCAGACTCTAATCAAATTAGCTAACAAATTAATTAATCAACCCAAATTCCGAGTCTGTGGTCCGACTCTAATATAATTAATTATCACATTAATTAATAAGTACCCTTCACGAGTCTACAATCCAATCCTGATTAAACTAATTATCCCACCCATTAATTTAATCATACCCGAGTCTACAAACCGACTTTAATTAAATTAATAATCGCATTTATTAATTTAATAACTTGGTGTCACTCAACCATTGTCCCCGGACTCACTTACATAGCCCGGAACTTGATATTTGCCGAGTCTTTGTTCCTATCACAAGGGAACACACAATATGCATTCACAACCCAAGTAATCCTATAAAACAGTAGGTATTTACACAACCCAATTCTTCATACTTGTATGTAATATATTTCTCTCTAATATTCACCGTACTTGTTTGCTTTACGAATTTATCTCACTTTCGTATTAATTCAAGTATTCACACAACTCTAAGGGTCCTAGTTACCCCTTGTTACATCAATTCAGTAGTTACCCTTGTTAACCCACTGACCTAACGAATTTAAGCTCGCTCATGCTTTTTTCGTAATTATATTCTTATCATCTCGAATTAGAGTACGTCACAATCAAGCCTATGAATCTCCACTTTAACTCTCTCACAAAATTAAAGTCCAACACTCAATCATAGACCTACTTCCATATCATTATTCCATCAATATTTTTCATCAAGGTCCCAAACACTTCCCCGATAAAATTTTAGACATTTGAGGCTTAAAAAGAAAAATCTCAAATTTTCTGACAGATTAAACACCCTCTAGTAAAATTTCGATTTCTCCCTCTACATAACTCCGATTGACCTGATTCCAAGTTCATTGAATAGCTAAGAGAAATACCTTTCCAGTAATGTATGGCTCACACTCTAATTCGAAGTAAAATTCAAATCGCACACGTTTAAAGTCACGTTAAAAGTCTGGCAGATTACTATGTTGACAGATCAAACACCCTCTAGTAAAAGGTCGATTACTCCCTCTACAGAACTCCTATTGATCTGATTCCAAGTTCATTGGATAGCTAAGAGAAATACCTTTCCAGGCATGTATGGTTCACACTCTAATTCGAAGTACAACTCAAATGGCATACGTTTAAAGTTGTATCAAAAATTCTGGCAGATTGACCTCTTGTGTTCATCAAATAAACCCTAAGTCATTCAAGATTCATGTTCTTCATCCAAGAACTCATAAAGATTCCATTAACAAAACCCCATTTTGTACCCATTTATCCCCAAAATGAATTTTCGTTACACATTACTAAAATATGAATTGGATATCACAATTTAGGAGTAAAAACAGTTAACCACTTGCCTGAAAGTGTTCGTAGTGTCTGATTCCGTTGGCGGAGTCCCTCAATTTGGCTCCAAAAGCTCCCAATTTGTTCTTGATTTGCTTTCCCCCAAATCCCCTCTCAAACCCTAGGTTTGGAGTTGTGTTGGCTGGTGATTTCCTAATCTCCCATTAGGTTAAAAACCCTTAATCCCGTTTTTCACCTAATGGGCTTAATTAAAGTGGGCCAACTCACCCCGTGTGGGCCCGGCTATGCCCAAAAATACCCCGAGACCCAATTACTACCCCCGGGTACTCTTTTCTGACTATCTCGACCCATCCGGACTCAACCGCGCACTCAGAATTGGCATCCGAATTAATTTATAAAAATCCTTATCTCACACCCCATTAAGTCTATACCGACTCCCGGCTGGAATAAGTGCATACCCCGTCATTAATACCCGAAATAACGTAATTAAATTATTACAATTCACTTAGTAAATAAATTTCCCTAAACATTAACCATTTACTCCTCGATTAATATTTAAATATATATATTGTCATAATTAATTCAATTAAAATTACAACACACCAGTAATTTAAAATCCCGAATTAATTAAATATTAAATGCACAAAAGTACGGGGTGTTACACTTTTGGAATACTAGGTGGTTAGTAAGTTTTAAAAAGTTTTCGACAGTGATGCTAAGGATGAACCAACTGGGATTCTTGTTTTAATTTGGTATAGGACTGATCACCCGGTATTTTATTAGGCGGGTTGTCACACCTATTCTGACTATTTTGACACTTTCAGACACATTGGCGCACTCGAAATGACCATTTGAATTGTCTAAAAAGAATTTACCTTTTATTTCATCAAATTAAGTCCCGATATGACTGACACGTGCATCCCGACTAAATTTACCGTAACAGCTATATTTCTCGCTAATGACATCATAATGTTTTTTTTATCAATTTATTACTTATTCACAAAGTAATATTCAATAAAAATAAATAGTAACCTTTGTCTCGCTAATCAATATTTATTTTAATCCGAATTAATTTCTTCTTTTAATTTAATTAATCCCAATAAATCCCAATATTAAAATCATTAAAATTATGGGGTGTTGCAATGCTATGTATAGGTAATTGCTCTATAATTATCAAATCTATTCCAAATGATTACTCATAAATAATCACCTTAATAATCGACCATCTATTTACTTATTAATTCCTTCCTCTTTATAAGAATATTCAACCATCTATTTAACTATAGTTCTCTATTTAATATTTGTTCCACAAAATCATTTTAAATAAAATCCTCGTTTACCCAAAAATCATCCCACCCACTCATATGGGTTCCTAAAAATATCCCAAATCAAATTCCAGTCCCACCTCAACCTGCCCCAGGGGCCAAATCGATTTGTCCCTGAATAGAAGGGCCAAATCGTAATCCCACCATGTTCTATCATTATACAAGGGTCCAGATTATCAAAATTTTCCGACTTCTAAACCTGAATAGAAATCCTCTACATGTGAATAAATCTTTCCAATTTCATCAAGGTTCTAAGGCTTAAATTTCATCATTTAAAATCAACCTAACCTCATCCTAATTTCTAGACTCAACTAACTTATTTCAGATTTGTATTGTCTACACTCATGCGATTTAATCGTATCTTTCTATTGTCACTTTCCTATGAAATACGGGATCAACATGGAAGAAAAATTCAATGACTTAAGAAGTAATTTGGACATTTAAATTAAGCAAGAGAATTCTTACATAATTGCCTCCTCTCCTACTTGGTCTTTGTTCCCTTCTCCCTTAGTACATTAGGGAGGGTAGACTCTGTATTATCAAATCACCTTACATTGTTTCACCTGCGAGTTGAGGGGCAGGCATCTATAGTTTTTAAAACTGTTTTATTAAAAAAAACTATATTTATTAACCCTTTTAAAATCGTCTTTTTTAAGTGTTTTATTTATTTATTTTTATATAAAAAGAGTCTTTTTTTAACTATTTTAAAAACGTCTTTATAAAAAAAACAATTTTTAACCAAAAGAAACTGATATACAAAAAAATTAGTTTTTAACAAAAAAAATTGGAATATGAAAAAAAAATAGTTTTTAACAAAAAAAATCAAATTTTAAGAAAAACAGTTTTTAACAAAATATAAACAATTTTAACAATAAAAATAGTTCATAATAAACAAATTATAACGAAAAAAATAGTTTATAATGAAAAAATATTTTTTTTAAGAAACACATTTTTTAACCAAAAAAAAGTTTTAACAGAAAAAAGAAGTCTTAACAACAAAAAAAACGGTTTTAACAAAAATAAAAACAATTTTAAAAAATGAAATATGCTTATTAATTCATATATTACAGAGCATATATCTATATTTATATCTATATTATACCTCTAATATGATAGTATTAAAGTATAGTGCGTGCATTAATTGTAAACTTCTCCAATACATTAGAGTTCTTCTCCTTTATTAAGAGTTCACAAGAATTTGAAACGCTGCACACTAAAAGAAGTAATATTCATTATTGTGTGCATTAATTGTAAACCTCTCTTTACATTAGAGTTATTCTCATTTATTAAGAGTTCACGGGAATTTGAAACATTGCCTAGGAATTTGAAACGCTGCACAGTAAAAGAAGTAATATTCATTATTGATTATTCTTTAGATTTTTTATTTCCCACATAAAATATATAGAATAGCAATAATAAGAATAGGTTGTGTTTAGCATATGCAGCTCATCTCGAGTTTTGCATATTGGGAATAGAAGAGAGTTAAGTTATGTAGATGATGAGATAAAAGTAACTTACAGGAGATGAATGACATTGGGCTACATATTTACATTGATGATTGCTTTTATCACTTTTGTAGTAGAAATGTAAATAAATCAATTCATTGCTAATATGTGACATGTAGTCTCCTTATTATTTAAAGTTTTCAACTAATTCATTTTAAGAAGATACATGTGTGTTTAATCTTTACTATTTACAGATCCAAAATTATTGAGAAAGAAAGTAGCTTTCGAAACTTACACGGTTACTTTGGAAAACTGATATAATTCTCTTAGTACCATTATTTTGATGTGATGTTTATAAAGATATTTTTTCATTTACTTTGTTCATTAGAATGATACATTTTCAATATTGTTGAACTTTCAAGTGAAGGAATGTGCATTGTCAATGATTGTTAAGATTTGCGACTCTAAGGTATCATCACTTAGCGCTAAAAAAGATCGTATTAGTGTCAATTGCCTTTTTTATTTTATTATAAGAAGTTTTATGGGTTTTTTACATGGTTTTCAGATTTGCCTTATGGTTTTTAATATCACCATTTTTTTTCCCATTTCATGGGTTTCATTATTTGTGTAATCTTAGATGGGTTTTCATATTTAACTCTTCCGATGATATTTTTTTGTGGTTTATTTCATGGGTTATATACTATTACTATTGGATTTTTTTTGTCTGTTAAGGTTTCAAATGATTTCATATGTTAGTCTTTTAAATATGTAAAAGTGATACAAATACATAGGTGATAACGGGTATGCTTAGGATTGTAAATTGGATGGGTTCGGTGAAAATGGGTTTAACTGAAGATGGGTTCATTGTAAGATAATTGGATATGGGTGATAACTGGTGTGCTTGTTATTTGATTAGATATTGGACAAGGGTTAGGCGAAAGATAAACAAAGATGGAGATGACATAGATGGGGACGCTGGAGTTAGGGTAATCAGAGATGGGGACAGAGAAAATGGTGTGCTTGGGATTTGATTGGATGGTGGAAGAAGATAACTTGCTGAAGATTTCACAAAGTGTTAAGATATAATCAGTTATTTTTGTACGAGTTAATTCCCAAAAGTCAACTAAGTGAATATTGCTAATTCAATTGACAATGGTCGGAGATAATTGAGTGAAAATTATTAATTTATTTTTATGCCATATATTTCTTAACTGGAGGAATATTTTTTATTGATTTGACTACAGGCCAGATATTTGTAAACTGTGTTTTATATGACAGAATGAATACTTATTATGATGCTGGATATATGTTAAATAGGTGAATATTGTTAATTAAAAAAAGAGATTATAACTTAGTTCAACAATGCATGCAAATCTATTTTTGCTTATGATGGGACTTTTTTCGAATGCTAGTAAGTTTCCTGGTATCTGATGGTTTTTAAGATGGACTTTCTCTCTCTCTCTCAAAACCTCTAATAAATATTTTATTCCGAAGCACTTTTTATAATTATTATTTTTTTTTTGTCTTTTAAAATTAGAGGTCATAATTATTTATAATTATTATTTATTCCGAAGAACTTTTTATAATTATTATTTATTTATTCTGAAGCACTTACAATTTTTTAAACTCTAATTTTTATAATTATCATTATTTTTGTTTATTATAAAACGCCCGTTCATCACATGGGTTGTATGCTAGTTATATCTCTAATATAATAGTATTAGATGTATAAATTCCATTTAATGATACAAAGTTTATCGTGACCACTTCTTTTAGTGAAATTCAGCCCCTCCCATTAATGATACAAAGTTAATTGTAAGCCTTTCATCTTTTATGGGAGACTGCATTTTCCCCCATTCTCTCGAAGACTGAATTTGCCCCCATTCTTTTGAAGACTGCATTTTCCCCCATTCTCTCCCCTGCCATCACTAATGACAATTGCAAACCCTTGAGCTTCTCATTATTCTGCTATGAATACAATTCTAATTTTTCATATTCGCGTATTAAAAAAACTATACATCTGATTTTTTATTTTCCATTGTCTTCTCTCTTTGATCATTTGGTAACATGGGTTTTTTCAGCTTCTTTCTCTCAATAACAATCATCGGTACCTGTCTCTCTTCTTCGTTTATATTATTTTTTTTCTTCATATACAATTATAATTTTTCATATTCGCATTATAAAAATAACTATGCATCTGATTTCTGATTTTTGATTTTTGATTTCTGATTTTCCTTCGTCTTCACTCTCTGATCATTTGGTAATATGGGTTTTTTTAGCTTCTTTCTCTCAACAACAATCATTGGTGTCTGTCTCTCTTCTTCATTTATATTAATTTTTTTTTCTTCATATTTTATTTTCATTTTAATTAAGTACTCTTTTTTCTTTCTAATTTGAGGTTTTGTAGATTTAGGGTTGGGAGGCAAGCTATCAAGAGTTTTATATATTGTTAGGGTTTGGAGGCAAGCCATCAACATTTTTTTATTTATGGTTGATGTTTGCAAGGAGGCTTTTGCAACTAGGGAATTTCTTGTAATTCTCTATACAAAAATATTATTCTATATACAAATGTTATTCAGATTTGGATTCTTAGTTCACCATTTAACATGTTTATTTTAGCACCCCTCTTTTGGATTTTGAGATTTTTTTAATTTTCTACCATTTATTATGATTTTTCTTAAAGAAGTGATTTTGATTTGCAAGGTCCATCTTCACATTTAAAGTTGCACACCATAACATCTAAGACCCATTTTGTAGGATCTTAGTTTTAAGATTTGCAATTTTTCTTGACCAATTTGTTAACAAATGTTCTAATTGCATGAAGGATGGAAAGTTCAACTAGAAGAATGATGGTTGGATGGCACAACAGGAATACATTGGTATGAACTCACAAGATTTCACACAGTGGGGATATGATTCATAAATATACATCTTTGGACCTTCTATCTCAAACTTGATAAGAGGTGTCTAACATTGTTTTAATGCTTTAATCGGTCTTCTAATCCATGTTTGTTGAATCATCATAAGAAGGTGAGCGATTTCTTTTTTAGTCCATTTTGTTGTATAGAAAATTCTCGGTAAAGGGAAGGAAATCACGGTTAATTTGCCTTTATGTGTTTGTTTTATTGCCTCTATTAACTTTACTTATTATGAATTACTAATACAACGTTGATTGGATCCATTGCATTGGAATTATTTTGAGAAGTTGCAACAGATTATATGGGTTGTGAGTTGGTTGCTTTCAATGCGGTTTGTAGAATCTATATTATTTTGAGTTGAAAAACACATTTTACAATTTCAGTTAGTCTATATTATGGTCTTATTTATTTTATCCATCAGAAACTTTTTTCTTTCGAATATGTTAAACTTCTTTTTGGGTGGATAATTAGTCCATTTTAAACATGTGATCAAGCTCACAATTTACTTATTTATTTTAATTGAACTTAGAGGTTAATGTACTTTAACTATGACTATGTTCTGCCTTTGACCAAAGTTGAGTTAATGTTTCATAAATATAATTTAGGATGTCTTCAGGATTTTTCAGAGTTCGTGTTTTAATTTTACACACATTTTTATTTCTATAATAATTTTTAGAAATGAAGTTACTCAACTAAATGCATGAAGGTTGCGTGAACCTTAACATCTAATTCCACTATTTCGCGCATACGAATACACCTTCTTTGATAAATTCTATGTTTGGATTTTTTGTTATTTTTCATAATAATTTAATTATATTGTCATACACTGGGATTGTTCACAACGAGTTTTGAATTTGTCATCGTGCTCCAAATATTATTTTTATACTTAGTTTATTATTTAAATATTTTAGTTCTTTTACTATTTTTTATCAAATATTATAATACACCCGTGCATTGTGAGAATTACAAGCTAATATATATAAAAGAGAGTTATAGAGCATATTATGTATTAATCAATAATATTAGAGAGCGTATTATTAATAAAAGAGAGTTACATAGCATATTATTTATTCATTAATAATGTTCTTGTTTTGTCTTTTAATGTTTGGATGCATCCAATTAATTCCATGCTTTGATTTTTAAGCATTAATATCAACCTCATGTTGCTTTTTTCTAGCACAAGCAAAATGATTAATCTTGGATCTTGTACCTTGTACCTTTCCATTAAATCAATAATTCATATCATAATATTAAACACAGTGCATCATTAAGCTCTCTTCATTTAACTATGTAAATTGGAAAAATATTATATATTTTAAATTAATCATTTATCGATAATTAATGTAGTTTAATAGACGAATACATTAAAGGCATAATAGGGTATTTTAACGAAGGTGTTAATAAATCGTATACCTATAGATTGAAATTATTCATCGAATATATAACGTATTCAACTGGATAAATAGAATTATGTGTGGAGGACATTACATATCCGTATTCGACATAAATAAGGACGCGACTCGTATGTAATACGTGTTCCACATATTTTCCACAATACATATAAAAAAAATGTGTATATGTGTCGTGTTTTTCTTTGTGTAAGCACAAACACGTGGGGCCTCTATACATAATAATATATACCGTTTAACTAGATAACACTTGACAACGCTCTAGAAAATTTTGAATTTATTACACAATCTAATAATTGGGAATGATACACAATATTTAATGAGTAATTCTAGAGAAACCCTCAGATCATATTCATAAAACAGACTCGACTGAATTGTAAGAATTATATTGATTTATGTTTTAAATGAACCAATGTAAACCCCAGACACCAACAAATGCATTCCTAGATAACTTATCAACTCTCTCTCTCTTCTGTGAGTATAATTTGAGGGTCTCTAAACTACTCATATTTTATATTTTTATCACATATTTAGGGTTGAGCTTAGATTTATATCATTTTTCGTCCCCATTAATATTATTTACATTAATGTGTAATGAGAAAGTTTGAATCTTATATGATAATGAAATTAATTAAAAGACACTCTATTGAGATATTCATCTCAACAATTATTTTTTGCATTGTGTTGTGTTAGCGAAATTTTAAAGTTACAGTTTCGTATCTTGTGTTATGCAATTATTCTACAAATCTCTTGATTTGTAAAAACTTACAATGCTTCCTTATTTTTATTAGTTTCAATTTCATCATATTTTATTGATTATTTTCTATAAATAAGTTACAAAGGAATAATTCCTAATGTGTAAAATTATTTATATGTGATATTAAAGACTAGCAGGAAAATAAAAACATAAGAAACATAGGGATATAATTGTTATAAATTTAAATATTATAGAAAGTCATTGTTATATCATCCCAATCTGAGGAGAGGTTAATTTAAATATTTATTTAACCAACATTCATGTTGTACACATGCATGTTTACGCATTTTTGTTGTATCTTTAATTGTATTATAAAAGAGGACACAAATTATATGTGCTCATATTACCTAGTGCATTTTGTGTCTTGTATTTTACTATATCAATTTTATTTCCAATAACATATAAATTTCAAGCTAATTAAGTTTAATAACAACTCAACTGGTTTTAAAAAATAATTCAACCGTTGAGATTAGTTCAAACACTAACAAAATCCTACCTGCCTTTTCACCGGGATTAAAATGATTAAAGGTAAATTTTCAAATGAGAAAAACCAGTAAAAGATTTTGTACTAAGGAAAAACAAAAATACAATTTAATTGGCACGGATCCCTAAGCATATTGCTAATGTTATAGAAACTTTATTAAAAGAAAAAGGTAACTGAAACTTTTATTTTGGACAAGGAGAATATATTATGTTAAATTAACAAAACGTCGGATAACATTATTGTTACCCAAGAAATTATCCACACACTTATGAACCTTAAAGGTAAAAGTGGGGGTCTTATTTTGAAAATTGACCTTGAGAAGGCTTATGATAAGGTGGATTGGGATTTTTTAGAGGGAGCTCTTAAATGGTTTAATGTTGAAAAAAGTTTTTGTAATCTTATTATGAGTTGTGTTAAGAACACTACTACTTCTATCCTATGGAATGGCACCTCCCCTAGTCTTAGCCCCTCTAGAGGTTTTCGACAGGGAGACCCTTTATCTCCTTATCTATTTGTTATGTGTATGGAATATTTATCGGCTATGATATTAGATAAAGTAATTCAAAATAAATGGAAAGGAATAAAGGCGTACCCAAATGGGCCCACCATCACCCACCTCTTTTTTTATGATGACCTTATATTATTCACGAAAAATGATATTAACTCTTGTGAATCGGTCATGGACTTCCTTGAAGAATTCTGTCATATCTCGAGTCAGAAAATAAATTATTCCAAGTCTAAAGTGTTTGCCTCTCCCAATATCCCAAAAAGGGAAGCCTTGGAGAGAAGACATATGTTTAGCATGAGCCTAACTAATGACCTGAGAATATACCTTGGTAATAAACTTATACACAATAGATTGAATAGTTCCCATTTTAAAGATATCATTGATAAAGTCCAAAAAAGACTGGAGGTATGGAAAGCAAAATTCCTATCACTGGCTGGTAGGAAAACTCTGATCCAGGCTATGACTTCCACCATCCCAAATTATAATATGCAAACAGTTATGCTCCCTGTTAAAGTTTGTAATGAAATTGATAGACTTAATACAAACTTTATATGGTGAGGTGGGAGAAATTACAACAATAATGTGAAAAAGGTACACCTGGTTAATTGGGATAAAGTCTGTAAACCTAAAAGTCTTGGGGGCTTGGGATTGAGAAAATGTGGCATTAATAACCACGCCTCAATTACTAAACTGGGTTGGAAACTTATGAATAATGATGACTCCATCTGGGCATATGTTTTGAAGAAAAAATATAAAATTACTCAAAATCATATAATGTGGAAAAAAAGGAATGTTGCTTCCCATGTCTGGAGGGGTATACTAAAATGCATTGAAACTCTAACCAAATGGAATGTTGAAAATGGTAATAACATTAATATCCTCCAAGACTGGTGGGTGGGGGGGGGGAATCTTAAATGTTAATGAACAATATGGGAGCTTGGTAAATACTACTGTTGACACTTTAATTGATGGGAACGGACATTGGGATGTTACTACTATTAACTCTTCTTTCAACTTAAACAAAATAAATGAAATTGTCAACATTCCTCTCCCTCGTACTTGTATGAGTGAAGACAAACCTTCTTGGAACCCAAATAAAAATGGTAAATTCTCTAATAGTTCTTGCTATCAATGTCTTATCGATAACAATGAAGAACCTTGTCCGGAGGAGGTTTGGAAAAAACTGTGGAAACTCAGCATACCACCCAAACTTAGCACGTTTTTGTCGAAAGCTCCTTACAAACGAGCACCGCATGAGAAGAGGACTCACGAATATTGGAAACTGCCCAAGGTGTGGGTTACTTAAAGATAACATTCATAAATTCAAGGAATGCAGCCATGCTAGGGAGGTTTGGAGCACTCTTGGTTTTGATTAATCTATTGATAGTAACTCTACTTGTAGTATCAATGATTGGATTGTCCTAAATGTCTGGGGCAAACCAAACAATAAGAGGTACAAAAGTTTTATTATTTTATTGTGGCACATTTGGAAATCCAGAAACAATTTCATTTTTAATAAGGTAAATGAGTCCCCACAAACTTTTGCTCGCTCAGCTATAATTTTCTCAAACTACTTTTTTGAAGCTCAATATAGCAAG
Source organism: Sambucus nigra (assembly GCA_949130495.1). Lineage (NCBI taxonomy): Eukaryota > Viridiplantae > Streptophyta > Magnoliopsida > Dipsacales > Adoxaceae > Sambucus > Sambucus nigra. Next base: position 578,283,019 of record OX422217.1, read on the forward strand.
AGCGCAAAAGTTAGTGGGGAAAAAAAACCTTTCCTTATAACTGAACAACTTTCTAATGCAGGGAACTTCATCATACATACTGACGGAAGATTTGATCATGGTAGCGACATGGGTTCGTTTGGTAGGGCGGTTAGAAATCAAGGAGCAGAATGGATAGTGGGATTTACGGGGAAACTTCAAGGTACTGCTAGCCCCCTGCGTGCGGAACTAGAAGGAATATTTCACGGACTAAACATTGCCCTTAGGAAGAAATGGAAAATAGTGTGCTTAAAAAATGACTGTTTAGAAGACATCAGCCTCATCAACCAAGAGACTGTCCAAAACCATCCGTTGGCTAACATAATTGAAGACTGCAAGGATTTGGTTAGAGACCTAACGGCAGAAATCATCCATATACCAAGATCTAGAAATCTCACGGCTGACTGTATGGTGAAAGTTACGAGAGGATTGGACACTACCTATGTGGAGTTTGATAAGGCGCCTGTGATTTTGCTTCAATTGATGGAAATAGAAATTGAGGAGGAGGGTTTCTTCTTTGTTTAATGATGTGATTTGCATTGTTTCTGTTTGTTGTTTGCTTCTTCCTGTTTTCTACCCAAAAAAAGAACTTTAATTTACATGAAGTGATTGGATCTACCAACCTTAAAAGGGTGTTCGGGGGTGTACATTATGCCTCTTTACAGTTTTGTGGCAAACTGCTTTGCTAGTACTAGAACTTTAATTTATGGTAAATGATAATTGGTATCCTAAGAACATATTTTTCAAACCTTAAAATAATAATAATGATGGTGATGATATAATAAATGTGCAACATGTGCATTTAATTTAAAATGTAAATTTGTGTTTTTAAAATTCCAAAGTTACTAACAACAAATTTCTAATTTACTTATTTTATATATAAAAAAAATAATCTAAGATGGGACTTTTTACTATAGAATATAAGTATATTTCTTTGTTAGACCATCTTCAAGCATCTAGCAAAATAACGTAGTGCTATTTTTGTTGATCCTTTTTATAGTTTTGGTTTTCAAAGCACGAAGTAACATAATATTTACAAGAAAAACTACAAATTAAAGAGGAAATTGCTCTCACATTTGTAATATTTTTTGGAGTTACGCTTAGGTTCATGTGACAAACCAACTATAACGCTCCTACCCTAATTTAGGTCACCGTCGGGTGACTCGGGTCAATCCGCACCAAATCAAGGAGCTAAAGGGGGAGGGAGAAAGTTTGGCTATTTTATTTAAGAAAATCCCTTGATTTGCCTCATTTATTTAGTAATTAAAATTCATATTTTAATTTGATAAAAGGGTGACCACTTATGTAATTAACCAACTCGCAAAATTTATTTATAAAAATCCGAGTTAATACATAATATAAATTAAATAGAAAATAAATTGCAACCATCCTATATTATTACAAAGTATGGTCGAAGGCCCGAATAAAAGCTCATATACCAAATATGAAAATACCAAATGTCCATTGTTTGAAAACAAGTACAGAGCATTCTAATGATTCTGATCGCCCCCGAGGCCTTACTCGAATCCTGCCCAACATTCCTACTTGATGTACCTTGGGTGAGGGTTTTAACATAAAAAGAATGGGGTGAGCGAACGCTCATCAGGATGGGTAATGCTACGTTATATATTTTCTATAAAAATACTATACATATAATGTGTATTTTAATCAATTAAGAAACCATTAACAATTTAGCTAGTATTAATGCAACTACATGCAATGCCCCCGAGCAATGAGCTCATACTCACACTTAACCAATTTTACCACCCTTTACCGGACCTAGAGACTAATTGTTCACATTTTATCCTTTAGTCTCATTTATCACATTTTCATTAGGTTTCTTTACTTAAATTATAAGTACAACCAATTATATTCCCTTTTCATTATCTTTCTCGAAATCTTCCAATAACCGCATACTTTAATGGGCTCCACACCGCCAGTGAGGACACCATATGCTCTAGCAGGTGATTTTTGGCCTTTCAGCCCATGGCTCCAGGCCCTACTTAATTTTTCTAGTGTCATCCGAGTCTAACTTTTTATGTGTTTTAATATTTCATCCAATGTCCACATTATTCCATTCCCTTTTTACCGTTTTCATCATACCATGGATTTGAAGCATTTTTCATATTATCAACATGTCAAAACTCACTTTATCCGTTTTCACCCAAAAATACACCAATAGGTCTCGAGAGGGAATCTAACCCTTAGGATCCTCAAGTTTATCAAAATCCCCTTTTATCACAATTTTGAGGAAAAAAATTATCTTTAACTTCATTTTGGCACAAGAAGTAAATCATTTTCTTCCAACACTATTTCCATTATTTCATGTTCAAAACTATACTTATCCATTTTATGTTTTACCATATAAAATGTTCTTCATCATCTAAGACAATTTTATCAAAAATCCATAATTTTGTCTTATGATCACAAGTAAACCCCAACATTAGTTTTTCTTCATCATAACAATATTTAGAATATTTTGGGACTATTTTTCCATACTTTTCATTTTATTACAAAACCCATTTTAACATGTTTATTGAAGTCTACAATATCTCCGTTTAACATACTACATATTGCCACATGTTCAAGAGAGGATTTCAACCTAGAGATACCTCAAATATGCATTTAAATCAAGGCTAATCATGGGTTTGTGTAAATTCACATGATTTCTTCCAAATATCAAGGTAAAATGTTATTTTTTTGATAAAAATATCCATTTAGGTTTTGTCTTGAAGAAAATCACATTTTTGCAAGACTAATTATTTTATAAATGTAACTACATTTTTAGGCATTAAAATTCATCTACTAATATCCAACCTAAATTCCATAGCTAGAAGAACCTTGAAAAAATATGGAAGGAAAATCCTACCTTAGGTTTAGAGAGGAAAAACTATAAATGGATGACTTGAAAGCTCGTAAAATTCCTAGCTCCAAGACTCCTAGCTTCTTCAAAGCTCCAAAAATCCTCTCTACAATATTGCTCCACCACTTTCTTCTAGAAGAGAGCTTGAAAATGTATAAATTGAGTATTTAATGGTGTAAGAGTGGTTGGAAACACTCAATAATCGAAGAGCAATGGCTTATGTGGTGGAATATGTGTGTAGGCTATAGAGAGAGAGAGAGAGAGAGAGAGAGAGAGAGAGAGAGAGAGAGAGAGAGAGAGAGAGGAGAAGTCTGAAAATTATGAGGGAAATACTCTCCCTCTTATCCCTCTTATAAACCATTAATCCCCACCCAAAAATATATAAAAACCCACCAAACAACCATCAGATTAACCAAGCTCCACGAGCTCAACATGTTATTAAGATCTAGGGCTAAAATAGTTACAACATACTGTTGAGATCTGAATCCTAAAAACTTCATTTAAATAGGGTTGTTCTCGTTTGAACGAGATTCACCTTTAGTTCGAACGCCCCCTTTGAACGAGGGATGACTGTAATGCAGATGGGGTTCATTCGATAGTCGTCATAAGCTTGTTAGAACGAGTCAGCTTTTTCATTCTAACCACATGATCTCGTTCGAATAAGACAAGGATCCCGTTCGAGTGACCATAAGTTCGTTCAAACGACCCAATTTCCAAATCTTTCCAAACCCATCCCAACAACTTCAATTAATTACAAAAGATCCACCAAGACAATTGGATAAAGGGATAAAAGCTTATGAAATGATAATTCAATTCCATTAACTTCACAATATTATAATTTACACAAAAAGGAATAAAATATTGAGCTATGGTATTACACCAACTATCGCTGAAAGGCCGGGAGCGATAGTTCGAAAGTCACGCCGCGAATGATATTTTTCACCCAATTAATATCCTAACCCTTTTTATCACTTAGTATTAACCCATTTATTTTGGATTATAAGAAATAAGTAAATTTTATATTTTTCATTGTGTTCAAGGGAGTTCACTCAGATACTTATGATAACATTTGCGATGTCGTCTGGCAAACAAATGGGTTCCCTGAGATAAGCATATGGAAATTCCAAATATATGAGAAAGTGCGTTCGACATACATAAGATATACTTCGACCGGTGGAAGCGTCTAGTGTTGAGTTGAATCATTATTTCTATTAGTATGTGGATAAGGAGTACAAGCACATATGCCTCTAGCTCAATTTGCATTTTCCAAAATACTTACAGAGTCGAAGATATTTTTGGGTCCAGATTAATATCGAAGCTGCAACCGGAGTTGGAGATTTGAGATTCAAGTTTCATTGGACATTACCTTTCGCCCCCATAAAACGTAACGACCACTACACTCTTAGAAAGCCGTCAAAGTGGGACAAGTATTTATAGGATGTTTAGTTATAATTTTTCATATTTTTTTTCATTTTAATGTAATGGACACTTATGAATAAAATGAACGGGGGAAACATAAATCCCAGTTAAATGTGTTACGTATATTTAATTTAGTTATGCAATTAAACTCCTAACATTTAAAGTTAAAACATAAATAAACATAAACAAAAATAAATTAAGCAAACACGTAGCATCTTTTAAAGTACATCGTTTTCTCAGAAATCAAAATTCGTTCTTGCATTCATTTCGCCGCTCACCTACTATCTCAGTGCAACATCCCGTATTTTTGAATATTTATTTTTTAGCAATTTCAATTACACTTGTGCAAGTAATTTAAATGAAATAAGAAATAATGAGAAATTAATAAATATTAATTAGCGATAAAAGGATTAATATTTATGTCAAAATATATTTACTAGTGTGATAAGTAAATAAAATAATGTCAAATGATATTAAGTTGTAAGTAAGTAATAAGCGATGGGTTTTAACGACATCTCATTTGGGATCCGCATATGGGGTCGTGTTGGGAATGAGATGGAAAAATTATGTTAGGAGACTCGAATGGCGATTTCGAGTGCACAGATGATCCAGGATGGGTTGCAATAGTCAAAATTTGGTACTGGAGGTGGTAATCGAGTTTCAGGGCTTTTTAGACTAATTAGGACCCGTATAGGGGCGTTCAGGTCATTTTACACTTAGCCTATAACCTAATTTCAGGATTTGTGATATATTTAAAGATGGTGGATGGAGTGAGCATCTATCCCACCATTCTAAAATACCTAAAATTGAGAGAGAGGAGAAAAGAAAAGGGAGAACTCAAGAGGGATTCAAGAAAGTCAATCCGGGGAAAGATTGGAGCAATTCCGGGCTAGGATTCTCGTGCAAGAAGATCCATAAAGAAGGAATTGAAAATCTCTAATCATATAAGGCAAGTGTTTAAACTTTCTTTGATATTTTATTCTATGTGTTGAATTTATATTAGAGTTGGTGAAAAATATGGATTTTAGGGTGGGTTTCACATGGTAAAAATGGGATTTGGGGAATGATATTACAATAGATGGTTTAATTATAATCCCATATATAAAATTTGAGATCAAATTACATATAAAAGATGTGATCTTAATTAAAATATGATAATAATTCATTGAAAAGATGAAATCTGGAATGGTTCTTTGAAGAAATTAAAGAATCTTAGAATTTAATTAAGAACGCGGTTGATTTCTTGTTGTTTATGTCGAATCCCATAGATTAGTATGTTATCAGATGATTTGGGATCAAAATATATGTTTCTTTATGTTTAGAAGTTATGGGATGATGTTAGGTTAGGGTTAAGTGAAGTTTGGAGACCATATATTGTATAAAAGAATGGAAAAATGCGCCAAGCATCTAACAAACCAACACAGGTCAGAACCAAGCGCGAACAGGTTCGCTTTACCTGTTCAGCCCAGGTTGGGTATTTTAATGATTTTGTGAATCGGTTGGGGTGCGGGTTAATCTAGGAGGTCCGTATATGAGATTAGGACTTCTGAAAATATATTTGGGACATTATTTTACCTTGGGTAGTCGGGAATAAAATTTGGGGTATGGAAATATGGGCGTTTAGGGTGAACGACACTCGAAAATTTATTAATGAAATAAGTTTGGGATTTTGGATGGAATCGAGATACGATCTGGAGTAGAATAGCTTAGTATCCAGAATAATAATTATGTTTGTGAATTATTATACGTGACTACTTACGTAATCGGGAGTCGGGGTTAAACTCGAGGATTATGGGCTAGTGCAACGAGTGACATATGCACATTTAGCCGGTTATGTATATATATAAGGGTATAGAGATAGTATATATATTTATGAACATATCTGTATGATTGATATATGTGAAACATACCTACTCTATGGATGCTATTGTTGGAGGTTGCGTGTAGTGGGCTATCCACCATGGCATTGACTAATAGGTGTTGGATCGGTACCTCAGGTCATAGGTCTGTCGCACAACCACTATATGTGAATTTAGAGTCTAGGGGGTAATGTGGTATGGTTATAACCCACGGATGTAATACTATGACCACCTCCAGTTATGCGTTTATGATTTGGGTTCGATGGCGACATTTCGACCCGGTGGCCTAGGAATGGTATGTGATGTACTTGGAGCCTGATAGCATGCTAGACAATGCATCCGTGAGGTTAAGCTCCGGGGATACGATTATACGTATGTAGCGATTAATATATATGTATATGTATGAGATATTGTATGAATATACGTATATAAGCGTGAAGCCCTTATTCAACTTTGGGTAGTGAGGCCCTTATCCACTCCATTTGTAGAGGAGTGGGGATAGAGGTCGAGAGATTGTGCTTAGCAACCAACTTATTAGTCTTTGTCATGATTGGGTATGACATCATTCTGGGTATGGACTCGTTGGCAGGGTACAGGGCGATGGTGGTTGTTTTAGAAAAACCACCATGTTTTCCATTCCAGGCTAGGAGATGTTTTTATTGGCGATACCTCTTCTCGAGGGAGGGTCGAGCATGCATCTATAATATATTGAGGAGGAGACATCATAGTAGGTGGTTATATCATTAGATTATATCCCAGTGGTTAAGGAGTTTGTGGTTGTCTTTCAGGAGATACCAGGGCTACCATCGTGCAAAGAGAATGAGTTTGTCATTGATTTGGCATTGGGGACTAGGTCGATAGCACGTGGGTCGTATCATGTGGCTCCCTTGTAGATGCAGTAGTTGAGAGACTAGATTCAACAACTCTTGGGAATGTTTTTCATCCTCTGAAATACATCATCGTGGGGTGCTCCGGTATTATTTGTGAAGAAGCAGTATGGATCACTGAGGTTGTGTGTTGATTAAAGGGAGTTGAACCAGGTCATGATTCGCAATAAGTGCCTTTTCCATCCCATTGATGACATATTCGTTCAATTGAGATGAGCAGTCTATTTCTCAAAGATTGACTTGACGTCGGGTTATCACCAGTTACATATTAGGGAGAAGGATGTCCCTAAGATCGCAATACTAACACAATATGGGTTATATGAGTTTAGGGTTATGCTGTTTGGGTTAACCAATGCTCCAACATTATTCATGGATCTCATTAACAGGGTGTTTACAGACTCTTTAGGCCAGTTCGTGATTATGTTCATAGATGACATTCTGATCTATTCTCGGACTGAGGGTGAGCACGCAGAGCATTTGCATATGGTTCTACAAATGTTACGGGACCATCAGTGATATGCCAAGTCAAGAAGTTTGGGTTATGGTTGTAGGAGATGCAGTTCTGGGGACATATTATGTCTGACAGAGGCGTTTTAGTGGACCTGAGTAAGGTTGTAGCGGTGAGGGAGTGGGTTCAACCCATGACATCTACATAGATTCGTAGCTTCTTGGGATTGACAGGGTATTATCACCATTTTATTAAGGGGTCTTCGAAGATTACGATTCCAGTTACGAATTTGAATCTCAAGGGGGTACCGATTGTGTGGGATGATTACTGCCATATAGCTTTCAAGTTAACTTCATCATCCATGCTTGCACTGCTTAGGGGAGGAGTTGAGTAATTTGTATTTACTGATGCGTCCTTATAGGGACTTGGGGGTGTGCTACAGTAGGAGGAATGGGTTATATCTTATGTTTCTCTTAATATTAAGACCCACGAGAGAAATTACCCAACTCATGACTTAGAGCTAGCAGTGGTAGTTTTTGCCTTGAAGATTTGGAGGCACTATCTCCTCAGGGAGAAATTTAGTATATTCACAGATCCTAAGTCGCTGCAGTATCTGTACACTCCGAAGGACCTCAATATGCGACAACATAGATGGTTAGAATTCATGAAGGACTACTAGTTTGACATTCAATACCATCCAAGGAAGGATAATGTAGTAGCAGACACATTGAGCCGATGACTTACTGGGGAGTTAATGGCAGTCTGGAAAGCGAAGTGGTGTGAGATTTGGTAAGATGATGCAGTTGTCAGGGATTTTATGGCAGTGTTGACTATCACACTCGATATCATTATGAGGGTTGTGAAGGCATAAGCCATGAATCAATTTTGTGAGGACATGGTACATCAGTTATTGGTAAAGGGGGCAGAGTCTTACCCCATCAGTTCAAAGGGAGGCTTACGCTTTAATGGGAGGCTTATAATCTCAGAGGATGGGGACTTGTGACATGCTGTTATTATAGAGTCTCATGTGTCATGATTTTCGGTACATACCTTCGGGGATAAGATGTTCCAGGACATGCACAGACAGTATTGATGGGCTGGAATGAAGCGGGACATTGCTAAGTTTTTCTCGAAGTGTGCCACTTGTCAGTTAGTGAAGATAGAACATCATAGGCTAATCGGGATGTTGAAGTCATTGGAGATTCCGATCTGAAAAGGGAGAGCATATCGATGGACTTCATTGCGGGACTATCAACATCGCAGAGGGGTAACGATTCCATATGGGTCATTGTGGATCATCTGACCAAGTTGGCCCACTTTTTACCAGTTCAGACGGATTATATGACGGGACAATACGCTCATATCTTTATAGCCAAGATAGTGAGGTTACATAAAGTACCAATTAATATTGTATCCTATCGGGATAAGATCTTATTACTCTATTTTTTACAGAGTTTTCAGGAGGCGATGGGGATTAAGTTGTGGTTGAGTATGACTTACCATCTACAGAATGATGGGTAGACTGATAAGGTAAATCAGATGCTAGAGTATATGCTCAAGATGTGTGTACTGGATTTCAGGGCAGGTTGGGACCAGTACCTTCCACTAGTGGAGTTTACCCATCGTAACTCTTACCAGTTCACTATCGATATGGCACCTTTTGAGGCATTATATGGTCGACCTTGTCGTTCGCCCGCTTATTGGTTAGAAGTGGGGTACAATAAGATTCTTGGACCTGAGATGATATAGTACACTTCTTCCAAGATCAAGCTAATTCGGGATCTTACACGGATAGATCAGGATAGGTAGAAAAATTATATGGATGCTGATAAGAGGCATATGGAGACGGATGTGCGTGATCAGGTGGTATTGCGGGTATCTCCTATTAAAGGAGTTATGCATTTCGGGGAAAATGGGAATCTAATGCTGAGATATGTAGGGCCTTTCTTTATTTTTGAGAGGATATGACCTATTGCGTATAGGCTCGCCCTACCCGAGCATCTGCATCGGATTCACGATGTGTTCCATATGTCGTCATTGAAAAAGTATTAGAGGAGTGAGATGGCTTATTGACACATTCCACTGGAGGAGATAGATTTGTAACCTAACATCTCGTATGAGTGAGACTGGTTCCTATTCTCGATAGTAGTGAGCGTATGCTGCGGTCAAAGATGGTGCCCTTGGTTCGTGTTCAGTGGGAGCACCATAATACCGACAAGTCAACATGGGAGCGGGAGGATGATATGCGAGAGAAATATCCCAAGCTCTTATTGCCGGTATGTCCAAATTTTGGGGACGAAATTCCTTTATAAGTGGGAAAATACGTAACACCCCATATTTTTTAGTATTTATTTTTTATCATTTTAAATTATACGTGTGCACGTAATTTAAATGAAATGTGAAATAATGAGAATTTAATAAATATTAATTAGCGAGAAAAGGATTCATGTTTATGTGAAAATATATTTACTAGTGTGACAAGTAAATAAAATTATGTCAAACGTCGTAAGTGAGTAATAAGCGACGGGTTTTGACGGTATCTCATTTGGGATGCGCGTGTGGTGTCGTGTTAAGAATGAGATGAGAAAATTATGTTAGGTGCTCGGATGGTGATTTTGATTTCTCAAATGATCCAGGATGGATCAAAATAGTTAAATTTAGGTACCCGGGGGTGGTATTCAGGTTCCAGGGGCTTTTTAGATAAATTAGGACCCGTATATGGGGTTCGGGTCATTTTACACTTAGCTTTTAACCTCATTTCGGGATTTGTGATATATTTAGGGATGGTGGATGGTGATGGAAGCCACCCTGCCATTTTAAAATATCTAGACTTGATAGAGAGAAGAAAAGGGAAGGGATAACTCAAGAAGGATTTAAGAAAGTCAATCCGGGGAGAAATTAGAGCAATTTCGAGCTAGAATTCTAGTGCAAGAAGTTCTGCAAAGAAGGAATTCATAATCTCTAACCATATAAGGAGAGTTTTAAAATTTTCTTTGATATTTGATGCTATGTCTTGAATTCATATTAGAGTTGGTGAAAAATATTAATTTTGGGGTGGAATTCACACGGTAAAAATGGAATTTGGGGAATGATATTAAAGTAGATGAATTAGTTGTAATCCCAACTATATAATCTTAGAATGAATTATGTATAAAAGATGTTATTTTAAATAAAATATGATAATGATTCATAGAGAAGATGAAATCTGGAATGGTTCTTGGAAGAAATTAAAGAATCTTGGAATTTAATTATGAACAAGATTGATTTCTTGTTGTTTATGTCGAATCTCATGGATTAGTATGTTATCAAATGATTTAGGGACTAAAAATATGTTTCTTTATTCTTAAGAGTGATGGGATGATGTTAGGTTGGGTTTAGATGAAGTTTGGAGACCCTATAGTGCATAGAATAATGGGAAAATTCGTTAAGCTCGTACCAGACCCACCTAGGCCAGATCCGAGGGCAAACCGATTTGGTTTACCTCTTCATCCCAAGTTGGGTATTTTAATTCTTTCGTAAATCAGTTGGGGTTCGGGATAATCTAGGAGGTTCATAGATGAGATTAAGACTTCTGCAAAAATATTTAGGACATAGTTTTACCTTGGGTAGTCGAGAATAAAATACAGGGTACGAAAATATGGGTGTTTAGGGTAAACGACACTTGAAAATTAATTAATGAAATCAGTTTAGGGTTTCGAATTGAATCAGGATACGGGCTAGAGTAGAATAGTTTACTGTCCAAAATAATAATGATGCTTGTGAATTAATAATAAGTAAGTGACTACTTATGCAATCGGGAGTCGGGGTTAAACTCAGGGATTATGGGCTAGTGCTATGAGTGACATATGCACAGTTGGCCGGTTATGTATATATATACAGGTATAGAGACAGTATATATATATATATATATATGTGTGTGTGTGTGTGTGTGTGTGTGTGTGTGTGTGTGAACATATCTGTGTGATTGATATATGTGAAACACACCAACTCTATGGATGTTATTATTGGAGGTTATGTGTAATCGACGGTCCATCTTGGCATTGACCAGCAGGTGTTGGATCGGTTCTCCAGGTCATAGGTCTACCGTATGACAATTATATGTGAGCTTGAGTCAACTGGGGTAATGTGGTATGTCTATAACCCACGGATGTAAGACTATGATCACCTCCGCTTATGCGTTTACGATTTGGGTTTGGTAGAGAGATTCGACCTGGTGGCCCAAGAATGGTACGTGATGTATCTAGAGTCTAATAGCATGCTAGAGAGTCCATCCGTGGGGTTAAGATTTGGGGGTGTGGTTATACATAAATAGCGAGTGATATATATATATATATATATATATATATATATATATATATATATATATATATATATATATATATATATATGCTTGTATACGAGATGTTATATGAATATCCGTATATAAGTGTAAAAAATATACATGGCTGACTAATATGAATATGTGAATATGGAATTAAATAACTGGTGTGAAGTTATATGCATTGGTTAACGATGCAATTAAAATGATTTAGCGTATGTGTTAGCTAAATAATAGTTAAAGCAAAGAATAAATACATGTGACACAGTTTGGCTAGAAGCTAGCGTATGGGACTAAGATAAGTGTTGGTACTAATTAGGCATGGTAACATAATTACAGTGTTTATAATACATGCATGTTTATAATACATGCGCTAGATGTCATCTATAGATAAGGAGTGTGGATTATCTCATGGGGGTGTGACATCTGTTAAAATATGAACGCTTACATTGCATATTTATTATTGTATTTTAAAGACTTGCAAAATATTTTTCAAATGTTTTTTGGGATCTGAACGATATCAAAATATTTTCTAAAACCTTTTAGGTGCTCAGCCACAGGGATGCCATGCCTGATCATTCCTTTTGATCAGACGATCCTACAGAAGCTGCGGGTGCTTGTAGGAATTATTTAGATGTATCTATCTTTAATCTCTAGATATGATTTCAATACAGTTATTTATTCGGGCAGTTCGCCCATTATCAGATATTGGTTATTTTATTTAGGCTTTATTTCATTTCAGTTCAATTGGATTATTGTATTGAGATTTTTACCAAGTGTTATTCGGTTACTTTGATTATTGCATTTATTCAGTAGTCACCTTATTATCATCATGAATGGAAATTTATATTTTATTATGGTGAATGGATATTTATATTATTGACATAATTTGTGGTAAGAATGAAAATTTTCATAAACAAGTTAATCAGTTTTTAAAATTTGGCATTGGGCTTAATAGGGTATTAATAATAAATTTTATCGGTGATGATAAGAATGAGCCAGGCTCAGATTCCTGTTTTATTTTAGTAGAAGGTTGGCCACCCGTTATTGTAAAACGCGGGGTGTCACACTCAACCTCCCACGTATCGAGAATTTATTATTGTTTCTCCTCCTAATACGGGTGTGGAGATCCAAGTTGGTATAGTCGTACTTCATTATTTCTTCTTTTGCCTTTCTTTCCATCACCTTTCTAAAGGATTATTTTTAGTTTTTCCTCAAATAAGGCATGTTATTTCTTAGGACGATTCCTAGTTTTGCCTCCAAAAAGGCTAGGTTGGTGTGGTGTCAGCCTTTTCATTCGGCTTTCACCGTGTTTGGAGCTCATAGTTCCAGTCTAAAGTGTTATTCAGAGGAAGGTAACACTTAATGAATATAAAAAGGATCATTCATCTCCATCTTATATTTTTGACAAGAGAGCGGAATCACATCATTGTTAGTTCGATCGCTGCTCAACCTCCTATTCGATCCTATCGATAATGGAGCAAAATTTGCTCATAGATAATAGCCTTAAATCGTATACTAAGAGATCATGTGCTCCAGTACTCGTTCTTTTGGTCCTATTATTTAATTGTTTGACAACTTTATCCCATATGTCCATCTTTCTTTGATTTACTCTATTAATCTGATCCTCCGCTGCATCCACCCATATATAATAAATTAGCTAGGGTTCATCCTCTGAGAAGTTTTTCTTTCATTGACTCCTCTTTTGTATTTGACTTTCGAGGGTATATGGGTTTCTTGGAATTATTTGTTTAGTATTCGGTGTAAGATTCCATTGAGAGTGTTTGAGATGATGAAAGTACTAGAAAATATGCAAATAAGAAAAGTGATACTGAGAATAAAATGGGTAGTGAAAAATGTAAAATTTAGGGGGTATATATAAAATTTGATAAAACTAGTTGCACACTTGTTGAAAATTGGTTGTTGTTCACACGGAGTTGAAATACCATTGGGAAAAAGTACGTGCAAAATTATTTCACCGGCTTAGTTGGTGTGTGTGTTTTCAAATGTGTGTGAGCATTCTAGACAAGGTTATGTCTTGCCAACCAGTTGATTATCTTAGCCTGCGATAATCAGGTAATTATGTACCGTTCGAAATTCAACTAAGAAAGACTTTAGAGTGAGTGCCAAATAAATTTGTAAATTGACTAAACAAAGAGTAATGAAAAGATTAGAAAATGGAGAAATACAAATAAAAATAAGATTCTAGGTAATTAAATAGTGAAGTAAAATGAGTTAACACTAAACTAATTTGAAATTAAAGCAAGTAAAACAATTTAAGCTAAGGAATATAAGACAGATTAATCTAAGAAACATAAATACGGCTTAACAATAAGGCTATTGAACTTTACATTAATCTGAAAAAGCATTATAATACATTTACCTTGCAAGTTTCTTCGAAGAAGAAGTTAAACTATGTTACAGAAAACTGTAAAGAAAAAAAAAAGAAAAAAAGGTTTAAGTGAGTAAAAGAGGTTTTTTTGGGTGGTGGGTCCTTTTTTATCTTCATGAATGGTTGAATTTAAAGTTGTCCATAATAACTAACTCTTTTATACTCCAAGTAACTTCCGATTTGAATTCGAATTAATTATTTACAATGATCACCCATATTTTCCTCCAAATAACCTCTATTTTGAATTCAAATAATAACTTCTTTAAACTACCCATTACTTCCACCAAAAATTCATTCAATAACCACCATATAACTAACTTCCCATATCATCTAGTAAAACTTCACGAGATGAACCCAATAAAATATGGTGTAAACATAAATACATAATGTTACGGGAATATACAGTTTAACAAATTTTATTTAGTCAAGAATAATAGCGTCAAGAAAAATGATATACTTCCTTAAGGGAAATGACATATTTGAATTATATTTTTGTATACATCAATTCCAGGGAGACCCTCAAGATGATACCCAAAATTCAAATTTTATAACGTGTTAGATACATATTAGTTAATGTATGGGGTTTACACGTGGTATGTTTTGAAATATGAACCATGGCATGTCTAACACACATATAACCATGTCTAAATTGTGAGTATCATTTTGAGTGTCCTTCTAAAATTAATCTTTTGTAAAATGATGATCATTTTTTTATATTTTATATTGAATATGTATCTTATTTTATGGGGCTAAATCAATAGCTTTCAAAAATGTCAATTTTGTAAATTTTTTATTTATATATCAAAAGTTGTAGTTCTTTATAGTTTGCAAGTGGAAAAAATAACTGCCACTTTAAATTTGGAGGGAATATAGGGACAAGAGTGTATAGTAAAATGAATTAGTAAATTCCAAAATAGGACTTAATTAATGATTAACTAGTCAATGGAATTTAAATTAGAAAACACTCTTTAAATAAGACTTACATATAATAATTATTTTTAATTAAAAAAATTATTTTGCACTTGAATATATTAATGTATGCATAGATTAGTATATTTATACATTACACACACACACACACACACACACATATATATATATATATATATATATATATCTACTCCTATAAAATCCAACTACAAACGGACTAAAGCCAAATAGTCTCGTTTTTCCCATTAAAACATATTAGGAAAATTGACTCTCAGTGGACCTTTCCATCTTTCTCAAACATTGCAATTTGGAGCCTGAGAACACCTTGGTGTTTGGATTTGCTTGATCCCTAAAACAAGTTGCTATTTCTTAGGACACCCCAAAAATATAATTCGATTCTCCTAAACTCAAGTAACTTCGATTCTCCCAAACTCAGTAAATTTTTTTGCAAACTAGATTTTTTTTATTTTGTTGAAATAACATTGCAAATGAGAATATTGGTGCAAACTAATTATTTATTTATTTATTTATTGGTGCATATTGATTTATTTTAATTGAATTGTCAAGCTTGTCAAATGGATATTAACAATTTCAGAGTAGGTACATGACACAATTTGAATTATAAGGTAGGTAGTATATAGGACAATATTGAATTGGAAGTAGCTCATGGGGAGAATTTCATTTTTAGTAAATACTATGAGAATGTGACTAATGGGACTTGATAATGAAAAGTGTTGATACCTAAAAGACTTTGATTAAAGATGTTTCAGAAGGTAAAACCATAAGTCTATATCTAGGGTTTGGATCACCATACCTTTTCGCATCTTATAGGTGACCAGACGTAGGAGATATATTTGATGAAAAAGATGATATTATTGTTCTTCTACATACAAATCCTTGATTGAATATGAAAAATCAAAGTCTAAACCTAACACGTATATAGTCACCAAGCTTATTAAGGGTCGCAGTCACACGATTTTCTCACCCCAAAATATCATTTATTAAAATCAAATTAGAAAGTATCGAATGCACAAAAGTCCTAGGCGCAATAACTTGGGATTGCTAATATACATCAACCTCAATAATTTGATTATCTTAGAATCCGAGTAGGAGAGTAAGAAAATATTGATTGCACACAAAGGGATTTTTACAATCATAAAAAAGATTTATGTGATGAGATTAGGGAACATGATGGAGAAATGTTGTTCGAGTACTTAAAATTTAAACGAGGAAAGAATACAACATTTCATTTTAAAATTAAGATAGGAAAATGAAAATATTATTGAAAGGATTGTGAGCTGGGTACACCACATGGCATGGCACGTAGGAATTAGAAAGTTGAATGATCGGGTCGTCTTGAGATCACGGGGAAACTAGATACAAAATAAGATGGATATCAATGAATATGGACATATAGAATTATAATGAAACTAAACTACATTAAGGATAAAATCAAGAAAAGTGGATGATTACTATGAGAAAGGCCGAAGGCTCTTGGACTATTCTATCTATAAATCACTGCACCAGATTAGGTGGATAGTCACGGAAAACTGGTCACGGATTTAGTTCGTGACCAGCTGGTCATGACCCAAAGTCGTGACCATAGCCAATAAAAGTGAAACCAGCTCCACGACTATAAAATGTCATGGAACTAGGTGGAGCTAGTCACGACCTTTACTCCTGACTATAGTGGGTCATGGTCCTCATTTGTTATCGAGGCGTGACCATCATGGGCCAAATTTCCCTCCGTGACCACATCGATGACTAATGCCAAATTTACCTCCAAAGGGGTCACGACTTTGGGTCGTGATCAATTCGAAATCTCACAGAAAAAATTATTTTTATGAATTGTCCATTTCTAATATGAATTTCAAATAAGCCATATCTTACTCAGACTAATAAATAGAGTTGAGGTTATAGTTAAAGTCGCTAGTAGAAAATCGAAATAACTAGTTATAGTAGACATGAATGAGCTAATTGAAATATGTTGGTCATGGTTCAGGGCCAAGTGTTATTTTAATTCCATAGTCATCACTGCTGATGTGAAAAAAATATAGTCACGGCATTGGGTCACGACTTTAGACTATGACTAGTGTCTTTATATTAAAACCCACCAATAGCCCTTTTATCTTCACGCGAACACTCTCTCTCTCTCAAACCCTTTACTTTCCCCCTCTCTCTAACTTCCTTTCTACTTTTCATCTTCCTCTCTCTTTAAATCTCAAAGGTAAATTTATATATATATATATATATATATATATATATATATTTGTGTATTTATGTATATGTGTGTATTTGTGTGTGTGTATAATCCGTGCAGTGTGTGTGTGTGTGTGTGTGTTTATATGCAGTGTGTGTATGTGTGTGTATATATATGTGTGTATTAGTTAATGGGTGTTTATTTTACCCCTAACAAGTTTTAAAACCCTAATTTTTATGTGTATGTTAATGTGTGTTTATTTAACCCTTGTAAAAGAAAATTTTCTGATATTGCTGATAGTATAGGCCTTGTATTATTTTAGGATAATTTGGATTATCCCGTTATAAACCATCACATACCATGACAGAAAATCGACATCAACACTCGAGACTTTTAGACATCCCATAAAGGTATAAAAAAATTTAATGTATGAATTAATTCACACACTTTATTTTTGGGATGTTTCTTTTTATTAAAAATGAACATGGGTTTTTTATTTCAAAAGGAAAAATATTTTATTAACCTCTTTCAAACAAGATCTTTATCTCGTTCGAACGAAAAGGGTATTTCATTATAAGGGTCGTTTGAAGTTTTTATCTAACAAGCATCAATCGAGGGCGTACTGTTTTGTTTGAACGAGAATGCCTTCTCATTCGAATGAGACTATGTTTCATTCTAATGAGATGTTATTCTCGTTTGAACGAGCCTTGTTTTCATTCAAACGAATGACGCCGCCTAAAAAATTGTGAATGCCCTATAAATACATGTTTCATGTTCAAAATTTTTAAAACTTTTGCCAGATCCGTTTCTGTATATATTTTGTAAAAGTTCTTATTTGTTTAGTGTTCTAAAAGACTTTTAACTCACAACATACATCTTGGAAATTATTCTTGTGAAATAGTTTAACCCTAGACTATTTTTGTATCTTGCATACACATTTATGGAGAAGGTATCTCCATGGATGACTTGTGAAACCCGAAGGGATCACTGCTAAAGACGAAGGCTGAGGCTAGATCGGTGAATACCGAGGACGAATCTGTCGTCTGTGGATCTCTTGGTGACAAGTGATATACATTAGAGAATTTACTAAGACACTGCACATTATACTTCTGGTTGGTATCAAGTAGTCTGTAAGTCGATAATCTTGTAAGCTCTCTAAAGTGCTGAAAATAAAAGGTTTTGCCCGCGATGGATTTTTCCTCAAATTTCCTTTGTTGAATGGTTTTTTTAATTTATCAGTTTTATCAACCGTGTCTTAGGATAAAAAGATAAAATTTGGAATTATGTGTGTTATACATTTAATTATATAAATATTTCATTAAGATCCCAATAGCTCACTCTCAACCCTAGTTAAAATTGAAACCATAATCTTCATGCACGTGTCTATGTGTATTTATTTTAACGCGGTTAAAATTGAAACCCTAATCTTTATTTATATGTTAATGTGTATTTATTTTAACCCTAATTAAAATTAAAATCCTAATTTTCATGTATATGTTGATGTGTGTTTATTTTAACCTTAGTTAAAATTAAAACCCTAATCTTCATGTATATGTTTAATGAGAAATGACCTTATTTAAGCGAGATATTATGATTATTGGTATGTGTTTTATCACTTAGATGATAGAAGGAGTAAGGGACAATTATTGGGTGAAAACTATCAATAACCCCCAAACGGCACTGTGAGTGGCACGAGTGCCTCGTAGGTGTCCAACCTAACATGTAACAACTGGTCGTATAGTTGTGGGACTCTCGGTTTGAGAATATGACCCGAATTTCAAAATAGGCACACATAGGCTTGAAAACCTACCGCGAATGGACAAAAATAACCAGCAGCCCCCAAACGGCACCGCGAGTGGCATGAACACCTTGTACATGTCCAGCATAACACATAGCAACCAACTACGTAGTCGCAGGACTCCCGATTTGATAATAGGACCCAAAATAGCCCATATTTTTTTCCAGTTAAATATGGACATGGCTCTAGTCTGTGACCATGTTTATTATTTTTTTCATGATATATATTTTTCATGGTTTTGGTATGTGACTAGGCTGAAAAAGTCTATAGGTGGGTCGCGGTTGTTGTCCGTGAACAAGGAAAAAAGGTATAAAGCTTGGTCACGACTGAAGGTCGTGACCAATGTTGTACATCTTGAAAGGTCGGCCACGACTTTAGACCGTGACCATGGTGAAATGTTAGTCACGGTAGGTCCCGAATTTGGTCCGTGACCAACTAGTTAGGTCCTTCCTCTGTTACCATGCACCGTACATAGCTTTACGCCATGGTCTATGACCATATTTTTGTAATACCCCGTATTTTTATGACTTTTAATTTTGGGAATTTATTAAATTTAATTAGAGATATTAATTTAATATTAATCCGGAAAATCATTTAAATACTTACTAGCGTGATGAGAGTTAGTAATTATTGGAATTTTGTTGTAAGTTAATTTATGGGTAAAGTAAGAGGTGTAATTGTATTTCGTAAAATTATCACGAGAATCTAATTTGATAATTTTAGAAATTTATCGGGATGCGCTTCTGTCGTGTCGGGATTAAATTCGAACTATTAAAAGTGAATAAATTATAAGTCACCTGTATGGTCATTTTGAGTACATCAATGTGTTCGGAAGGGTCGAGATAGTCAAAATAATATACCCGGGGGTTTAGTTTGGGTCTCGGGGCATTTCTAGGCCCAATTAACATCCCAAGAGGGCGTTTTAGACATTTCGTATTTTTGGGCATGGAAACCCACAAATTTCTAAGGCTTCATCAGATGTTAGGGATTTTATTCTAGGGTTAGCATAACCAAGAACTAAAGACGGCCATTGGAGAGGAAGAGGAAAAGCTTTCCAAGTAGTTCTAGGCCAAGAACTCCACCGTTTGCACCGCCGTCGTCGCCAAACTTTAGATCGCGCAACGAGGATCACAACCACACCAATCTATTCCACAAATCTGAGCCAAGATTCCCAGGCAAGTATCTATCTTGCTCTATATTAGTTAATGCTTCAATGATATTATCCTAGGATTGATTAGAACTAGTTTTTGTGAAAGAAAACATATTTTGGAGACTCGAATTTGCATGATGTATAGGTAAAGACGTGTTCTGGAAATCTAATTCACATGTAGAGGTTGAACCACAAAATTCATTGAGTTAGGAGTAGAAAATCTTGGAAAAGAATGGGAAGAACTAAGTTAAAGGAATTATTAAGGTTCTTATCATTTTTCTGGATTTTAACCCTTTTAATTCATTATAATTGATGAAAATTCGCATGTCTTACTTAGAATATTCATTAATTGGGGATATAACACTTGTGGTATAATTTGTTGGAAGCTTGGAAATCAAATATGATGATTTGAATGATTTTGGAATAGTATTCTCATAACTGGAAATTCTGCAGTTTCGTCATACCTGCTTGATCGATCGATCGACCCAAGAGCATCGATCAATCGACGCATCGATCAATCGAGCACCTGCCATCGATCGATCGACCCCTCCTGGAAAACTCAAATTCCCATTTTTAAATAGGTTGTTCCAACTTAAATGAATCGACATCCTTGGACATTATTGTTAGAACATTTTGGGATATAAAGGAGACTAGTAGGACTTTATAAAAATAGAACCTTTAATGTAAGATGAGATTTACAATTTAACGAAGGTGTTTTACACTTAAGAAATAATGGGAATGTGGATCTAAAAGGTGAGACTCGTAAGGAAGTTAAGTCGTAAAATAAAAGAGTACCTACTGAAGTTTCACTTGGGGAGATAGAATTTCACGAGTATTATGTAGTAAGTTGGAATAATCCCATAAATAAGAATAAAAGAGACAAACTGTTCTATGGGATAATCTAGTAAAGTTCAAAAAAAAAAATACCATATGTATGGGTCGTGGGTGTACCTAAATTAGAATTGGTAATAGTAGTATACATATATGACTGTGATTGTGCATATACTATATACGTGTAAAAATCATGCCCGCGCTACTTTCTATCACTGAGTTTACCGCGCTGGGACAGTCTTATCTCGATGGGACCTTTATGAGAGATATTGACTTGTACCCTAGAAGATAGGAATCCTTGGTACAGGCTATAGGATCGATAGTCAGACGGTCCTAAGAGACGTGAGGGTATGTGATGACCTCTTATTGACTTGGAACTATGCTTCGCCTCAATTTGTATGTGTTTTGTGTTAATACAGTTCGAGAGTGATTCCGAACTAGTATTTCCCTTAGTACGAGTGTACGGGGACTTGATAGCAGAGTATGCTAGCACCATAAATTTTATGTGGGGTGCCGATAGTATATATATATATTATATGAGTGATTAATATATATATATATAAACTTGAAATTTGGGAACTATCTACTATGACTAAAGGTAGGTAAGTAATGAATAATTATTTCAACTTGGATATAAGTGTTTGAAAAGTTTGAGGCAATACTGAGAAATTTTATAATCAAATGAGGCTTATGTGAGAACTTTGCTTTTAAATAAAATTAATTTTCTTAACACTAGAAATTGTCGGCATGAAACCTTGTGAGTAACTTAAGATAAGCTAAACTGTTGGGATTAGTAGTGCGGTCGGTGTGCACATTAGAAGAGAGGTGAGAATTTCTCAAGACAGTGTCGCACACTAATATGATTGTTGCATTAGTCGGTAAGCATTTTTAAATACTTGCTACACTAATTTTAAACTGTTTTACAATCAGGCTCTGACCCATTTCCTATTTTTTCTTCTCTCTTGTATATATATGTATATATTACAGGTGCCTAGCCACAGGGGAGTCTTGCATAGTATCCTTTGGAAGGAACATGCTGCAGCTTAGGTGGGAGTTGCATGCCTCTTGCTTAGACGACCTCATATTGATTCCACTTCTAGTTTTATTTTATCCAGTTGGCCATGTGTCGCCCTTTTCCATTGTTGAGTTGGTTTTATCCGAGATTGTGATTCGTTTATTTCCAGTATTTATACTTTGGGATTGTTACTGTCAGGATGTTTTTCCTTGAAGTTTTGGAGTTGAATGCTTAAATTGCTTGGATTATCTTTTCCGGTCTAGTTGTTGTTTGATTATTAAACTATGGATTATGAAAGGTTTTAAATGTTGGTTTTAAATTAAATTTGGAAATTTATGTCTTAAAATGGTTTTGTCACTTAGCTTAATTATTTTGGGTGTTTAATTGGAAAAGTTATTTTTGCGACAGTGATGCTAAGAATGAACCAACCGTTCACCTTGGTTATAATTTAATAAAGGACTGATCACCTGGTATTTAATTAGGCGGGGTGTCATGGGTGGTATCAGAGCATCAGGTTCTAGTGTCCTTTAGGATCTGTACGTCTTATTTCGCTTTTAGCTTAGCGTTCTTGCTATAAAGTCCTATTTTTAGGATTGTTGTATTCTTGCTTTTACGATTACGTCTTCAGCTATTTGTGATTTGATAATAACTGTGGACTAATAAAATTTCTATATATTTTAGATGCCTCCGAGACGCGCACCCAAGGATAGGCGTGCCCAAGCCGAGCAGCCAGCAGCTCCATCTCAGGGAACGATGAACGCAACCGAGGTAACCGCTATCGTTACTCAAGCGGTGAATGCCGCCCTAGCGGTAGTGCAGCAGGCTCCACCCCAGGTTCAGGCAGTGGCGCCGATACCAGCACAGCTTCCATCTGCATGGGAGCGAGTTAGGGATGCCTTCCAGAAGGCGCATCCCCCAGAGTTTGCGGGTAGTTCAGATATTATTATAGCCATCCAATGGAAGAAGGATATCCATAGGCATCTGCGCATGTACGAGTGCACGGACGTGCAGAAACCGCTGTTGGCTTCCTTTAAGCTAGTGGGGGCCGCTTTGCATTGGTGGTAATCCACCACCACCTTGGAGGAGAGGGATATTATCACTATTCAGTCATTTTGGGTGCGGTTTGACAGCAAATACTTCCCATCCGTCGTGCAGACTGAGATGAGGTGGAAGTTACTGAATTTGAAACAGGAGAATTCGACTGTTGCTGAGTACGAAGAGGAGTTCACAAGACTTCTCACTATGGTGCCAGATGAGGCACCCACTGAGGGGAAGAAGATACTGTTGTTTATAGACGGGTTGGCTTGGAGGATTGGTCAAAACCTCATAGGCAATCTGTCACTAAGTACCTACACAGACGTACTCAATGCAGCTTTGTTACACGGATAGGATCACCGCTTCCATCTGCAGGGAATAAAGCGAGCAGGAGAGTCCAGCCAGCAGGGCAGGACAGGGGGTAGTGGTACTAGTGGAGCACCGACATCCCAAGGGCAGACTCGTCAGCATGAGCAGAGTTCCCATCAGGGGGACCCTTCCAAGCGATTCCGATCAGGTGACTCTAGGCAGGGAGTTGGGGAATTTAGGCAAGGCTAGCAGGGCCAGTCTAATCAACAGGGCCAATATCGTCAGCCGCAGGGCCATCAAGGCCAACAACATTTTTAGTAGGGCCAGCAGGGCCAATGGCGAGGTGGTAACAGCCAGCAGGGCCGTAATTAGCAGGGACAGAGGGGAGGAAATTTCAGGGGTCGATGCTTCGAGTGTGGTAAAAATGGCCACAGGCGCCATGATTGTCCAGAGGGAGATAGGGCCCCACAGCAGCAGGGTGCCCATAATGAGCCACAGAGGCCACTTTTTCCAGCCGCCCTCCCAACACCAGCTCAGGCACCAGCCCTACCAGCCATCCCAGTAGTTCCAGTGCAGCAGGGGCAATTACATTACGGACGTGTCTATAACGTCCACCAGGCAGCAGCTCCACAGGCGCCACACGTGATTGAGGGTATGTTTCATATCCATGGTACTATAGGTCAGGTTTTATTTGATACTGGGGCGACACACTATTTTATAGCTACTCATTTTGCGAAGGCCTTAGGGTTATTAGCCACAGCAGAGAGCACTGTGACATGCGTAGACTCACCAATGGGAAATGGATCGTTAATTTTCTTTATATGCCGGGGTGTTGGAGTAGAGATTGGTAGCTTAATCTTACCAGTAGACATGTTAGTCTTAGATATGTATGAGCACGAAGTTATTATTGGCATGGATTGGCTCGTAGCATACAGAGCCATAATAGATTATTTCGGTGGGAGTATTGTCTTAGCCATTCTGGGGTAGGAGATGTTTGTAGTGGTGATGCCTCGCCCTGAGGGGGGCTCTACCGCTCATTTGTATTACATAGAGGAGGATACCGCTAAGGAGGCCGTGACTCCCTCAGACTCGATCCCAGTCGTCCGTGAGTATTCTGATGTATTTCAGGAGATATCAGGCCTACCCCCGAGTCAAGAGATAGATTTTATCATAGATTTATTATCGGATACTCGACCGATAGCACGCGCTCCATACCGTATGGATCCGATGGAAATGCGAGAGTTACGAGATCAAATAGAGCAGCTGTTAGGTTAGGGCTTCATTCGTAGGAGTACCTCACCTTGGGGCGCTCCAGTGTTGTTTGTGAAAAATAGAGATGGTTCACTGAGGCTATGTGTGGACTACCGGGAGCTAAACAAGGTCACGATACGGAATAAATATATGTTGCCTCGAATCGATGATCTGTTCGACCAACTGAGGGGAGCAAATTTCTTTTCAAAGATAGATTTGAGGTCAGGATACCATCAGCTACATATTATGGAGAAGGATGTTTCGAAGACTGCTTTCTTGACGAGATATGGGTCCTATGAGTTCGGAGTGATGCCATTTGGACTCACAAATGCTCCAACCGTATTCATGGACTTGATGAACCGAGTATTCGGAGAGTTCTTAGATCAGTTTGTTATCGTCTTCATAGATGACATCCTGATATATTCACACACTGAGGAAGAGCATACTGAGCACTTGAGACAGGTTTTTCAGACCCTACGAGAGCATCAGTTGTATGCTAAGTACGAGAAGTGTGAATTCTGGTTACGGGATGTACAATTCTTGGGACACGTTATTTTTGAACTGGGGATAGCGATTGTCCCGAGTAAAGTGTCCGTAGTGAGGGAGTGGGGACAACCCACGACACCGACGAAAGTGCGTAGTTTCTTGGGGATAGTCGGGTACTACAGGAGATTCATTCGAGGGTTCTCCAAGATAGCGGGTCCATTGACGAACCTGACTCGCAAGGGGGTACCATATGTTTGGGACGATACTTGTCAATTGGCTTTCGATGAGCTGAAAGACAAGCTGACTTCGGAATCAGTCCTTGCTTTACCTAAGTCGGGCGTGGAGTATCTAGTTTACACCGACGCCTCCTTACGGAGACTTGGGGGAGTACTTCAGCAGGAGGAGAAGGCTATCGCTTTTGTCTCCCGTAAGCTTAAGACACAGGAGAGAAATTACCCTACTCACGACCTAGAGTTAGTAGCGGTCGTCTTCGCATTGAGGATATGGAGACATTATTTATTGGGGAAGAAGTTCTGCTTGTTCACAGACCACAAGTCACTGCAGTACCTGTTCACTCAGTGAGAGGTGAATATGCGTCAGCGCAGGTGGTTAGAGTTTGTGAAGGACTATCAGTTCAACATACAGTACCATTCGAGGAAGGCCAATGTAGTTGCTGATGCGTTGAGCCGTAGACCGGTAGACGATGTAGCGGACGTCTGGAAAGCAAAGTGGAAAGAGTTGGGACACCAAGATGCGGTAGCCCGCTCCTTCATATCTGTTATGACAGTGACACCCGAGATTGTTACGAGGGTAATACAGGCACAGACAACAGACTCATTTTGCGAGGAGGTAATTATACGACTTTTAGTCGAGGGTGCTGAGTCTTATTCAATTAGTTCCGATGGAGGTTTAAGATTTAATGGGAGATTGGTGGTCCCAA
Source organism: Sambucus nigra (assembly GCA_949130495.1). Taxonomy (NCBI): domain Eukaryota; kingdom Viridiplantae; phylum Streptophyta; class Magnoliopsida; order Dipsacales; family Adoxaceae; genus Sambucus; species Sambucus nigra. The sequence goes on from OX422217.1 coordinate 578,309,168, forward strand.
AAGGGGCAGACTTACGTCATGCAGTGATAACCCAGTCTCACGGGTTCCGATTTGCGGTGCATCCCGGGGGAGATAAGATGTATTAGGATATGAGACGGCAATACTTGTGGAGTGAGATGAAGAGGGATATTGCTGAGTTCGTGTCCAAGTGTTCTACTTGCCAAATGGTAAAGGTGGATCACCAAAAACCGTCGGGGTTGCTTCAGCCGTTGGAAATACCCACGTGGAAGTGGGAGAGTATTTCCATGGATTTTATTACTGGGTTGCCTACATCACAGCGGGGCCACGACTCCATCTGGGTGATTATGGACCGTTTGACCAAGGTGGCTCATTTTTTGCCAGTACGGACAGACTATACCACGGGCCAGTATGCTCAGTTATTCATTGCTGAGATTGTTAGACTACATGGGGTGCCCCTGGATATTGTGTCAGATAGAGACAAGATTTTTGTGTCGCGTTTCTAGGAGAGTTTTCAGGAGGCCATGGGTACATAGTTGAGGTTGAGTTCAGCTTATCACCCACAGACGGATGGACAAACAGAGTGTACCAATCAGATGTTGGAGGATATAATACGCATGTGTGTCCTTGATTTTTGGGGAGGTTGGGAGCCACATCTTCCACTGGTGGAGTTTGCTTATAATAACTCCTATCAGTTCACGATTGGCATGGCTCCATTTGAGGCATTATATGGCAGGCCTTTTCGTTCTCCAACTTGTCAGTTAGAGGTGGGGGACAACAAGTTGCTCGGACCAGAGGTAATTTAAGAAACCTCCGCAAGGATTGAGCTTATCAGGAGTCGCATTCAGGTAGCCCGGGACAGGCAGAAAAGCTACGCCGTTGCAAAACGATTTTTCAGAGAATTTAATGTGGGGGCCAAGTATTACTACGTGTATCTCTTATGAAAGGAGTGATGAGGTTTGGGAAGAAAGGGAAACTGGCCCCGAGGTACGCGGTACCATTTCCCATTATCGAGAGGATTGGGCCGGTAGCATACAGATTGGGACTGCCAGAGCACTTACACCGCATTCATGATGTATTCCATATCTCGTCGTTGAGACGATACCTTTAGAATGACATGGCCCACACCCACATCGCGATTGAGGAGATTGACTTACAGACTGATAGCTCTTACGAGGAGATACCAGTAGCTATTCCAGACCATAGCGAAAGGAGATTGAGGTCGAAAGTAGTCCCACTTGTACGGGTCCAGTGGGCGCATCATAATGTGGAGGAATCCACTTGGGAGTGTGACGCAGACATGCGTGAGAAGTACCCAGAGTTATTCTTACCAGGTACACCTTATTTTTTTGAATTTTGGGACGAAACTCCGTTATTAGGGGGAAGTATGTAGTACCCCGTATTTTTATGACTTTTAATTTTGGGGATTTATTAAATTTAATTAGAGATATTAATTTAATATTAATCCGAAAAATCATTTAAATACTTACTAGCGTGACGTGAGTTAGTAATTATTGGAATTTTATTGTAAGTTACTTTATGGGTAAAGTAATAGGTGTAATTGTATTTAGTAAAATTATTACGAGAATCTAATTTGATAATTTTGGAAATTTATCGGGACGCGCTTGTGTCGTGTCGGAATTAAATTCGAACTATTAAAAATGAATAAATTATAAGTCACCCGTATGGTCATTTTGAGTACGTCAATGTGTCCGGAAGGGTTGAGATAGTCAAAATAATGTACCCGGGGGTTTAGTTTGGGTCTCGGGGCATTTCTAGGCCTAATTAACATCCCGGGAGGACGTTTTAGACATTTCGTATTTTTGGGCATGGAAACCCAAGAATTTCTAAGGCTTTATCAGATGTTAGGGATTGTCTTCTAGGGTTAGCATAACCAAGAACTAAAGACGACCATTGGAGAGGAAGAGGAAAAGCTTTCCAAGGAGTTCTAGGCCAAGAACTCCACAGTTTGCACCACCGTCGCCGCCAAACTTTAGATCACGCAACGAGGATCACAACCACACCAATATTTTCCACAAATCTGATCCAAGAATTCCCAATCAAGTATCTATCTTGCTCTATATTAGTTAATGCTTCAATGATATTAGCCTAGGATTGATTAGAACAAGTTTTTGTGAAAGAAAACATATTTTGGAGACTCGAATTTGCATGATGTATAGGTAAAGACGTGTTCTGGAAATCTAATTCACATGTAGAGGTTGAACCAAGAAATTCATTGAGTTAGGAGTAGAAAATCTGGGAAAAGAATGGGAAGAACTAAGTTAAAGGAATTATTAGGGTTCTTGTAATTTTTCTGGATTTTAACCCTTTTAATTCCTTATAATTAATGAAAACTCGCATGTCTTACGTAGAATATTCATTATTTGGGGATATAACACTTGTGGTATAATTTGTGGGAAGCTTGGAAATCAAATATGATGATTTGAATGATTTTGGAATAACATTCCCGTAACTGGAAATTCTGTAGTTTCGTTATACCTGCTTGATCGATCTATCGACCCATGAGCATCGATCGATCGATCGAGCACCTGTCATCGATCGATCGACCCCTCCTGGAAAACTCAAATTCCCCTTTTTAGATAGGTTGTTCCAACTTAAATGAATCGACATCCTTGGACATTATTGTCATAACATTTTGGGATATAAAGGAGACCAGTAGGACTTTATAAAAATGGAACCTTTAATGTAAGATGAGATTTACAATTTAATGGAGGTGTTTTACACTTAAGAAATAATGGGAACGTGGGTCTAAAAGGTGAGACTCATAAGGTAGTTGAGTGGTAAAATAAAAGAGTACCTATTGAAGTTTCACTTGGGGAGATAAAATTTAACGAGTATTACGTAGTAAGTTGGAATAATCCCATAAATAAGAATAAAAGAGACAACCCGTTATACGGCATAATCTAGTAAAGTGCAAAAAGAATAAATACCATATGTATGGATCGTGGGTATACCTAAATTAGAATTGGTAATAGTAGTATACATATATGACTGTGATTGTGCATATACTATATACGTGTAAAAATTATGCTCGCGCTACTTGCTATCACTGAGGTTACCGCGCTGAGACAATCTTATCTTGATGGGATCTTTATGGGAGATATTGACTTGTACCCTGGAACATAGGAATCCTTGGTACAGGCTATCGGATCGATAGTGAGACGGTCCTAAGAGACGTGAGGGTATGTGATGACCTCTTAGTGACTTGGAACTATGCTTCTCCTCAATTTGTATGTGTTTTGTGTTAATACCATTCGAGAGTGATTCCGAACTAGTATTTCCCTTAGTACGAGTGATACAGGGACTTGATAGCAGAGTATGCCAGCACCATAAATTTTATGTGGGGTGCCGATAGTATATATATATATATATAACACTAGAAAGTTCACACATAAGCCTCATTTGATTATAAAGTTTCTCAGTATTGCCTCAAACTTTTCAAACACTTATATCCAAGTTGAAATAATTAAACTTGAAATTTGGGAACTATCTACTATTACTAAAGGTAGGTAAGTAATGAATAATTATTTCAACTTGGATATAAGTGTTTGAAAAGTTTGAGGAAATACTGAGAAACTTTATAATCAAATGAGGCTTATGTGTGAACTTTGCTTTTAAATAAAATTAATTTTCTTAACACTAGAAATTGTCGGCATGAAACCTTGTGAGTAACTTAGGATAAGCTAAACTGTTGGGATTAGTAGTGTTGTAGGTGTGCACATTAGAAGAGAGGTGAGAATTTCTCAAGACAGTGTCGCGCGCTAATATGATTGTGACATTAGCCGATAAGCATTCTTAAATACTTGCTAAACTAATTTTAAACTGTTTTACAATCGGGCTCTGACCCGTTTCCTATTTTCTCTTCTCTCTTGTATATATATGTATATATTACAGGTGCCCAGCCACAGGGGCGTCTTGTATAGGATCCTTTGGAAGGAACGTGTTGCAACTTAGGTGGGAGTTGCAGGCCTCTTGCTTAGATGACCTCATTATTGATTCCACTTCTAGTTTTATTTTATCCAGTTGGCCATGTGTCGCCCTTTTCCATTATTCAGTTGGTTTTATCAGAGATTGTGATTCGTTTATTTCCAGTATTTATACTTTGGGATTGTTACTGTCAGGATGTTTTTCCTTGAAGTTTTAGAGTTGGAATTAATTAGTTGGATGCTTAAATTGCTTGGATTATCTTTTCCAGTCTAGTTGTTGTGTGATTCTTAAACTATGGATTATGAAAGGTTTTAAATGTTGGTTTTAAATTAAATTTGGAAATTGATGTCTTAAAATGGTTTTGTCACTTAGCTTAATTATTTAGGGTGTTTAATTGGAAAAGTTATTTTTTCAACAGTGATGCTAAGAATGAACCAACCGTTCACCTTGGTTATAATTTAATAAAGGACTGATCACCCGGTATTTAATTAGGCGGGGTGTCATAGTCTTTTGGTCATGGACTTGTTCCGTGACTTGTGACCTGGGTCATGCCTATTTTGGTTAGGGATCAGAACCGTGACCCATAGGCCTGGTCATAATCCAAATTCGTGACCATCTGCCTAATTTGGTGTAGTGAATGTGCATGACCCTAATATTTTATGGCATCTAGTTGCACATCATTGTATCCACGTCATGATTCTCAACTAGAAACCTTAACCCTCCAAGTCGTCTTCTTCTTTTCCCCGAAATAATAAAACTATGATCTCCCTTCCCCATGGATGTAGGCAGTCCGACTTGGTGAAACTCATATATATGTATCTCATTTTTACGTTGCACTCATATTTTTGGTCAAATTAGTGATAAGCATTTATTTTAGGACCAATAACCCCTATAATTTGGTGCAGTGTGTGAGAAATTACTTGAATTTCCATCACTATAGAACACCCATACTCATTCAATATGAGTGCTCACAAGTACTACCATTCCCATGATAAGAATCATGTTTCATCAGAAGCTTGAATTATGGGGAGAAAGCAAACACATTTTATGTCCTATCCACCTCCTAGTGATGCAAGGTCTCTGGGACTCACACCTCATTGGTATGGTCTTAGCCATCAATGTAACATTCCCTTTGTGGAGCCCCTATTAGTAATGAAACGTCATGACTAGTAAAACTCTATGAGCAGCGGTTGAATGAATGATACAAGGAAATTTTTTGATTGAAGAGGAAGCTAGCTGAACAATCTGAAGGAAGTGGGTCTAGTTCCCATAACCTTGAACATCACAAAATATAGAGAGTTCAATCTCCTATACTCCCTTGGGATGGCCATAATGGCAGATCCGCGAGATCTAAAAATATACAAGCAACGTGTTTTAATGTCCTTTAATTGGATTATGCTTTTGTCCACAAAACCACTAATCGTGGTTTATCACCAACTTAACCGATAAAATCTAGCCATACTAACAGTTTGGCTAAGACTAGGCCTCTAACAAAAAATATTGGCAGTGATAATCTATGACAATTCATCATAAATGAATTGAAAGGATGCTTCAAGCCTAGCCTAGAATGCACTCCGAAAGATATTGCAAGAGATCTTTGGGTCAAGGATTGGCATCTCCATTCACTACTGACATTAATTCATCAGACTCCCTAAAGAAGTTCTCTGTTCCTAAAATAACCACATACGATGGAAGACGAATCCAACTCATTACATTAGACATTACAAATAATCCATGTACCTAGGGAGCCTTTACGAGGACCTTATGTGCCATGTTTTTCTTTCCACTTTAGTGGAAATTTGTCTTAGGTGGTTTGAGAAGCTAACCCCTAGGTCAATGTCCTCCTTTAGGGAATTGGTCAAGAAGTTCACAACCCGCTTCATTACTAGTCTCAAAATAGTGAAGGATGTTGACTCCTTAATCACCATTAGAGGGAAAAAAGGGAGTCTGTTAGGAACTACGCTCAGCGATACTGGCATATTTTTAATGATATTGGATATTACAATGAGCAATTAGCAATTTATTCTTTTAAGTTTGGTCTTAAGAGGTCAAACGGACTCTATCAGTCCCTCACCAAAAAGTCGACTTTATCTATGTATTACCTTATAACTTGCATCGGCAAGGGTGCCAAGGGTGGAGACAAGCTTTTTAAAGTTGGTACGTATTCCAAACCGCCTTCTAAGATGTCTAAGAAGAACAGCACAAAGAGAAAATCTAAGGGAGGAACCTAGTCAACTCTTGCCAAGAATGAGGATAAAGTTTAGTATCCTATACACTAACTAATATATTTCTTAAACATCATCAAATATGAATTTTTCTTAGTCTGGGTTTATCTAGATTTACAAACTTATTTGGCACTCACAGAAAAGTCTTTTTAGTTGAAGTATCGAATGATAAACAATTGCATGATTATCGCAGGTTAAGATAATCAATTGGATGGAAAGACCGTAACATTGTATGGGATGCTCACAGACATTTAAAAATACACACACTAAACAAGTCGGCGAAATAATTTTGCACGTGCTTTTTCCCACGATATTTCAAATTATGCGGGAACAACAACCAGTTTTTGACGAGTGTACAACGACTAATTTTATCAAATTTTATATATACCCCCTAAATTTTACATTTTTCACTGCCATCCATTTCATTCTGAGTGTCATTTTTCTTATTTGCATATTTTTTAGCACTTTCATCATCTCAAACACTCTCAATTGAATCTTAATCTGAATATTAAAAGAATAATTCCAATAAACCCAAGGACCCACGAAAGTAAAACATAATAGAGGAGTTTGTGAAATAAAAACTTCTCAGAGGATAAAGACGAGCTAATTTATTATACATGGGTAGATACACCGGAGGATAGAGAAAATCAAAGAAACATGGACAACATGACCAACACAACGAGTATTGAAGCACGAGCTTGCTTAGTATACGGTTTGAGGCCATTAGCTATGAGAAATTTTTTCTCCATTATCGATAGGATCGAACAGGGGGTTGAGCAACGGTCGCACCAGCCATGATGTGATTTCTCTCTCTTATTAGAAATATTAGATGGAGATGAATGGTCCTTTATAAGTTCATTAAGTACTACCTAGCTCTGAAAGACATTTCAAATTAGAACTCTAAGCTCCAAACATAGTGCAAGCCCAATATAAAGGCTAACCCCTCACCGTCCTAGCTTTTTTGGAGGAAAAACTAAGAATCATCCTGAGAAATAACATGCCTTATTTGAGGTAAAACTAAGAATCATCCTTTAAAAAGGTAAAGGAAAGAAAGGAGAAATAAGAATTAATGAAGCATGACTAATCCAAAATGGACTTCCACACTCGTATTGGGAGGAGAGAAGAAAATGGATTCTCGACAAGTGGGAGGCCAAGATGATAGTTGTGCGGCGAAGTCCATGCAAGAATGAATTTTGATTTTTGAGCACATTATGAGTGTTTACTCAATTTTTTTTATGTTGATTTAAGTTATAACTTTAAATGTTAGGAGTCATTATTTACTTAATTACATAACTAAATTAAATTTACTTGACACGTTTAACTGGAATTTATGTCTCCTCCATTCATTTTATTCTTAAGTGTCCATTACATTAAAATAAAAAACTTAAGAAAAAGTGTACCTAAACATCCTACAAATACTTGTCACATTTTAAAGGAATTCTAAGAGTGTAGTGGTCGTTACATTTCATAGAGGCAGGAGATAATGTCCAATGAAACATGAATTTCGAATCCAACTCCGATTATGGCTTCGATATTAATTTGGACCCAAAACTATCTTCGACTCCGTAATTATTTCCGCAAATGCAAATCGAGCTAGTGGCATACAGGATAGTACTCCTCATCCACATACTAATAGGAATAATGATTCAACTCAACACCAGACACTTCAACCAGTCGAAGTATATCATACGTATGTCGAGCACATTTTCTCATATATTTGGAATTTCCATAAGCTTCTCTCGGGGAACCCATTTTTTTAAGCAAACGATACGTTATCAGAAGTATCCGAGCGAACTCCCTTGAACACAATGAAAAATCCAAAATTTACTTATTGCTTATAATGCAAAATAAATAGGTTAATATCAAGTGATGAAAATAATTGGGGGATTAATAGGCTGAAAAATGTCTTTCGTGGTGTGACTTTCGAACTATCGCTCCAGGCCTTCCAACGATAGTTGGTCTGACGCATGAACCTAATCGTAGCTCCAACAAATATCGTAAATGTGGGAGCAGTTTCCTCTCTAATTTGTAACTTTTCTTGTAAATGATATTTTACTCCCTCCTTTAAAAGGCCAAAACCATCAAAAGGATCAAGAAAAATAACATTGTTTTGTTAGATGCTTAGGGCCTGTTTGGTTAACAATTATAAATATGTTTTCTGTGTTTAAATACAATTCAGATAGAAATCTTCGTTTGGCAACCTATTTTTAAACAAAGAATTATAATATTTATGTGTTATAATCAAGTTTTTCAGAAAATAGGTTTAGGGTGTTTTATAACTTCTGTTTTTTATTTTTCTACTCAGAATTATTCATTCTTAATATTTTAAAGCAGTTATACATTAATATGTGTGTAATTTTTATAAATAAAAAATATATATGTACATGTACACAAAATTACGTATGGAATAATATAAAGTTAAATAATATTATCAATAGATACATGATACTTATATACAGTTTTATACATGTATTATTAATGTATGGAATAATATAAAATATACATATAGTATATATGTATTAAAAAATATTATCAATTTATGTATGTATATAATTTTATAGTGAATTATACATGCAATATCATTGTATATATATATATATATATATATATATATATATATATATATATATATATATATATATATATATATACTAGGGTATGCCCGTGCCTGAAGGCACGCTGAAAATTTTCAAAAGTGTACATCGGTTTTGAACCTCGTATAAACAGAAGGTCGACATCTTAAACCTCATATTAAATTGAGTGTCAAAATTATCATCTATTTTCATGTTAACTTGGGTGTAGAAATTGTTAATTGTATCAAAATCGAGTTTCAATAGACACGATTAGATCCGATCCAACACGACACGATTAGACCAATTAGTAAGCAATTAAAAAAATAATGGATCTAAATAGAGCCGATAGTAAATCTACATAAAATCTATATCATAACCTTAATTGGGTCACTATCGTGTCATTATTATGTCCTTATCAGGTCAATTCGGTGAAAAAAAATTGAACACGAACACGACATGACCTGACCACAAAGACTGTCAATTTCATTTCGTTTCCAAAATAACAGTTGACCCGATTTAATTCTTTATAACGCACTTTTTTACCAAATAAAAGTGGAATTACATATAAACCAAATTCAAACTATGAGATAACTGTGTACCTAGTTGGGAGGTCAAGAATGTTACAAATTGTAGACATGATGGATGCACATAAGAGGATCCACAACAGACTCTCGTGGAGTAATTTCATGCGTCTATCATTCTCATATGACATATTATCTATGATTTTTCTCTTCTAGAACTGCCGGGGAGTTGATAAACAAAACTTCTAACATTGCGTAATTGTTTCATAATAACAACCCAACATCATTGTTCTTCTGAAAACCCAAATCCCACCGATCTCATCGCATTTGTCGAACGTGTTCCCATTTCCCCTTTTATGCCACTCAAAGGAAGTTTCGCCCTCTCCTGGAACATGATCCACAACAACATTCTCCTGCCACAACACTCTCAACTCTCTGAAATTTTTGATAGTGATATGTGGTAGAAGATCGAACTGATTTATCCATAAATGCTCAAAACTCAGAAGGGTCTTCTTTGGTTTGCAAGACAGGATCAACACCAAATTTATAAATGTCTATTATTTCTCCGCGATTATAAAATTCACCTAATATGGAGAGAAACACGTCATATACGTTACTTGCAAACAATCAAAATATACGTATTTGAATCAGAATATAGTCTAACTGTACCAGATTTTGGGGCATTAATTAGACAGACAAAAAAGTGGATTTACTTACCTGAGTTGGATGAAGAGCCGCACGAAGGTGTGAGGCAAATGGAGAGAGTCAGACTTCACCCTCCTACATCTGACAGCTGAAGAGATTGAGATCCGTAAATTTGTAAAAGAACAGCCATCTTAATATCTCTAATTTCAGTTTGCATAAGCATATGATAGCTAAAAAGTTATGTGAGTTGAAATTAAAAAACATGGGTACACACCAGTTAAATTTGATGGCACGTTGGCAATTTTATGAAATTAGTGCACATGATTATGATAGTCATTAAAACGTAATGACTTAATTATGTATTATAATCAGCTTAGTGATTTGGAATGGATATCAAGATGAGCAGAGCAGACGTACCTTGGCTCTCCTGTGAAGTCGTGTACATAATTTCATGATGCAATTAAAAAAATAAAATGTGAAAATTTCACTAATAAACAAAGACGATGTTCATTAACAAAAAGTACTAATAATCTTCAAATAAAATGATTTGATTGGACTGAAGTAAGGAAAGTCCTTTGCATGTGCTCATCTAAGCATTTGAATAGCTGGCAACTGGTAGAGTTTAATTTATGTACATCTTCATATCTGCATATCTGCAAAATATTACATACAATGTGACTAACTAAGACCTTCCATACAATCTGCAAAAGATTACATACAATTAAATATGCATACCTAAGACCTTCCAAACAATTAAAATGCAGCATATGTGACTATCATACAAAGTGGATACCTTAAAATGCAGCATATGGCAGACCTGCTCATCAGATAATGACATCAGACCTGCTCATGTCATGATAGTTGTTCGGGAGATTGAGGAGGCAAGTATGATACACCAGACCTGCTCATCAGATCGGCTCGATCCATCAAGATGAGAAGTTTAGACACGATGAATATGGCAAAGACAATGATTATGGCAGAAGTTTAGTAACATTCAAAACGCATTACGGTTTATTTTCAAACAGGCATTAAACGGTTCCTTTTCTTTTTCATTATCCTCTCTGAGAACAACCTGCAAAAAGGGCGAAATGGAAATGTGAGTTGAGGCCAAACACCTAGTTCAAACTTAAGAAACTTATACTGGTTGGAATGCATCCGTATTCATCCATATCACACCATATTATATTTCCATCCAAAGAAATGTCACTACACTTCATTGTTGTAACCAATAGAGGAAAATAAATCTTAAAAAATCATCAATATTGTGCCCAAAATAACTAAAACTATGAGAAGGTGTATCATTACGACATGATGAAATCTAGCCTAAATAATTCATTTAAAGTCCATTCAAAATTTGGCCTAAAACTGCGAAGGATGGGAATTATTGAAAGGAATCCAAAGTTCATTCAAAACTTGAATCCAAAGTTGAAATTTGAATCCATAAGAACGATCGTTATCAGAATTTGAGGGTATCATTTTCAAACATTCAAAATTGTGGTGACAACTTCATAGCATCTGTTAGGGGAGGAAATGTACATGCTATTCAGTTTCATCTCGAACAGAGCGGAGATGTTGGTCTTTCAGGATCCATCCATATTAGAATGTCATTTTGATATAAACTCTTAAGCTTGTACTACACAGTTTTGGAAATGCAAAATGTTTTGGTCACTAATGGAAATGAAAAATGTTAGAAGGTCACTAATGGAAATGCAAAATATTTTGGTCTACTAAAAATACCAGTAAAATATAAGCAGAAATTGTTCTATGCAGTAAATATTTCAAGAAAAAAGTGTGGAAAACTCCCTTGTACTACACAGTTTTAGCAAGAAGATCTTTACGGTGGCAGTAGTCTCAGGGGAAATTTCAGTGCTTGACACCATAGGGGGAGTTTTAGCACCACATCATTGTTGAGGGAAGAAAAATTTCCCGTTATAAAGAGAACGCAAAAAACAGGGGCAACGACACTCAAGTGCCCTGCCAAGACAAAATACGAATAGTAAAACAAAGTCCCTGTTAAAAAAATGCAGTATCTGTTAAAATCATCTGGTACAGTTTTCAATGAATCTTTTAAAATCATCTGGGAAGCTATCTACATAAACCTCACCAGGAGAAGTTAGATCCCTCCCTTCAGATGTATCATCAAGTTCTTCTAAGACAAGCCTTGAGGACACCACAAATAAACCCATAATTATGAACAATATATAGAAGATACTGATCCTCCCCATATTGCTTCAGAATAAATTTACTTGCTTATTTTCTAAGTTTTGTTTTTTCTTTCGTTTGTGTGGTCTTAAAGGTACATAATATGAGTTTTATAGGCTAGGAAAAGAAGGCAATGGCTTTTATTATTTTCTGTCACAGCAGTTTCTCTTAGAATTAAATAAACTATTTGTGCGTCTCATTAACAAAATGGTGAAGAATTCAATGGATTTTATTATTTTTTGTTTCAGCAGTTCCTGAAAATAAGTCAATGGATTTTATAATATAAATGAAATTAATTATCCCTTTAATGGGAATTTGTGTGGCTGATTAACAAAATGGTTAAGAATTCAACACAGCACCTCTTAAAGTCTAACAATAAAGGCTTTTTTGCAATGTTTTTTCTTTCACTCAAAAAATAATACACACATTATTCCTACAGGAAACCAAATGAAAGAGTAAGACTATTAAGAATGGGCCAAATGCAGAAAGCAAATGGAAAAGAAAAAGTAAATTCAAAAAATGAGTAAAATGCTCACTTCAGCGTTTTGTCGAACATCTAGCATTCAGTTGCATTGTTATGATCTCATTGGTGTTTCTTCGGCTACATCCGACCAAGTTCCTCTTTATTACAATCTTCTTTATTATTTCTCTTTGATACTCCATCACCATTCTACTCGATCAGTTATTGGTCAAGCCCCTATCCAAGTTATGGTCGTGAGATTAGTGAAAATCTTTTGTATTCGCAACAGTAATTAAAAAGGAGAAAGGAAAGAAAGGAGAAGGAAGAAAGGAGAAAGAATCATCCTTTAAAAAGGTAAAGGAAAGAAAGTAGAAATAATAATTAATGAAGCACGACTATTCCAAAATGGACTTCCACACTCGTATTCGGAGGAGAGAAGAAAATGGATTCTCGACAAGTGGGAGGCCGAGATGATAGTTGTGCGGCGAAGTCCATGCAAGAATGAATTTTGATTTCCGAGCACATTATGAGTGTTTACTCAATTTTTTTTTATGTTGATTTAAGTTATAACTTTAAATGTTAGGAGCCATTATTTACTTAATTACATAACTAAATTAAATTTACGTGACACGTTTAACTGGAATTTATGTCTCCTCCATTCATTTTATTCTTAAGTGTCCATTACATTAAAATAAAACAACTTCAGAAAAAGTGTACCTAAACATCCTACAAATACTTGTCACATTTTGAAGGAATTCTAAGAGTGTAGTGGTCGTTACATTTTATAGAGGCAGGAGATAATGTCCAATGAAACATGAATCTCGAATCCAACTCCGATTATGGCTTCGATATTAATTTGGACCCAAAACTATCTTCGACTCTGTAATTATTTTCGCAAATGCAAATCGAGCTAGTGGCATACAGGATAGTACTCCTCATCCACATACTAATAGGAATAATGATTCAACTCAACACCAGACACTTCCAATAGTCGAAGTATATCATACGTATGTCGAGCACATTTTCTCATATATTTGGAATTTCCATAAGCTTCTCTCGGGGAACCCATTTTTTTTAGCAAACGATACGTTATCAGAAGTATCCGAGCGAACTCCCTTGAACACAATGAAAACTCCAAAATTTACTTTTTGCTTATAATGCAAAATAAATAGGTTAATATCAAGTGATGAAAATGGTTGGGGGACTAATAGGCTGAAAAATGTCTTTCGTGGTGTGACTTTCGAACTATCGCTCCAGGCCTTCCAACGATAGTTGGTCTAACGCATGAACCTAATCATAGTTCCAACAAATATCGTAAATGTGGGAGCAGTTGCCTCTCTAATTTGTAACTTTTCTTGTAAATGCTATTTTACTCCCTCCTTTAAAAGGCCAAAACCATCAAAAGGATCAAGAAAAATAACATTGTTTTGTTAGATGCTTGGTCTAACAAAGAAATGTACTTATAATTGATAGTAAAAAATCCTCTCTTCAATTTCCATTTTTTTATAATATAAATAAATTAGAAATTTGTTGTTTGGAACTTTAAAAAACATAAATTTAGATTTTCAATTAAATGCGCCAGTTACACATTTATTATATCATCACCATCATTATTACTATTTTAAGGTTTGAAAAATGTGTTCTTAGGGTATAAATTAAGGACATATACCAAATAGTCACTCGAACATTTTTTAATACACGTTTAGTTCAAACTTCAAAAAAATCATTTATAATGCCGCTGGCGCGGACCTGTACAAATAAGAGAATAAGGGACTTTTTAGTAGAAAATAAAAAGCTTAGAGTAAATGTATATTAAAAATGTTTGAGGAACTTTTTGGTATTTGATCCTATAAATTATCATTTACCATAAATTAATGTTCTATTATTGACAAAACAGTTTGCCACAAAACTGTAGAAATGCATTTCTTTTGACACCCAACATTTTGTTGGACTTGTGTTCTAAAGTAAAAAATATTTAGGATTTTTTTAATTTTGCCACCCAACATTTTATAACGATATTTGTGTTTGCAGCCACTTTTTTATTTCGTTGTATTTGCACCCCACCGTTAGTAAAATTCGTTAGTCGGGTCAAAATTTTCAGAAAAGACTATCTTACCCTTCTTTTGATCTAAATTAATATAAAAGTTTAAAAAAAATAATATTTCATTAAAAAATATTTTAAAATCTAAAAATTATCAAAAAACAGGTAAAAAATTTGGAAATTAGAGAAAAAAATTAAAATCTGAGAATCATGAAAATAAATATAAATTACAAAAAATCATTTAAAAATATTAAAAAATCTGAAAATAATAGAAAAAATATTTTAAATTAAAGTAAACATTTTAAATTACAAAAAAATTATTAAAATAGGGAAAACTTATAAAAAAAAACTTAAATTACAAAACTTATATATTTCGGGAAAAACTTATAATTTTTTTTTGAAAATAATAGGAAAACATTTATAAAGTTTGAAATATATTGAAAAAACTCTGATAAATCCTTAAATAATATAAAAGAACCTTTAAAATTATAGTAAAACATTTTCAACTACAAAAAATATCATCTAAAAATTCTAAAAAACACCAAAATATTTATAAAAAATCTGGAAATAACCAAAAAAATTAAAGAAATAAATGGAAATATATATGTAAAATACAGCATGACCAATATTATTATAAATATTTTGATAGCAACTAACAAATTTATTCCAATATACATAATTACTAACGAATTTTACTAACAATGCGATGTAAAAACAATAAAAATAAAAAGTAAAATGCAAACACAAATATTATTATAAAATATGGAGTGATAAAGTAAGAAACTCCAAATATTTATTCCAATATACATAGTTAGATGAAGAGAGCTTAATGATGCACTGTGTTCAATATTATGACCTGAATGATTGATTTAATGGAATAGTACAAGATTAATCGTTCTGCTAGTGCTAGAAGAAGGCAACGTAACGTTAAAATTAATGCTTAAAAATCAAGGCATAGAATTAATCGGACAGCATCCAAACATTATAAGACAAAACAAGATTATTATTAATTAATAAATAATATGCTCTGCAACTTTTAGAAATGTACAAATATAATAATTGTGTGTTTGTGTTGTATTTTACCTTCGGGTTACTTTTGAGTGATATTTGTTAATAATATTAATAACAAATCAAATTAACATTTAAGACTAAACATGAACGGTTAAAAAATAGGGGGTTTTGGAAAAAAATCCTCACAAGGCTTAAAGTGTATAAAAATAGGACACTTTATATAATTTAATAAATTTAGTTCCTGTACTAAAAACACCATGAAAAATTGTGAAAAATGGTGTCGCTGGCGCGGACCAAAAATATAAAGGGTATTGTACCACAGGAACTAGATTTATAAATGCTATTGTACCACAGGGACTAGATTTATAAACTTGAAAAGTATTGTCCTAAAAATTCAAATATAGGAAGGAACATGACCTTTACCTTAATTCTCTCTAAAAAAAAAATAAGTGGCACTGGTTAAGAAAAGTTGAAAAGAAAAAAGAAAAATATATGTAGAAATTTCAATTATATATAGGGACATATACCAAATAGTCCCTCGGATATTTTTTAATACTCATTTAGTCCAAACTTTTTTATTTTGCCTCAAAAAGTCATTTGCCACATATTTTGGAGAGGGAGTGCCGCTGGCGCGGACCTCTAAAAATAAGAGGATATTGAGTGCTTGAGGGACTAAATGGGTTAAACTAAAAATATGTGTCCTTTTAAAAAAATATATATTTATAGTAGGAACTATTTAATAATTGACCCTTATATATATTATATAAACATATATGCATATGTTTCGCAGTAATATAAATTAATGTTGCTGTTCAGAGATCTCACCAACTCTGTTATACTAGATTTGATAGGGTAGGATTCTTTCTGTATATTCTCTTTCTTTCGTTTTTATGGAGATCTCTCTATATTTAGTTAAGAATTATAGAATGCAGTTTTAAACTTATCCTCAAATCTTCCTTTAATAAATGGATCCGGAGGATACTTTGTTACTAGTTTTCAATCTGTCCAATGTGCTAACGTGTTTATATATATATATATATATTTTTTTTTTGGGTAATACCAGGGTGTTCCCGAGAGATTTAAGGCTGCTTCATGTCCAAGGCGAAAATCGAACCCCCGACACTTGGTTAAGGGAGGAGGAGTCCCTACCACTCCACCACACCCCCTGATTTAACGTAATATAATATTTATATATACTAGCATGTAATTTTCAAGATGACCGAGCGTAATATAATATTTCTTAAAAATACATAGTAAAACTTTCAGCAAATCAAATAAGGAATCAATCATAAAACAAGTCATTTCATATGTGCGAACGCTAAAAACGCTAAACTCTTGGACTTGGTCTAGTGGTAGTACATTAGTACTAAAGCTTCACGGTTGACTGGGTTTGCTCCCCAGTTCGAATCTCGGCAGCTGCAAACAACCTGGGGCCAGCCGTTGGCCACTGATCCGCGAGTGAGGATTAGTCGAGGTGTGCGTAATGCTGGCGCGGACACTTCATGGTACCTCAAAAAGGGGGGAAATTACCCAAAAAAAAAAATATGTGCGAACGCTTTTTATAAGGCTTGTTTTATACTATATGAGATAATTAAAAAGTTTATTGGGGTGGGCAAAATATCAAATAAGGGTTATCGTAATGACGTTCAGAATAAATAAAATGCCATTGATGCAGCGTGGTGTGTGTATTGCAAGATTAAAATCAACAACACGAAAATAGTTAATAATTAAAAAAGAAAATATATTAATGTATGTCTAGATCTTATTGTTGTGAGTAGGATATTGACTAAAATATTGTAATTGTTATGTGGTTCGTGCATTGGAAGATTAAAAAAACATTGCACAAATTAAAGATATCAACTCAAATTATTACATACTAATGTTCTCCTCATTTGGTATTATCTTTCTATGGTCATTGGTTGTTCATGAATAATGACATAAACAATTAACTTTAGGGTTTGTTTATAATTTAGAATATTGAAAAAAGGTAATTGAGAGCATAGAAGTAAATAAAATGATTAAAGAATAAAATATGATATTTACATCTCATTTCTTTCTTCACATACATGAAGTGAACATATGAAAATTGAGAGAGATGCAAATACACTTAGGTAAAGTATTTTAAATTTAAATAATTAAGCTTGTTTGTGTCGTTTTTTTCTTAATAAAAGTTTATGTGCTTGTCTTCTTTTTTAATCATCTATTATCTTAAAACTATGAATGTATGAATTAAATCATTTGTGTGTGGACATAGAAAAGTAAGGGCTATATTTTATTAATCAGAATATAATTTCTAACCTTATTTGAGATGAAATATAATTTTCTACAAAACAACATAAAACACAATTTTTTTTGTCTCTTATTGAGTTTCTTAGGTAACCAAACAATATGATAAAAATTAGAATTTGAATTATGAAGAGGAATGATAAAAAATATCTTCCAAAATTCTAAAATATGAGATCCTTACACACAAACACACGTAAGTCTCTCCACTCCATCCAATACATCAAGATAACTCCTTCATGCATGTACTACCTTTTTTATGCTAATGATTAAGAAAACTTAACTATCTCAAATATGGCAGCAGCAATAAAGATTTAAGTTAAACAAATCAAAGCATCAAAGCGATAATTTCTACAAATATATATAGATTTCAAGACCAAAGTAATCAGCTTCTTCCACTTGATTTTCTTCTCACCATCCTCCCAGACCCTATTGTCTCATCTTCTTTGGCCACACTGTGTTTGCCCTTCTTCTTTCTGCACTTGGTTTCTTCTATTTATATTTTTTCAACTTGAATTATTTCGCAACTGTCTAATTCACCATTAAGTTTTCTCTTCTTACTTTTCCCACTTTTCGATGGAAATATTGATCTCGACATTTGAACTCCATTCCCTAGCATCCCCTTAACCGTTCAAATAATTGAGTAAATGAATTGTGGACAATTATAGGTGAGAGGGAGAGATAATTTTGAGGAATATGAGAGGGTGAGTTGGGAAGACGATTTATAGGGAGTGTAGAGAAGTCTAACGATTTTGGGGAGAAATGGGGAATGGTTTGTCATTTCTCTAAAATCGAGAGGGAATTCAATGATTAATATTAATTAGGGTAAAGCCTCATTAAACTCTCTTACTATCGTATTATAGGTATAACTAGGTGGAAACCCGTGCGATGCGCGGTTTATGCAAAATTTAATGCTCAATGAACGAATGCAAGTGTGAAATTTAAAATAGAATTAAAAAAAGTGCAATAGAATCAGAATGTAGAGTAGTAATGATAGTTAAACCGCATGTACAAATGTTGACAAGCATTATCAATGTTTTACATAGAGATAGACACTAAAGTAGACGCACGCTTCCCTTTCAGGAGATGTTTGATTTCGACGTTAGTGGAAGGATGCACATTAGAAGACTATAGAAATGTGTAAATAATTTAAGTTGAGTTTTATTACAACAAAAATGTGAAGAATTTATTAAATTTGGATAGATTTTCCTTTATTTGTAGCACTATCAACCTTGTTAGAAACAGTCAACAACAATACAAAACGTCAATGTTGGACCTCGAATAAACATTATAATGATCAAACTTATACCATTATGAAACATCACTATAATACAAAAATTATGTTTACGACGCAAAAGTGCAATTATTTTTTAAAAAATTGGACAGAGTTTCCTTTGTTTATTGGACTATCCGCCCTGAAAAAAATAATCCAATAAAAACAATACCATCACAATTATACAATTGAAAAAAAATCAAATGAACATCTAGTTCAATGAACACTAAATTTGTGATCAACAATTTCTTCAAAGGGTCCCAGTGAGTATTCGTTGGAAGACGTCATCAACTATTGAAAATCCTACCACGTATGCGATGTAAAGTCCACAAAGCACAGTCTTTTACCTGAAAAAGAAGAAAAAATCAGAGTTTGAACTTAGGATGGAGAATTAACATTAAACTCGTGAAATAAAAAAAATTAATATATGAGAAAATTTGAACGAGTGTAAAATAAAAATTCCTAAAAGGATTCTACTTTATAACTACAACTAATATACAGTAAAAATAATGAAGCATACAAAGTTGATTTGGTATTAACTTAATCTAGGGCATAAAAACACTATAAAACATAATATACTTTACTGTGAGGTGTTCAAATCAAACCATGTTATATGTCGTGGTAGTATTGATGTTCCAATGGTGCTACGTAGAAAGTTGACGTTGGTGATTGGTGATTCTCTACATTGAAAGAAAAGTCATGGATACTTCAATACCAATTTTAGTTTGTCAATTTATATTGTGCATATCGGATATAAAATCACGCAAGAGTGAAGTAACATAATGAAAATACCTCATTTGAGTTCCATAGGTGATGCATTTCACAAATACGTAAAACAGGGTCATAAAACATTGACACATAACATATTCAATTTTCAACAAAGAATATACCTAAGTTACTCAAACAAAACAGAATAGTTTTGTAAACATAAAAGCGTATGGATTGAGAATGGTAGAAAATGTCAGCCAAAGGGAAAGAAAGAAACCTATAGGTCCAAATATAGCAAATGTTGGTCTTCAACTATGTGTTCCCTTAGTGGTTGAATGGATAGCATGCCTGCAAAGACAATGATTTTGATTATATACAATATCACAAATGCCATATTATACAAAAAAACTATTATGCAAACCACACATATTTCATGCAATGTATTAACACCCTAAATGTATTAACACCAACCATAGCAGAAATAACAATATGTATTAAAATTGAATGAAACATGGCACGATGCTAAATTTAATATATGATTTTGTCAAGCTCTTGTGTACAGTCATCATGGCACGATGCTAAATTTCGGATTATCAAGCTATGTACGTCGTTATTTAAGAAAAAAATACAAATATTATGAATTCAGCACTTAAAAAAAAGATGTACCAACAACACTTAAAATTTCAGCACTTATGGATATGGCCTTTGTGAGTTCTGTGAAGGCTTTTGCCTTTGTGAGTTTTGTTATGGCTTCTGCTCCCTTATGGTTATCCTTTAAAACCACATTATTGTGTCTGTAGGGATATGTCGGTAGAGGAGAACCCAATTAGTCGGGAAATTAATAGATTTTTAAAAGGTACTTGAATTGAAACCTGGCTCACCTCGTCATCGTAGGATACTCTGTTCAAAATGACTTATGCGAATTAGATATGCAAATACAATTAAAAAAATGTTAGTATTTCCAAAAAAAATTGTTAGTGCTCAAACAAAAACCTTACATGTAGTGACAGTTGGAATGAATATGATATACACATGGATTTGTTCTATTATAATATATTATCTAAAACTAATATATTGTGTTAAAGAACATATCAAAATCTGTTATACTTTTTTGTTAGCTATGCATGCATCAGTCAAAGAAGAGATCAAAATATGTTATACTTTTTTGTCAGCTTCGCATGCATATCACAACATGTTAAAAATAGACCAAACTAATATATTATTTAAAACAAAAAAATGATACAAACAAATATTTACGAAATACCTATTCATTATTCTTGATGTCTAGTTAAAATAATCGCTCATAAAAATGAAGAAAAGTACCTTGTACACGTTTGTGAACAAATCCAAAAGTTCAGTGCAAGTCTACAACAATGATTAAACCTAATTTAAAAAGGGCGGAATTGTTTCACTCCTGGTCGGCGGTAGTTATCTCCTACCAGTGGTCTTCTTTTCAAGAGAGGGAGAACTTCGTTTCTTTTCTTCTATTAATGGAAAAATAAAGTTTGTATAGGGAATGAAAATATAGAAGATAAAAAGGTGTGCATGTAGAGATGAGAGATAAAGAGGGGGTAAAAAGTTTGGACAGGTAATGAAAAGACTGGAAGATAAAAAGGTCTGCGTCTAGAGAAATAAAGAGGGGGTAAAAAGTTTGGACATGTAATGAAAAGACGAAGATAAAAAGGTGTGCGTCTAGAGATGAGAGATAAATAGGGGTAAAAAATCATTCAATTACAATTGATATCAATGGTGATCCTACGAGGATAGTTTAGATAAAGAGGACTCTAAATGCTTTGTATAGCATTTTAGAGTATTAAATAGGATGTAACTCGCGCAATGCGCGGGCGTATTGTAATAATTGTTAAAATTATAGCGTAAAATATTTTACAAATAGAAATTAAAAATTAAAAAATATATATATATAAAGGAGGTACACATTTATAGTTTTTTAAGGACAATAAATATAACAAAAAAAATATTATGGAAGTTTGAATAATTGTTTACTTAAATACTTGTACATACATACGAAGAAAAACCAACCAAATACTTGTATATACATAGAAAGAAAGATAAACCAAACATTTTGGTGCTATATAATATGGGTCAAGTCCTTGATCGACATTGCCTCGAAAATAACATGTGCATCAATCTCACCAGCCTTAACATACCAACAAATAATGTTAGTCCAAGAAATAATATCCCTCTCACACATGGTCCAAGTCTCGTGCGATGCGTGGGCGATTTCAAAAACTAATAAAAAAATATATTAACTTTACGTTCTTACCGTCGAAATGATTATGTGTCGGGTGTGAGATAAGGATTCTATAAGGAGCCTCAATATGTTATATTTGCATGCCTATATTATTGGAAAACGTGTGATCAATATAGTATGTTCCAATATAAAATGCAGAAAGATAGGTGTTTTTTTTAGGAATTAAATTAATAAATACAATACGGGGTAAGTTATATTTTTTCAATTGAGTTAAAAATGCAACTCAACACCTATTAATACAGTTTAAAACATAAAGAAGAGGCGGGTTGTTCTCATACAATTCAATACGTGAAGAATGTGATTTAACCACGCTATTGTTCATTCTACATCCATCCAAGATATGAATGCAACTATTGGAAAATTGAATCTAAGTAAAGAAACGGTGTGTGTTATACCCATACAATTAAGATTGAGTAGAATAAAAAGTCATACTGATATATAGACTTTGACAACTAACCTAGAACAATGGGAAAAAAATGCACCTACAGTGTGTCAGAAAAGAAATAGAAAAAGAGCTTAATGAGATAAATTTGGCATCTAAATAGCCAAAAAAAAATACATAAGTTGTATTAAACACCTGATGAACAAAACTTACTCTTGATTCTTTATAGATCCATGATCTTTCTTCGTACACATATTTTTGTCTTCAATCCAACGACTGCTCTGAACATTGATCGTATTTGTGCACAACGAATATTGTCACCAGAAGGCCCCACAAATTTTCTGACACTCTTCGCCATGATTGGTCCTTAGCCACATTTGACCTGATCAAAGTCCATTATCACAAACTTTCTTAAAGGGGATTTGGGAACGAAGTTCACGATGAAAAATACTTAGTAAAATTGTTTATGGTAGTTTTTCATCAATAGAAGTCGTTTTGGGTGTCAAACTTCAAGAAATGAAAATTACAGGGGTAAAAGTCAATTACAAAAAAATTTAAAGGACCAAACCACAAATATCCCTAATTGGAACACTAAAATATTCTAGAATTGTGGAACGAAAAGAAATGATTAAGCATTTTTTGTATGGGTTTATATCTTCTTTGCGCCCATTCATCAAATTGGTTATGTGCATAATGCTAAAGCTAATGAGAGAAAAGTAATGTGTTGTTCAAAACCAAAGTTTCTGAAATCAAATAAACTGCAATTAAGAAAAATAAAAATATTAAGAAATAAATAAATAAAAAATGAGATTATTTTAACATAAGAAATTTAATAAATTTGTTTATTGTCATTCAAGATAAATTAATTACACAAACCAGGAAGCCATTTTGATAAACTCTATTTACCTCAAAAAAAATTGGAAGCTTATCAATTCCCATAATATAAAAATTTGGAAATGCAAATTCTCAATACACCTAAAGTGTCATAACACTTGATGCGATAACAATAATAATGAGAAAATGTAATCAGGTTCATCTCACAATAGTTTTCACCTATAAAATTGAAACATATTATTAGAGACCTCATCAAACTAAGCATGAAAACTCCATCTATAGATTTAACACTATGTCCCCCACCCAATAGAAATCAAAAGTCCATTACTACAACCTTCCCTTTGTCAAAACCTTTGTTATGTACATCACCGCTAATAAACTACACACGACTCTTACAAATAACATGTCAGTATATCACTCCTAATTTGGTCATCATAGATGAAATTAAAAAACATGGTTAAATATAATTTATAAGAGCTTGTAAGATTTAATACTTTTCAATTTGGGGAAACTTGGGCTGTAAACACCAATTGTTAAAAAAATGCAGACTTACACTAAAAGAAACTGTATTTTGTAAAAGAACCCAATTTTAACGACCTGCAACATTACCTCCAATTTTCTTCATGAGCATCGATTGTAGAAACCTCTATAGTAAGGCCCTTATGTGTAGCTTCCTGAAGATGAAAACCCTGAAAAAGTACAAATCGTTGAATATTTGTGAGGTTTAATACTTAAAAATTCTCTGGAAACAATCTATAACGTAACGGAAGAAAAAAATAATAGTCTTGTGAGTGAAAATAAAGGAATTGAACTTCCAATTAGTAATGTTCCCAAATATCATGTCAACTGATTCATATTTTATAAATAAACCCAAGCACAAATAGTATCCTTAATGTCCCTCTTTGACTTTCCATATAAAGAAATATACAGTAATCATAAGTTGCGTTCTAAACAGAGATATATTAAGATATCTCTGATTTTGAAAACCCAAAACCCAATTTAATTTGAAGCCGTTAAACTCCTAATCATGGAAACCCTTATTTTTTATTAACTGAAATAAAAAAATTGGAAGTCTTGAATCTTTAAATCTCAGGCAAATATGAAAAATTAAGAGAGTTGAAACCCATATGTGACATCAATTTCATAACCCGGTAATTTGAAACTATTGTAACCCCGAGGAGAGGACCCAAATTCAATTATATATGTAGAGAGAGACAAAGAGAGAAGTTACCAGATGAATCTAATATGATGAGGTTGAGGTTAAGGTTGAGCATGATGGGCATACATAGTGTTATTTGGAAAGCATAATGAAGACTTTAAAATACTTGGTAAGGAAGAAAAATAATGCAGATTTGTGTAGGTAGTATACTCTCAGTCCACTATGAGAAAGTTAAGCAGCGTTTGTATGAAGATGTTCACGGTTTGGATGACCATTAGCCGTTCATTCGTGACTTAGGAGAAGATGATGAATTAGGTAGGAAGGAGTGAATGAGATAAATGAGAGGTCAGATAGAGAAGATAATCTTCATCAAATTCAAAGGGATGTGTGACTTTTGGATTTATGGAGAGAGTAGTGAAAACGGTGTGGATAGTGTTGGGGTTTGAAAGTCTTAAATGCTTTGCATTTTATAGTAATAAGAGATAAGATATGTGCCACGTGGATAGGCTAATTGCAAAGCATAATAAATGCCTTGTTTTGCATTTTATAGTATTAAGAGATAAGGATATATATTTTTTAAAATAAAAAAAATTGTTAATATCCATTAATAGTTATTTAATTACAGTTGAAAATATTTAGTTCAATAAATGGAGAAATAATTAGAAAATAAGGATTCTATCTAGACCATTAAATATTGAGATGGCCATTCATCTTTTTTACATTGATCATCATCACATGGTAATTTCTACCTATCTCTAGAATAAAACTACTTTTAGATTAATTAAAAAAATATTTTTTCGCAAAATATCAAGGTAGGGTATAGGTATTATTTATTTGTTTGGAAGCATTACACCATTGTCTCATCTGTCTCCTCTAAAACAATCTTAACAGGAGTCGAAAAGGAAACCTCGAGAAACCATATCAGCCGACATAAAAGCCATATCTTCCATAGAAATATTCTCCCATGTTTGTTGAAGTCGTTCGAACATCTAGTTCATTTGCTAAGTAATCTTGGACTCAGAAGTCAATGAAGTCGAGACTTTCGAGCAATCTTGAGATTTTTTTTGGGAGCCTTCCTAATGGCCGTTACAGCTGCCCTAGTAGAAGAAGCATGAGGAGTTTCACCCCCTTCAACTAACCGTGAGGGACCAGGGGCATCACCAGCTACTTCAACCAGAATTGATGATTGAGCACCCTTTTTCTTTTTCACTATAGCCTGCTTTATAGGGGCCAAGGGAGGCAACTCAGAAGGGATGGAACTGTTAGTAGTACTGAGAGAGAATAGGGAACTAAAAGTGGTGCAGGTCCTCAATCCTAGCTCCATTGGAGGAAATCTCTCAATGTCGGGATATCGAGGTTCTTTGATAAGATTGCTCTGAAAGTGACCCAATTGATTTTGCCAAAACACAGTCAAATACATAGAAGATTTCCCCCCTCGGTTTGTCCTACTCGGGATAACAGGGTTGGCAACATAGTTGGAACAAAGGTTAACGATGACCGAGGTTAGAAAATTACTACAAGCAAAAGAGAAATTTGTTAGCTTCTCGCGAGTGAAATGACTCAGTATGGGGTTGCCTTGATCATAACCAAACTAGATGGCCACACAATTGGGGAAATAGATAAAATAAAAGGAGGAGCACTCAGTATACGAAGGTAGGTAAGAAGGAACCAACAATAGAGGAACGTCATTTATAGGAAAATTCCTAGATAATGATTCCTCAAGGAGTAACGGGACGTTCCTCGTCCGCAAATAAATGGTTTGTAAACAATGATCCACCCCAACGTAGGGACGAGGTACAAACTTATCAACCTTATCAAATAAAGAGACAAATGGATTCTTAGAACTCTTTTGGTTCCAGCAACAGATTCGGGGCACCTTAATGGGATGAGAACTGGGCCATACTCTGGGAAATGGGCATAGAGAAAGGCCGTCAGCAGAACAGGATTTGCGTAGTTTGAGATGTCAAACTTATCAATGCTTCGGGCAGAATCAGCCTGCACATGATCCAACCATGTGTACAATGAATCAAGGGTGATTGCGACTAAGGGAAGTTTAATGTCACTGGCCATACGAACGACCATGTTGATAAAATCTTTTTAGGGAAGTCATGGGGCTTACCAGGAAGAAATATCTTCGATAAGGCAACCCAGATGTGAGAAGAGTGCGCGTATGTTCAAATAAGGAAGTTATTTAATTAAACTCAATTTTATCAATTAAGTCCTAAACATGCATCTAGTTGTGATTGATGATGATAAAATCAAGCAAGAACATTCAAACACACACAAATGAGGAAAAATCCCCCAAAGGGGCAAAACCTTTTATTTTCACTATAATTTTGTAAAAATATTTATACGGATTACAATGAAAATAAGTGACAAAGAAATACCCTCGGGTGTCGGTTTTGATGTCGTCGGCTCGAACTTTCCCTTTCCAGGAGAGTAGCAATGAAGAAGAGAGACGACTTCTCCACAAGATACTCCAGATGAGTAAATGATCCCCTTGAAGGTTTAAAGATTCACACACATATATGGGAATGATTTTGTGAATAAAAAAGGTTTAGAAAACCTTAAAAAGATGAAGTCTTATTCTGGGTTGTTTTCGCAGAATTTTGAGATTGCAGAAAGACTTAAAAAACGTGTAGAAGGTGTACATAAATTTATACAAAAATCTAGGCGGTGGCTCATTCGAACGAGATAGCCATGTCACTCGAACGAAGAACAGATGTCGTTCGAACGAGGTGGCGCGACATGCCTATCTCGCGTGAACGGCAGTTCAAAGTCGTTTGAGAGAGCTTGTTGTTCAAGGCACTTCACTTCTACACTTAGATAAAAAAATATGCTTTTGATAAAAATTAATCCAGACTTCAAAAATAATTTTCTAAAAAATTTCCCAAATATTTATGCAAATATTAAAGCTCCAATAAACCATTTTACCGATAATGCGTAATGGAGCAGTGGAAATAAGCTGAGCAGCGCGTCGCATGTAGCATGATGCACGTGAAGATAATGGATGCATTGAATTTGGATAAAGGCCGTCGAGGATGATCGTGTTGACGTGCCGAGTGTAGTGGTATCAGACATACAAACTATGATCTAGGAAAAAAACAAAAATTCCTAGATACTACCCCGGACATTTATAAAATTATGTCCTTGCAAATCTCCCCCTATGTCTATGTCGGTACATACATAAAAATCCGAATTATGCAATCAAATGACATGCAAGATAATATCCCCATTAAACCCTCAAACTGAGAATACTAAATTGACATCATGTCTTCAAATCTTCAGCTCTTCATAAACTTTCAAAGCTTTTCTCATCAGGGTGTGCAATCCAATAATGAACAATGTTGTACCTACACACATGAGAAAAAGAAAATACCCATGACAAGAAACAGTTTGAAATATAATGATATGCAAAAATTAATGATCAATTAAGCTTAAGCAAATCATTCATAAATCAACCAAACACCAAAACAATTCTCCCAAAACAATTCTCCCCATAATTTTTCTCCCCCTTTTTATAATGTCCCCAAATAGACAGATATGAGAAGCATAAATGAATGCACATGGAGAATGTCACAAGGAAATAAACTTCTATTTTGTATTTTTCAAGATTTTTTACACATAATATACAACAAAGAATCACACCATGAAAGAACACAAAAACAACCAAGTCGATGATAGTGTAAATGTAGGGGTGTGATCGAATTCGATAGGAAAATCAATGCATACAAACATGACATATGCGCATGATGAATATCGGATACTCCTAATGAATGAACTCAAAATCTTCCTTTGGTGTAAAAAGTTGGTAATATGAGACATTGACTCAATCAAATCAACAAATCAAAGCTCAAAGTGATTTCCACACCTATAACGTCCAAAACTAATTCATGCTTTTTCAGGACTTTCAATTAAGTGCAAACCCGTTTATATTCTCCAGCCAAACTCCCTCGGATCTATATTTTGAATAGAGGCATTTTAAATTCTCAAACTTTGGAGAATTTATGGTGAAACCTAATGGCCTATATTTGGCATATATTGCATTTTATTGCCTTTAAATTTTTTCGGGCTCTTTTAACCTCTTTGGACCCCGGATAATAAAATTCCTCAATTTTTTATGTCCTTTATAACGGTGGCTTAGAATCGCAAAGGCTAAATGAACCTTTCGCAGCCCTTCCCCATTTTCAAATAAACACATAGTCTCACCAAACGGTTTTTACATGCATTCCAATCTTGTCAAGTTTTATCGCATATTGTTAGTTGTATAGACATAACTGAGATGGAAACACTCAAACCAATATGTGATAGACAAGTACAATAATCAAATAAAGTCGTGCATGTGTGCAATAATCACATCTCAAATACTCCAAACAATGTAAAGCACATGGATGAAATGATGTAGAGTCTCAAATCTCTATCAAACAGTCACATGGATAAATGAAATGAAATTGTGACTCGGCCATCTTAAATGCTCATCCATAAAAGGTGCAAATAAAATACAAAAAATCTTTTTGTGTTTTTCTAAAATTTTTATAAAAGAAAATCTTTTTAGATTTTTTTGTACAACAAAGTAATAATACATATGAAACAAACTAGCAATAGGAATCATATGATATGAACATGAAAAAGCATCCTATCTTAGACATGGACCAACCCCTCAGTCAACTGTGCAAATCCCCAAAGACTTCCTAAGACTCTCAAATCTAAGGGCATCTAAAGGTTTCATGAAAATATCGGCTAACTGACGGTCGGTGGGTACGAAACTCAGGGATACGACTTTCTTCTCAACTAACTGACGTACAAAGTGCTCGCGTATCCTGATATACTTTGTGCGCGAATGTTGGACTGGATTGTGGGATATGTGTATCGCGCTCGTGTTATCACAGGAAATGATCATGGTGTCCTGTGAAATCCCATAATCCTCCAACATTTGCTTCATCCACAAGAGTTGCGTGCAACAACTCCCGGCGGCGATGTACTCAGCCTTCGCGATGGACAAAGAGATGGAATTTTGCTTCTTGCTCAGCCAGGAGACAAGAGCAGAACCAAAATATAAACACCCACCAGAAGTGCTCCTAAAACCATCTACATCCCCGATCCAATCGGTATCCGAATAGGCAGACAAATGGTTATCGGTATCAAAGTAATATCAAATACCATATGAGAGAGTCCCACTCACGTATTTGATAATACGTTTTAGAGCGAGGAAGTGTGACTCTTTCGGGGACGCCTGATATCGCGCACAGACTCCAATACTAAAGGCTATGTCGGGACGATTAGCAGTCTACTATTATACTCCGATACAAGGTTTGCTCTACGTCCTTACCTGAAGTGTCCTTAATGGCTTGGTAGTGGTACTCATAGGTGTACGTGCATGCTTAGCGGAGTCTAACCCAAATTTTTTCATTAGGTCTCTAGCATACTTAGATTGGGAGATGAACATTCCATCCTCTAGCTGACGAACCTGGAGACCAAGGAAGAAAGTAAGCTCACCAACCATGCTCATATGAAACTCACTTTTCATCTCCTCCTCAAAGTGATGAGCATGTTGGGAGCACGTGGATCCAAAGACTATGTTGTCCACATAGACCTGGGCAACCAAAATAGCACCGTCATCTCTTCTGACGAATAACGTCATATTAACTCCCCCTCTCTTGAAGCCACGTGCTAAAAGATAGGAAGTAAGCCTCTCGTACCAAGCACGGGGTGCTTGATTCAAACCATATAAGTCTTTCCACAGATAGTAGACGTGCTCCGGGAGCTTAGGGTCTTCAAACCCTTTCGGTTGTTCCACGTAAACCTCCTCCTGTAGAATTCCATTTAGAAAGGCACTCTTGACATCCATCTAATATAACTTGAAGCGCAGATGACATGCGATGGCGAGTAGTAAATGGACGGACTCAAGCCTCGCAACAGGAGCAAATGTCTCCTCAAAGTCTACCCCTTATATCTGTGTGTAGCCTTGAGCGACCAACCTAGCCTTATTTCTGATTATGGTACCATTTTCATCCATTTTATTCTTGAAAATCCATCTAGTACCTATCACATTAGTCTCACTAGGACGAAGGATAAGTTCCCAGACATTATTCTTTTTAAACTGAAGCAACTCATCCTGCATAGCGAATATCCAGTGTTCATCCTTGAGTGTTTCTTTCTGATTCTTGGGCTCGACTTTGGATGTGTAGCAGAAATGGATGACGACGTTCTCTAGCTGAGCACGAGTCTTAACCCCTAGAGTGGGATCACCAACAATAGCAAAAGAATCATGACTCTTGCGAACCCAAGTAGGTGTGTCCCCTAACACAGGTGTAGGGTCCACAGAGTGTGGGTAAGGTACAAGTAAATTACTTCCAGAAATATCCTCATCCTCTGAAGCACTTTATACTCTTGACTCAGTTGAGTCTATATTGTATAAGTGTTCATCGAGTTTGGAAATTGTGACAAAATTATGTCTAACCTAGAATCCAAAGAACCTCAGAGCTTGCATTTCTATTTCATCTTTGATTGAAGGGACCTAGACCTAATTACCAACACTCACACATAGTAGAATGAATCATTTACATGTCATATTTCATATTAGTGTGTGTACATATGTTGTGTGTGTTTAAATCCCCAATATTGTTTTTAAATATTTTTTGGGATTTTTTAAAACATTTTAAAAATAAGGTTTTATTAATAAAACTTGGTTTTAAAAGGTTATGGGGTAAATCTGCTATTTTAGAATGTTGGTTTAATTGTCCCAAAGTTGGTTTGGGTAGAAACCAAAAGCGACAGAGACTTCAGGGTTTACATTGTAATTACTTTAGACGCGCGTTTTATCTCGCCTCATATGCCAACATGTGTTAGCTTCTGATTGGTGAAAAGTGTGTTTCCTTGCTGAGACAAATCGAGTGATCATTTTCATCCCTTGGATCGTTCTTATCAACGTTCTGCATGTCTTCCTTCATAATCCCTGTGATCCTCTTTGAACCTATCAGGAGAGCTTTAACCACCGCACATTGTATGCCCTTGGATCTAAGTCAATTGAACTTGACTAAATCTGGACCCTTGATTTCAATCCTTATTCTCGAACCTTCCCAGCCTCTTATAAAAAGGCTCCTACTCTCAGCATTCGAAGACTTTTTGCCATTTCATCCTATGAGAGAAAAGAAAGAGAGAGTAGAGAGAGAAGAGAGAAACCAGAAGAGAGAGAAAGAGTTAGAAACCCTAACCCTAACCCTAACCCTAACCCTAAATCGTCTACACTGTTCAAACAAAATATAAACCTTCAAACCTCTATACTTTACCAAACACAACCTTGAGTGTTTGAGTGTTTTAAAAGATGATTTGAGAGTTGGTTTGTTGCTGTAACCTCTTCTTCTTTGGATCTTGTTTCCAACTTAATCATTTTCTTAGATCTGTTGTTCTTGTATATAGAAATTTTCAGATCTGAGTTTTTCATGATATATTACACTTAGTTTGCATGTTTGTTTCTCAGCTTGAGAAATATTTTGTTGATTCGTTTTCTATAAATGTTTTTAACTTTGAAATCGACAAAAATGTTTTCTGTTTCTAGTTCTCTTAAAACTAAACCTTTGACCTAGTTTGGAATCACACTTGGAGGTTTTCAATCTCGAAATCTTTTCAAAACTCTGAGATTGATTAAGATCTTGACTGTCTTCTAAGCAAGATATCCGTAGATTCTGGGATTGATTTAAAGGTTAAACAGGTTCAAAGTTTTGTGAAAAGAGAGAAAACGAAAAATCACAGCATATAGACTTATATGTAATTTGCTAGGACTGTTTGTACTTAATACGTGTGAGTGTGTGCATGCATGTGTTAGAGAGCCCCTCCACAAACACTTTCACACTACAACACGAAAAGTGTTGGTAATAAGATCTTGAGAAAAAAGAGTCGACGTAAAGAGCTTGAACAAATTGGAGTTAACAAACTGAGAGGACAACATCAACAATCAGAACTGCAGAGAAGTTATAAGGACACCAGAGGGTACATTCCTAAAGTTATATAGGTCTGAGTTGTATGCATGTTTGTTATATAGTTTGTAACTGTTAAATTTGTTTATAGTGGATTTTTGTTTTACTCCGTAGAGGGAGTCGTGGATGTTTCCTCAATTGGTGAGGTTTTACCACGTAAAAATCTTGTACTTAATCTTCCTACATCTTCTCATCTCATTCTTGGTTGTGCTGGGTTTAAAAGCTTGTTTAAAACTGTTTAATAAACCTGTTATTCAAATCTTGAATAGATCTCGTACATACTGTTTTGTTAAACACATCTTGTGTTCAAATAGTTTTGTTTTTTCAAGAAAAGAGTTTCCTCAAAAAATAGCTCGGAGTTACTTAAATAGTTTATTTTTAATAAACGGCTTTAGTAACAGAATTTCAATATATATATATATATATATATATATATACACAACATCTCCCGGACTGGCCACGTGGTGAACAGTTGCATATTCTACTATCAAGTCCATGTACCTCTCGTACCAAATTAAGGACTACCGGTTTGGGTATCACTCTCGAATCGTAAATCATATCAACACATATTGGAGGCGAACATAGTTCTAAGACTTTGAGCTACGCACACACCTAATGCACCCAAATGACTGGTCAGACTATCATAAACACAAGTAGTACACAACCCTAAGTTTTATGTTCTGGGGCATAAGTCTAAAATCCCCCCAATAGGTTCATCAGGATAAGACTGTCCACGATGCGTAACGTCCTGCGATAATATGCAGCGTAGGCATATTCAGACATAAGAAAGCACATAATTAGGCTTACACACAACCTATCCATATGTCACATATAGGCATACACACAACCTATAAATATAATCCATATAGGTATACACTCAACATATAATATAATCCGTACAGGTATACACTCAACCCTTAAATATAATCCGTATAGGTATACATTCAACCTATAAATATAACCCGTGCATGTATACTTTCAACCTATAAATATGATTCGTACAGGTATACATTTAACCTATAAATATAATCCGTATAGGTATACACTCAACCTATAAATATAATCCGCTTAGGTGTACCCTCAACCTATAACTATAACTCGTACGTATTTTGTCTCTTGAATACTCAACGTACTATCGATATACGATTATAACTCTCCATAGTATTTTTTTAGTATTAATCTCTACCCGAAGGCCCCAGTTACCCTTTAAGTTATTTTAGTAGTTAAAACATAACTACCCCATTGGTATAAATTTTGGGTTATCATCTATGCTTCCCGTAACTCGTTTTAAATTCCCGATATTTAACACAATTGTTTAAATATCGTAGGCCATAGTCTCATTTTACTCTCATTATGACTAAGCCTAAGCCCCGACTATAGGTTTATTGAAATTCTCAAAATCCTCATATAGTTCATAAACCATTCTATACCCCGATTTAATTTTTGACTAAAATTTCGATCTCGGACACTCTTCTGTAGAAAATTCATAACTAATTAAAAAATATCAGATTAATAAAAAATTGATGTCCACACATTCATAACGAAAAGATCTATCTCCATGACCTAAAACCTAGGGTCTTAAGAATTACATACCAATCTCGTTTGAACGACATACTAATCTTGTTTGAACGATATGAGATCTCGTTTGAACGATCTCAAGGGTTTCTGACTTAAACTCATTTTTCTCCATTGTTAACACCTCAAACCTTCATGAAACCTTCTGAAAATATTACACAACATAACCAAACATCCAAGATATGTTTAGGGATGATTTCTAACGTAAAAAACACATCAAATCTATACAAAATCCATCCAAGAATAGATCAAACCATTAATTCCTCAAAACCCGAGATTTTATTTTCTTCATGTATTCTTATCAAAATATCCATAATTCTTTCTTGTTCTTCTTCATATATATACTGGTTTTGAATTTTTTACATGAAAGGATTTATTCTACATGAAATTCCTACCCCAAATCATGTGTTCTAATCATTTAAATTCCAAGAGCTCATTTAAATCAACATATATAAAACGCTACACTACATGGGTATTATAACTTTTCAAAAACATGCAAGATAAACACTTGCCTTTGCTCCAACAGGTTTGATTTCATTCTTGGGATGGTGTGGTTGTTCTCCTCTTGCTCCAATTTCAATTCCGTCACGTTCGGGGTGGAAATTGGTGTAGGAAGCTGAGGTTTTCTACTCTTTCTCCTCCCATGGCCTCTCTTCTTTTAGCTTTGTGTTAACCCTAGCCCCCTTAACATAATAATATAAACCTCTAAAATTTGTAGGCCCTTTTTCCCTAAAAATCAAAAAGACCAAAATACCCCTCTGAGGTGTCGGTCTTGCCTCAAAATCCCCTAGGACCTAATCTAAACCCCCGAATACACTTTTTTAACTATTTCGGCCCTTACGGACACATTGGCGCACTCAAAATGACCATTTGGATAACCCATAATAAATCATATTTTATCTCATAAATTTAAGTCCTGACATGACTGACACGCGAGTCCGGACTAAATCATCGTAACTGTCATATTTATCACTCACGACAATTATAATTTCTTCTTACTAATTTATTACTCATTCACTAAGTATTCCTTAATATAATTCATACAAATAAATATCAACCCTTATCACGTTAATTAATATTTATTTTAATTCGAATTAATTTCCCAATTTCAATCTATTTAATCTCCATATAAAAATCATTAAAAATTACGGGGTGTTACATACTTCCCCCCATACTAAGAAATTTCATCCTCAAAATTAGGATAAGCTCACTACTAACAGTCTCAGATACTTCCTCACACGGTATCTACATCTTCCTAAAGTTGGTAACATTATGCTATTCTCGGCAGCCCTTCACTAATGGCACTCTTTAGTCCGACGGTCTATACTCTACCATTCGAACTAGTGATCAATCAGCCCTAATCACTTTACTCTGAAGTACTCCTTCATTTCCCTTACCATTTCACTTTGGCTCCTGCGAAACTAGTTTCCCTTCTTCCAAGTATATTCCAACGTGATTGGGCCAATATTCGAACGGCTATACCATTCACTATCCTGGGAAAGGTCCCCTCCTCCCTAAATGCCATCTTTCCTCTTTTAAAATCACATACTCCCTTCGTGGGAGATGTTTTCTATCATACCCGACTATTCACGTCAGACTTTTACATCTACATTTGGTTATGACGTAACTCTCGTCATATTAGTCCGCTGCCCAAAGTAGTTCCTGATTATCCCCGAAAATCTACAATGTACATTCCTTTCACTTTTCAACACTATAATCACCCTTTTTCGTCTACTCTTTAATTTTTGGTGACACGTCTTGCTCACAATGCAACTACATTCTCTTTGCCTCATTTTAGTTTTGTCTTTAATTTATTCATGCATCTACGTTTATTTCATATCTTTCCACGTCTTCTCCTCGTGAATGATACTGAAAATCTCAACTAACTAGGGCGCCCATACACCCTATGTCCC
Organism: Sambucus nigra; assembly: GCA_949130495.1. NCBI lineage: Eukaryota > Viridiplantae > Streptophyta > Magnoliopsida > Dipsacales > Adoxaceae > Sambucus > Sambucus nigra. Next base: position 578,345,127 of record OX422217.1, read on the forward strand.
ATGCATTACTACATAAATCGACTGAACGTAGTATACTTATTTTAAGTTAATTCTCGCATAATTGGCATGATCGTACAATAGGGTTATACTCAACCATGCTACTAATTTCAAATTAATTATTCTCTAGGTTATCCCATCGATCCATTTGTGGTGTAAACGTTCTACACTGGTTTTCACCTTAGGATTAGATGTCTCGCAAAGTGAAATCTAAACAAGAAACCCCCCCCCCCCGATACACTACTCTCTAATATTGTCGGTCGTTGAAATTCGTTAGTCCCCCATCCCATAACATGTATCCCCGAATTCCCAGTTACTGACATAAAAGTCTACTCGTCTAATCTCATGTCACTAAAGACGACATACAAAACGACGCTCTCACTATTTCAAGTTCTTAGCATTATATAAATAACGACCTATGACTCTCCACTCGATAATGAACACAAAGTATCCTTAATTACACTACACCAAATCTGCCGAATTATCACGGTCATTGACATTGACAAGTTCAACTTGTCAAGGTAAATGACCGTGACAATTTGGGGCGAGACAACTTTTTTTGTCACGGGCGTGTCACGGTCATTGACCGTGACAAGTTCGTTAGAACTGTCATGGTCGTGTCACGGGCTATGACCGTGACAAGTTAGTCACGGTTATTCACTGTGACAAAGCCTTGACCCTTTTATAAAAAAAATCACGGTCATTGACCGTGACAATTCTGGGCAGAATTTAAAAAAAATCTGCTGGCCAGTATGGCCACTGCCCAGCAGTATATTTGTACCTGTTATAATAACGTTGTACCTGTTCAAACATCATATATCCAAATAAACTAGAGATAATGCAAATATACATTCAAAATAGAAACTATTTAAGAAGAAATAACATCACCATCAATTATCTCAAATCTACAAACTATTTAGCTGAAAAAGAGATTTTGTACCACGACGCTCGGGGACACCTCCTTATCTGAAGATCCACATAAGTATCGAGCCTATGTGGCCTACCCCCAGGGCCACTCCCTGTCCCCTTAAATAAAATAAAGTAAAATTAGTATCCGCCCCGCAAATATAGATAAATATAAATATAAATATAAATTGAAATCGAAATCGAAATTGAAATTGAAATTGACATATAAATATAAATACATTACCTGTAGTGCCACCCAAACAGCTAACTTGAGCTCATATGGGACCTCCTTCCAACTAATGTACCCCGGGTAATCGTGTCAAATATAATTCCCTTCATATCTGAACACTAAGAAATGCCATAATCCTATGGAATTATGCTCTGCAAATTCCTTTTAACCAATGTGTAGCCAAAAATCACCAGTTGAAGTTGTCAATTCCACCTTACAATGGCCTCCCATGTTTTGCTAGAGGTTCCAAGTGGTGGGGTATGGAAAGTGGAATTAACAACTTCAACTGGTGATGTTTGGCTACACAAAGGTTGGGAGGAATTTGCTGAACATCACTCCATAGGATTATGGTATTTCTTAGTGTTCAGATAGACGAAGAGATTCAGTCTCCTCTCCACAAATAAGACACCACAAATAACTATGTACTAATCACCTATTAAAGGTAAGAAGCGTATATTCATGGATTAGTATAAACAAAACTTAGATGTAGTTGGAATATTTATGTATTAATCTCCTCTCCACAGACGCACACTACACAAGAGTGAAAATGATAAAGTGCAAATCAATTAAAATCATTAAAAATGGATGTTTCGATACAAATTGGAATATTTATTACAAATTGAAAAATTGTTTCAAATTCGGGTTATCATAAAAAATGGATTGATATTCGGTAGGAGCATCCAAGTCATCCACACTACTATTTAGATGCCTTGGCGCGTGTTGGACAATTGACCACAGCTCGTTGTTGATATACTCCGAGTAAAACACTTGCTTAACCTTTTGAAAGGCACAAACAAACGGCTCATCGCTCACGTGGTCGTTGCTCTTCAACTTGGACAAGTCAACCATGATCAAATTGGTGACAGGATCAACTTTACAAGCATTTTTATCCTCGACTCTTACCCAGTCACAGTAAAATACAACCTCTTTGAAGCTTATATAATCCAATTCAAATATATTTTGGATTACACCATAGTAAGTAATTTCAGCTTCAACGAGGTTTTTATCTTTTGCGCTCGCTCGAAAGAAAGTAAGAGCCTTGTATGAAATTCCGGAGTTCTGTACATTTGTACTTTTCTCGTACACTTTAGCACCGAAAATGTAACCGTTCAATCGATACTTTTTGTACTCTTGTGGCACGAACAAGGGTCCAGTGGCTAGACAACCAAGCCTTGATGTCGCATCACCCGTCTTTAGGAGCTGAGAATATAGATAAATTAATTATATTAGTGGTAAAATTTGAGTGTAATGTAACGTTATATAACGACTATTTTCATTATAATTACCTCTTGTGTCAACCACAACCTAAATTCTCTGTCTGATTGTACCATTATTTTTCATCTTTTATTGTTCTCACAGGCTTCATATTTTCTGCATATTACAAAATTAATCATGTATAAAATAATCTAAAATAATGTTAAACATTATAATAATCGAAACTTACTTTTTCCATTCTTCGACATCTTCATGTGTGTCAAATAGATAATGAGCTAGTTGTTCATGTTGCAAACTCATTAATTTCACTTGTTTTCCCATCACATGACCACCATCATCGACGAACTCATCAGTGTCATCAACGCTAGTCGAGTCAGGCATATATTCCCGAGTATATATTGATGACTCCACGGTGATGTATTCCTCTGCAATTGATCCTGCAATGTATTGCGTATTCTTGACGTAATCTTTAAAAACTTTCATCAATCTTTCAAATGGATACATCCACCGATATCTAACTGGACCATAAAGAAGTGCCTCGTCACATAGGTGTACCAACAAATGAACACTTATGTCAAAGAATTCTAGGGGAAAGTACTTATCCAATACACAAATCGCTTCAATCACCGCCAATTTTGCGGCCACTATGTGTTCTCGATTGACTACCTTCTCACACAAGAGGGAGAAGGTAATACTAATTTGCATAATAGCCCGACGCAAATCCTTGTGCTTGGAGAAACAGTGCTTAAACAATAGAGGAACCAATTGCATAATCACATGCCAATCGTGGGACTTACACTTATGTAAATCATGAGTAGCATAATTCACAATCCTTTGCAAGTTGGACAAAAAATTAGACGGGCCCTTCAAATTATATATTGTGTCTAGAAGCACCTCCCTTTCCCCACTCATCAAAGTAAACGCACCAGGGAGAATTATTGTCCTTCCCCTACTATCTTCTTTCAACCATAGTTGTGGATTAAGTTTTAACGATTTAAGGTCTTTTCGTGCATTTTCTCCATCCTTCGAATGACTCCCCCCAAGTCAAGTACCCACAATATCTTCAACGAAGTTCTTCTCTGCATGCATCACATTCAATACATGGCGCACCGGGTTATTCTTCCAATAAGGCAAGTCAAATAAAATTAACCTCCGAGACCATGCCTTTCTTGTCTCAGTTTCATTTCCAAATGGGGTCTTCTTATGCTTGACGTTCTTAAATTTGGAATTCTTACCTGGCATATTAGGGCCACATTCAGAAGATTTACTTTCAATTTCTAAACCCGAAAGTTATCTCGGCGGTAGCCTATGTTCAACCCTGCCCAATAAAAAATTGGAACCTTTCTCAGATCTGAAACTATGAGCTGGGAGTAAAAACCTCCTGTGGCGATGGTATACATTTTCTAAGCTAGAGGATAGATGAAGAGATTCAGTCTCCTCTCCACAAATAGGACACCCCAAATAACCATGTACTACACAACCGGATAATGTCCCATAAGATGGAAAATCATGAATTGCCCACATCAACATAGCTTTCAGCGCAAACTCTTCTTTTTTAAAAGAGTCAAATGATTTCACACCCGCTTCCCACAACTCATTTAATTCTTCTACCAAAGGAGCCAGGTAGACGTCAATGTCATCACTTGGTGCCTTTGGCCCAGGTATCAACAAAGCCATCATAAAAAATTCAGGTCTCATACACTGTGAAGGAGGGAGGTTGAGTATGCTAGGATCACTGGCCATACACTTTGATTGGTGCTTAGATTTCCAAATGGATTGAAACCATCTGTTGATATGGTCAAAATAATGTTGTGTTATTCTCGAGAAAAATCAGGATACTCAAAATTCATCCTCCTCCAAGCAGTAGAATCAATAGGATGACGCATGATATTACCCCTACTTCTGCCCTAGCATGCCAAGTCATTGCCTCTATAATCCATGGTACTGTGAAAATCGCTTTAATCTAGGCCCAACGGGAAAATATTTCACTATTTTTTGAGGCATTTTTGAGCTTTTGCCTTCCTTACTAGTAGATTGGACATATCTAGGTTCATCGCATACCGGACAACGATCGAGATTTTCATACTCCTTTCGGTATAGTATGCAGTCATACACACAAGCATGAATCAATTTATACTTTATTCCCAAACCTTTCAAACTGTTCTTCATAACAGGATAGCTATTTGGAAGTGTATTCACCTTGGGTAATAAGCCCTTCACCCATTTCAGAATTTCCGTCACGCTATTTCTAGACAAAACGTACTGCGTCTTCAAACTGTGCAAATCAACCATGGCATGTAAAGTTGTTTGATCTTTCACACAACCAGAGTATAACGGTTGGGACGCCTTAAATTTTAAACTTTGGTAGTCATCGTCAAGTTTTATCGTGTTATCTTCATGAGCACTTGAATCTTCTACATCATCAGTAACCTCATTCTCCTCTGCTTCACAAACTCCGTACGCATCATCAACTAAATCCTCTAACATATTATGATCTTCTTCGTCCCCTTCTGCATATATTCTACTGGTTGAAGGTTGTTGTGAAGGTTGGTCGGGGACAAAAGGAACTTTCAATTCACCGTGAAAACTCCAAAATCGATAACTATCTTGCATACCCGATCTTAACACATGTAGTTCAACTGTTTCCACTCAAACACCTTACCATTCTTACACCTAGCACACGGACACGAAAACTCTTCATCATTATGACATCTCTTTGCATATTTCACAAATTCCTTAGTACCTCTGCGAAACACATCCCCCATTCTATTTGTCTCACCCATATACTCTTTGTATTTCGGATATCCCATCACAGCTATCACAACTAAACACCTATTAATGGTAAACAAAACTTAGATTTATAGTTTGTTTCATTTAATTATCCCATCATTTAATTTCTATTTCCTCCATCTCCTCTAAAGGGTGAGTGATCCTATCCCATTCAAGACCGCATTTTTCTGTAATATAATTAACAGCTCATGGACATTGTTACGATTTGAAAAACATTCGACAGCATATCCCCGTAGTTCTCCAAGTACACGATGTAGATTGGCAGGTGTGAGTATTATTTCAATTGATCAATTGAAATAACAGTCACACTTGTCAATCTAGTATGTACCCAGAAAACATTAAGATACGACTGCAGAACTTCCTCCAAAAGTAACAACTTTAAGCCACTAAAAATATTATACAGTCTCAAACTGTCCAAATGGGACAATTCGAGAGATCTCATTACAGGGGTAATGAATCTCGAACGGGTCTAAGGGCTATTGAATGCGTACGCATAAGAACTAGAAGGCTAGTATCTATGCGCACTATATTTAATTTCAAGTATGTTTCATTTAATTATCATACTATATATATATTGTTCGATATACAAAGTAATTTTTAAAAAAAGTTGAAAAATTCCACCCCCATATGGACAATAATTCAGTGGTCATGCCACTTTTAAAACTAACCAACCAAACATTTACTAAACAAAATAATCCAACAACAAATGTGTATCCCGTACTCCTTCTAATTCATCTACTCAATTAATTCATTTCATCAATTAAACTAACAATTAACATATACAATTATTAATGTACTAACTTACAATAAGGGGCAATCCTACTTTCATATGAAATGGGCACTAATTATTAATTTACTTTCATCTAAAACTATACATTTAAAATTATAGTGAAAATGATAAAGTGCAAATCAATTAAAAGCATTAATTTCATTTATGCAAATCAAGTATGTTTCATTTATTAATTATATTTTAGTGGATGTAATTATAGAATCTATGGATGGATTCAATTTAATCTTACTATGTGAATATTTTTATCTACAATGAGTTAACCTTGAAACAATATATATTATCTCATAGAATCATCAAAAGACGATATTAAGGGAATTACAATGGGACCTTGCCTCACCCCATCCCCACCCACTACACACGCATACACAACAGCCCCCTACCCCCACCTTTCCCCCCCTCCCCACCCCCACCCACCACACACACACACACACACAACAACCCCCCACCCTGCCCCACCCCCTCCCCACCCACCACACATATACACACACGCACACAACAGCCCCCCTGCCCCACCCCCTACTCCCACCCTGCCCCACCCCCCACACATGAACACACACCCATACACACACACATGCACATATATACACACACGCCACACACGCACATATATACACACACACATATATATATACACACAAACATATATATAAATGGAAGAGAGAGAGAGAGAGAGAGAGAAATTAACCTGAAAGTAGAGAGAGAGAGTGAAAAAAGGAGGGAAACGGCGGGGGGAAAAAAGAAGGGCAAAAGGTTTTTTCTGAGCAATTTATCACGGTCGTGTCAAGGTCCTTGACCATGACAATAATTTTAAGAATTGTCACGGTCTTCTCACGGTCAATGACCGTGACACAAAACGCGTGTTTGTTGTCACGGTCAATGACCTTGACAAGGGTGGCCGGCTGAAAGGTGACAATTTGGCCATTTTGGTGTAGTGTTACATCAGTAAACGTCCCTACTCACCGGGATCAAATATAACGAGACAACATACTCACTAAAGTCTACGACACAATACCATTTACACACACACACACACACACACACACACACATATATATATATATATATATATATATAGGCTGAATCTCTTTCAGGTGATGCCTCGTAAAAAGTATATATCTCACCCTGGAATAACAAACACGATAGCCTTATTAAACAATCGACTACCGCTCAAACCTTTTTGTATCCAGTCACTACACAACATCATAATAAGTCATGCTTTCATAACTCGCAAAGGTAGCAATTTATAACATAAAAATTTTCTTAGTATTCTCACCCGTTCACCTACGTGCGACACTAAAAAGAGCCCCGCTACCTAACGATAAATATATTCAAACAACCAGGCCGATATTTTCCACGCACCCACTAAACCCGACTCAAATTTGAATTATAATGTTAACAAACATATATTGTAACGTACACATGTCACCCGAACTAATATCGTACCCGCTATGGTGAAATAACAATAGTTCTTCTGTATGCCATCTGCCTGGCCTGATCTTCGGGTCCCTGAACGTAATTCTCATGCCGGAACTAACCCATGATCATTTGTAATGGTTGTACATCCAATATATCCTCCTGTGTTTTCCCCCTGCCTCGCTTTCGGTAATCCCTTCTTTTATGGTCTACACGCCCACAATTGAATCATCGGCCCAAAAATCTCCCTCCCTCTAATCACGACCTTGCTGGCCTCCCCCACTGTTCCCTTTGCCTTGACGGCCCTAAGGAACGGAATGCTATTGCTACTGAGGCCCCCACTAGTCCTGTCTGAACCTATCATTCTTGGGTTGGTCAATTATGGGACTAAATCTCTTAGCCCGATTCCCCCATCAGAAATCTCAATCATCGTGCTGTTGTGCCTTATTGGCATCATTCTCATCTACTTTCCCAGTCTGACTGGCCTCACTATCTCATTGTGTACATGTTCAGTATAGGTGGTCCTACTCTACACACATAGGACACCTTTCTGTGCCATCCCCTTTCTCTGGCCCCACTGGCCATATCGAGGTGTCCTTCTCTCGGACCTGGTAGTCTTAGCCCAAATTGTTACCCCCGTTATCCCTTTGGCTCCACTTGCCCTGTGGGACTCGTTGCTATCCTCGACAACCCTGATTGAATCCACCATCTCTTTATAGGAATTCAGTTAATCTGAATCACTTAAATGGGTTCCCTATTGGGTATACCTTTATGTGGTGCCTCACTATAATCGTTAAATCCAGTCTTGCTCTTTGGCTAGATTCTCCAACCCTCTTGGCTCCCTTCTCACGGAAGCGTTGCTATAAACTTGTAAACATACGACCTTGATGACATCGACACTAGTCATCTTAGGTGAATTTCCCATCCAAGCTTGTGTATTCCACTCACGAGTCCATTATCAACTTACAGACCCTTTTATATTCTCTGTATCTCCTTCGTCTGGTACGAAGTTAGCTAAACAAGTCAAATTCTCTCTCACTATTGGTCTCAATCATGCCCACTTCTGATAAGTTTCGACACTCCATTCACATCTCTGCTTGAATAGAAGATGTAATATATTACAATCACATCGCACCCAAATTTCTTGTCATTAATGTAAATCTATATAGTTCTGTTGACTGACCCCCATCATTACAACATTTCTCCTAAAAGTAAAAATATTTTTGCCTGAAATTTAATATCGGGTGTAGCTGCACTCCACCCTACACAATTGCCTTTGGTTCGTCTCTTTCCATTGTCTCATCACACTTCCTATTTTCCCCGAATCCTTATAGATGTCTCTCCGAAAGAGTCCTTCCAACTCCCCCACCCCTTACAGACTATGTTGGGTGGGTCTCAAATTGCACTATCGTTATCTATGACAGTGCTTGGGGAAACTATTGCTCCAGAGTGATTATACCATCGTAACCTTCCTAAATAATAATTATGGTGACTTTTATCTAGATCACCATTTCTAGACTACTCTATATCTTATGTTGAGCCTCTCCTCCTACACTCCTTCTCATGACCTTCCCTGGTTGTCCTATAGTGCTCGGTGTATGAAGCCCAACCTAACTCGTATATGAATCACATTAACTATAATTAATGGCAGAAGAACATATGTAGCATACAACGACGAATACAATAATCCTATAATAAGGCTCTATATCAAAGAACGCTAAGCTAAAACGTAGGAAGCCGCACAGATCCTAAGGACACTAGAACCTGATGCTCTAATATCATCTGTGACACCCCGCCTAATTAATTACCAGGTGATCAATCCTTTATAAAAATAAAATATGAATTTCATCTGGTTCATTCTTAGCATCACTGTCGAAAATACTTTAAAAGTTTACTAACCACCTAGTATTCAAAAAGTCGGTGCCAAATTTTATCTTTTTATTAAACAATAACAACATGCGGAAACATATACAATAACCAAGTCATTCCGCAGTAATAAAAATCTTAACCAATCACAAGATAAATAATTGAATAGAAATAATACTGAATAAATCATCGATTCCCAATACAAAAGTAGAACTAAAATACCTACTGAAATTAACTGAGTCCGCATATACAAAGGCTACTGAACTAAAAAAATAACTGAAGGGTGACATGCCCAAATGAAATAAATGAACCTGAATCCTACTCTAGAAATGAAGTGACTGAAACGTCTAATCCTAATTATGCAAGCATCCACAAGGGTTGCAGCTACGCATCCCTAGAATAGATTATCAAGCTTGGCATCCTTGTGGCTTGACACCTAAAAGGTTTTGAAAATATTTTTTTATAAACGGGTCAGAGCCCAAAGTATTTTGAAAATATTTAGCAAGTATTTATCACAGTTAAAAAGCAGTTATTTATTACACATGTTAGTTCAATGTACACTCCCTTGAGTTCCTCACCTCTCAATTAATGTGCACGCCTAACGTCATCTAACTAACTATGCTACCCAACCCATTAGGTTTCATCGATAACTAACTAACCATAACAGGTTTAACTCACCCACATTGCCCATAAGGTACACTATATTATACCCTTACTTCTCATTAAGTCCATAGTTAAATTTCTCTTTAACTCCCCCACACCGCCCATACAGTACATTATCGTAATTCTAGTAATTAACATTACTCGTAGGTTATTATTAAACCATGGTTAACATTTCATGTATGTTATTCTTAAACCATTTCATTAAGTTACTTTACTTAAATCTTCTTTAGATATACACTATCCAACTTTACTATTTTCACGCTCTAAGTAGATTATCTCATAATTGAATCAATTGTAGATATACACTATCTATCCATCCTAAATTACACACAAGTAGGATAAATCACCCAAGTATATATATATATATATATATATATATATATATATATATATATATATATATATATATATATATATATATATATCCCGGACTGACCACCGCGATGCACACTTGCATACTCTGCTATCAAGTCCATGTACCTCTCGTACCAAATTAAGGATTATCGATTAGGGTATTACCCTCGAATCGTAAATCAAATCAACATAAATTAGAGTTTAACATAGTTTTAAGCCTTTGGGCTACGCACCCAAATGACCGGTCATACTATCATACACATAAGTAGTTCTCAACCCTTACTTCTATAATCTGGGGCACACATCTAAAATACCCCCAATGGGCTCATCAAGATAAGACTGTCCTCGATATGAAACCTCCCGTGATAACAGGCATCATAGGTATGTTCACGTATAAGAAAGAAAATACATGGGCTTACACACAACCTATCCATATGTCGCATATAGGCATACACGCAACTTATAAATATAATCTATATAGGTATACACTTAACCTATAATATAATCTGTATAGGTATACACTCAACCTTTAAAAATAATCCATATAGGTATACATTCAACCTATAATATAATCGGTATAGGTATACATTCAACATATGAATATAATCCGTATAAGTATACACTCAACCTATCAATATAATCCGTATAGGTGTACCCTCAACCTATAACTATAACTCATACGTATTATATCTCTCGAATACTCAACAGACAATCGATATACGATAGTAACTCTCTATAGCATTTTTTGAATATTAATCTCTACCCGAAGGCCCCAGTTACCCCTTAAGTCGTTTCAGTAGTTAAAACCTCACTAACCCACTAGTATAAATTTTTGTTTATCATCTATGCTTCCCGTAACCTGTTTTAAATTCCCGATACTTAACACAATTATTTAAATCTCATAGGCCCTAGTCTCATTTTATCCTCATTATGACTAAGCCTAAGCCCCGACTATAGGTTTATTGAAATTCTCAAAGTCCTCATATAGTTCATAAACCATTCTATACCCTAATTTAATTTTCGACTAAATATTTCGATCTCGGACACCCTTCCGTAGAAAATTAATAATTAATTAAAAAATCAGTAAAATATTAAACTGGGGGCCACGCGTTCGTAATGAAAAGATCTATCTCCATGACCTAAAACTAGGGTCATTCGAATGACATACCAATCTCGTTCAAACGACATACTAATCTCGTTTGAACGACATAAGATCTCGTAACACCTCAAACCTTCATGAAACCTTCTGGAATTCTTACCCAACATAACCAAACATCTAATATATGTTTAGGGACGATTTCTAATGTAAGTAACACATCAAATCTATACGAAATCCATCGAAGAACATATCAAACCATTAATTCCTCAAAACCCAAGATTTTATTTTCTTCATGTATGCTTATCAAAATACCCAGAATTATTTCTTGTTCTTCTTCATATATATACTGATTTCGAATTAGTTATGATAGACTGGGTTTTGCCGCGGCGCGAATGTCACCTACGCGCCGGTCATTTTATATTCGGCTCACCAACTCTATACAAAAACCTAAATTATGACTACACTCAACGGGTGAGTATAGCGGTAAGTCAGGTATCAAAAATCCACAAAGACGAGTTGCTAGAATTTATAAGGTTTAATATTTCTAAATAAAAGTGTTAAAGATGATTATACACAAAAAGGGATAAGATGCATAAAATGGAAATAGAAATCTAGGCGAGCAAAAATAAAGCTAGATTAAGAAAGCGAGTAAAAACTATAGATTGCGTCGAATATCCCTCACCCGAGTTAATTAGTATAAAATGGTTACATGGGTCGACGAGTTATTACAAATGCATCTCGTTTCGACAGTTAATTAAATCAAGGGTTGTCACGCCCCTAAATTTGCATAAAAGACTAATACGATTTTGGTGTCAACAAATACCCCAAAAATTACGCACGCAAGGTCGTAAGCATGGAACATACATGATATGCCCCGTCAAATCCCCTAGGCATAATAACTAAGCCAACGCACCCGAAATAGAATCGTATACACCATCACCAAAGCAAAGCAACATGTCAACCCGGAATGAGTTCAATCTGACACAACCTAGAATAAATTAGCTAGAAATCATATTAAAAAGCATGTATAAATTAACTAATTTAAGACAACTAATTAACTAAGGAAAATAAGAAATAAACTACAACAACTAATTAATCAAAGCAAGAAATCAAGTAATCAAAGCATGTATTAATGGAAAGAGACAATGAATAGTAGTTTACTTACATAAATGGGTGGAAACTAAACATAAAAGAGGAGAGGGAAGATCCCAAGAATAACCCCTAAGAATCTGATCTAAAATGAAAGTTATCTTTTTAATAAAAGCCCCAAACATTCTATTTATACCCCCCCCCCCCAAAAAAAAAAAAACCAATAAAACCAAGCCAAAAACCCAAAATAAGTCAATTTTCGTCCATATCTGATGGGACCGGTCGACCGCGATTTTGAGATTTGCCTTGGGCTGTTGACAACCCCCTTTTTCCTCTCCGAACCAATTTTGACGCGTTGCACAGAAATGGCCATAACTCCCTCATACGGAATCGAAATGATGTGTGGTCGGAACTGACACGAAGCTAATTCGATTATCTACATGATTTTATTTTTAAACCCTCCAAATTATGTAGTATGAAATTACCAAAAGGCCCTTAAAGTAGAAGAAAATATCGAAACCTTCCAGAAATGGGCATAACTTCCATATACGGAGTCAGAATGACACACGATCAGTGGCCACGAAAAGATAATTTGATGATCTACATGTTGGTAACTTCATTAAATAAAAAATAGTGAGTTTGAAAAGACCAAATTGCCCTTGAAGTAGATTTTGACGACGAAATTTCTCCGGAATGCAACCGAACCTCACTTTTAGCGTTCCAATACTTACAAAAGCACAATTAACCCCTGCAAAACATATATATGTCCAAATCCGAGGTTGTCTAGTTAACGAGCATAAATATAGACATTAAGAACGTAAAAGTGCTAGAATGCATAAAGATAAAGGGCGCAAATATGCAATATTCGTGACATATCAATTTACATGAAAGGATTTATTCTACATGCAATTCCTACCCCAAATCATGTGTTCTAATCATTTAAATTTCATGAACCCATTTAATCAACATATATAAAAACCTACACTACATGGGTGTTATAAATTTTAAAAAACATGCAAGATAAACACTTTCTTTTGGTTTAGCAGGTTTGATTTCGTTCTTGGGATGGTGTGGTTGTTCTCCCCTTGCTCCAATATTGATTTTGTCGCATTCGGGGTGGAAATTGGTGTAGGAAGCTTAGGTTTTCTACTCTCATTATCCTCCCGTGGCCTCTCTTCTTTTGGCTTTGTGTTAACCCTATCCCCCTTAACATAACATATGATATAAACCTCTAAAATTCGTAGGCCATTTTACCCCAAAAATCCAAAAGGCCAAAAACCTCTCCAGTGGTGTCGCTCTGGCCTAAAAATGCCCCGAGATTCAATCCAAACCCCCGAGTATACTTTTTTTACTATTTCGACCCTTATGGACACACTGGATCACTCAAAATGACCATTTGGATGACCCATAATTAAATCACATTTTATCTCATAAATTTAAGGCCCGACAAGACTGATATGCGCGTTTGGACTAAATTACTGTAGCTGTCGTATTTCTCACTCACGACACGACAATCATAATGAATTCTTACTAATTTATTACTCGTTCACTAACTATTCCTCAATATAATTCATACAAATAAATATCAACCATTATCACGCTAATTAATATTTATTTTAATCCGAATTAATTTCCCAATTTTATTCGTATTAATCTCCATATAAAAATCATTAAAAATTATGGGGTGTTACAAAGAAGCACTACAAGGTGTTTTCCCCATGAACTAAAAATGTTGATACTCACTCTGCCTCTAAGGAAGAAGAAGCAATGAGGAAAAGTATTTTCAAAATGAATAAAAATGAGGGAAAATGTTCTTATATATAGGTCGTAAAGTGAATTTTCCAAAAGGTTTTGTTTGTTTGTGAATAGACACGATCATCGACCAAAATTTAATTGATTATAACCAACGCTCCAAATACACTGATGTTTTATCACATTAACAAATTTTAACGTTATTATTTGAATTCAAACATTGATGTTTTCAGCAACGGTTTAAACAATTAAGATTGTGACCTTTTGAAAACAATTTCAGCCCCAAATATTTAATAGAAAGCCCAAATAAATTTTGTTCAAAAAGATCTACGCTTGGAATTTTAGGTTAAAGCCCAAATCATGCATAATGTAGGTCACCTTATCTTCAAAGGCTTGGAATACCCTAAGGGAATCCAAACCCTTAATCCAACTTATGGGTATATGTACCACAATCATTTTTTATAATTTTTTTATAAGGGACAAACCTTCTACACCAACTACAATAAGGTATTTCATGAGTTAAAGGGGTACTTTGAGGCCAATTTTATCTTTCACTTTCTTATTTATTTTAAAGAAATGGATATGCCACATTGTTCACTAAGTCAAGGGGAACGAGTAAGGATCTTTACCCAAGATTTTTATGTTATGGATTCCATATTAATTAAGGCTAAAAGTTTACAAGAATCTAATTTTATCAAAACATTAATTGGGTTAAAAACTAAATTCATTCAATAACATTTTGGAAAAACTAAATAAATACCTCATATCTATTGAAACACTATTGTGTTTTTAATGCAGTAGTTGATATGTGATATACTCATAATTAAAAAAATGTTGAGTGACTAATGCATTGGTAGATAAATGATTGTGTGAGCAAAAGTATAAATCAATAAAACGTGTCTCTATAAAAAGGTGGATTATGTGAAAAATTAAAGAACATACTTATTTAAAATAAATACAAAAGTTGATGGAAACAATAAAAAAATTATATTTTATCATCAACAAATGTAGTTTAAATAAAAATAAATAATAAACTTACAGGTTGGTGTAATAGATCCCTAATGCAAACTATAATCAAGGCTACCGTCGGACAGTATGTACTTAAGGAAATTATGTCCCCACTATGGTACTCGAGGTACTTCGAACGACTATCTCTTAAGATACAACAATCACGCAAATCAAAAGTGATACTCCAATTTAATTTGACAACGAACTAAGGTTTTAGTGATGAACTTTATCTTTATGCGGATATGAAAAGATTGATGAGTTAGACTGATTGAATTTAACTTTTAATTAATGCAAAGATAGTCAAATAAAAGGATGAAATATAAGTATAGGAGAAAATGTGTTTATTTCGAACAAGTGCAATGTGTTTAGAATATCCACATAAACTAAAGGACACAACTTTCAGACAAAAAAAATGAACAGACACAACCCTTTGACAAGGAATTTTTTTTTAAAAAATAATTACCAAGACAATTATAAGGTTAACTTAGTTGAAAAACTAAGACGGGTGAAACAGTCAACTTGGCTGAAAAATAGGTATAATAAATTTTGAAATTCATTTTAGACAGGCCCAATTTAATACAAAAATTCTAAAGAAAAATGAATAAAATTTGGTGTAAGAATAATTTTTCTAACATTGTTCATAGCATAACTTTAGGCTAGTTTGGTGTATCCCACTACAAATTTTCATGCACCATCAAGATGAACCGAACTCGAGCATCTCCAAGTTTGAAGACTTTCCGACATCCCGTAAAGATATAAAATAATTTAGAGTTTGAATTAATTTATATAATTATATTTTGGGATGTTTATTTTTTATAAAAAAATGAAAAGGGCTTTTTATTTTCGAAAAGAAAAATGTTTTTCCTAAGGTAACTAGAGGCGGAGTTTTTATTTTCATTGAGGTCTCTCTACATATCGTTCAAATGACATTATAAGGTCATTCAAAGTTTACTTCAAACGTACATCAAGTGAAAGCTTACTATATTGATTTTGTTACATCGTTAGTAACGAGAGAAACTCTTATTCGAACGAGATCTCGATCTCATTTGAATGACTGCTTCATATCATTCGAACAACGTGCCACTTCAAATTTTGTATAAATACGTGTTTCGTGTTCAGAACGTTTAAGACATTTAATTTACGAAAATTACAAACTTGTTGTATTTATTCTTCAATTTTTAGGGACAAAAATACTTTTTGATTCACACAATCAATCCCAAATACTTTTGTGAATCATATTTGAAGCCCAAACACTTCTATATAGAAATTATTCTTGTTAAGAGCTTTCTTCACTGCTGATCTTGTGATACTCGAGGGTTACACTACTGAAGGAGGAGGACCGAGGTTTTTGTGGTTCTCGTGGAAATCATTGCTGATTGAAGGATGAGGTCTCTGTGAGTTCTCGTGGAAATTCATTGTTGTATTTCTCTATTATGTTGTAAGTTATGATTTGCAAACTTAAGTGAAATAAAAATATTTTGCCTTGTGGGATTTTTTCCTGAAATTCTGTTTTTTTGCATGCTTGATTTGAATCACATAGTTGCATATTTAGGGTATAATAACAATTAAAATTTATTTGTGGGGATGACATCTAATTAAATAAATTTAATTCCTCGGAGAATCACGCACTCTCTAACAATTGGTATCAAAGAAGGTTGCTCCAGGTTATCGAGTGATCCTGGTTTTTTAAAAAGTTTTTGTCTAATACCTTTATTTTTTTCAAATTGGCATCAGAGTGGGTTACACTAACTTATTGTGTAGATCCTATTTAGTTATGCTTTGGGGTAGTTGTGTTTGTATTCTCTCTCTTGCTTTTGTCTCGATGGATTGCCTTAGTTATAACGTCGTTCATAATCGAGATGAGTTTAATAAGCTTCTTGACCATTCTAAAAAATTAAATCTTTTGAATTTGAAGTTTGCAAAAAGTATTGAAATTCTTGAAAAAGAAAATAATCGTTTTAAATCCGTTATGGAACATTTGCAAACATATCAAAATCTAAAAGATATTATTCGTGAGAAGTTTGTCACCTTGTACCATGACTTTAAAGATTTAAAATTAGCCAAGAAAGAGAGTGAGAATAGAGCCCTTGTTTTAGAGAAAGAATTAGAGGGCTTAAAAATTTCTAGGGCTTGTGTTTGTGCCAATGAGGATAATAATAATTTTATTAATGATTATAAGGCTCGTGAGAAGACTCTTATGGATAAATTTGCTTTCATTGAGGGGGAGTGAGATAACCTTCGTGAAATGATTGAAATTATGAAGGAGTCCCTAAAATTGGAAGAGTCAAATTCTTTGCTTGAGTTTAAAATTTTGAAGTTAAAAGATGATTTAAAAGACTCAAATAGTGTTGGTAGTAATGATATTGGATCGTCTTATTCTAATGCTTCAGTTGTCAAAGCTAAAACCATTGTTTATTTTAGAGGGTCAACCAAAACCAAGGATGTTATAAAAGGTCAATCCATATGTAACATTCCTCATGTTTACACATTTTCACATTGTGGTAGGAAATGTCACCTTAGGATTTTTTATTTTGATCTTGGAAGAGGTCCTAGGAAGTTGTAGTCTGGTGCCCTGTTGATTTTCAAACCCCCTATTCGTCGTTTCACATCTATTTGGGTTAGGAAATTTCTTTTAGAGGCGCTAGATGGTAGACTAGTTGATATCATTTACTTGCACATGATTCTTATCTTGCTATATCTTATGGATGATTGTGTTAACATGTTTGTCATACTCTAGTTGTGCTTCATGATATATATTTTCTAGTGTTATGACTTGTGTACTTTTTTATATTTTTCTTTTATTAAGTCATATTTGGAAAATTCAAAAAGATTTTATTTTGATAATTTTTTTGAAAATACAAAAAGGTTTTTTATTTTTTGTGTATTTTAGTTTTACACATTTGGCATGGCATATTGGTTTGTTTGAATCCAAGTCGTTTCGCAATTTTCATGTGTTTAGGACAAATGATTGACTTTGGATACTTAGATTGTTCTTAACTATATTTATGGAGTTATTTCGAACTTGATTTTCATTATGAATTCGACTTTGTATATGCCTCTGCACACATATGCACGATCTTATTGGATTTTTACTTCACTATGTACATTTGAGCTTGGTGAGATGTTCGCCCATCAATGTTGTCATCTACATGTTTATGTGACTAAAGGGGATTTGTGTATATAAGAACCGTTGCCTGTGAGAGTTTGTTTATTATTGAAAAATATGAGTGTACAATGAAAAGGACCGCGAGAGACAGGTTGACTCGTCATGAAACTCACCATTTGAAAAGAGCTCAGAAAAAAATTAAGGCAATAAAAAGAACAAAATTTGCCAAACGGGGGCTAAATAGTTTAGTTTGCTTGATCTTGCAAAAAGAAACCACTTCAAAAGAAAAGAAAAAGAAAAGTACATAAAATATAATCATGCTTATCTTTTGAGGGAGTTTAGTTGAAGATCAATGAGTTTGCACAATGATGCCTAGTTATGCTTATTTTGTCATGACGCTATAGATTTGTAGAATCGTCAATATACTGGGCTTGTGTGGATTGTGCTTCTTTTGTTAATTAAGTTCAACTTTATTTGTCACTTGAGGCTTAGTTTGATAAATTTTTATGATCAATTAGAACTTATTGAACATATTTGAGTATTTGGAATAAAATTCTTTTGTATCTAGTTCACACCCATTCATTCCATCCCACACATTTGGACACATCGATATTATGCTAGTGTGTAAAGCTTATGTATTTTGTGTCGTTCTTTGTGGTTGTTTATACCTATATATGTGTGTCGGATTTTATTTGATATATTTTGCATATATTATATATGGTATTGTGTTGTATTTGTGATTTTTTTTTTTTTGAAAAAATGGAAAATTTTCAAAAATAATTGGTTGTGTTTGCCTTTAAGATGATCATTACATATGTTTGATTTATACCTTTTTGTGATGATATCTTATCTTCTTTGTTATGCTTCGTATTTCATGATTATATTTCTACTTCTTTGTCTATTTCGATAAAAATAAAGGGGGAGAGCAAATTAAAAGGAGTTTTGACGAGTTTGATTTATGGGGGAGAATTTATTTATTAGTTTTACCTTATTTCAAACTCGATGCGTCACAAGGTATATATTTTTGTCTCATGTGTGTAGATGCATAATGCGGAATTCAAGACACAGGGATAAAGATAAATTTTGTGAAATAAGGGGAAGAAGCTTGAAGAGAAAGAGACTTATGCCATTCCATTCTAAGGTTAGGAAAGGTGTTGAGATTTTTTTCATAGGATATTTTGATTTTAATTTGGTATTCAGTAATGCTTATTTGTTTTGTACAGAAATAACCGAAGGTGGAGATTTGTAAGAATAATTTTTCTAACATTGTTCATAGCATAACTTTAGGCTAGTTTGGCGTATCCTATTACTAATCGTCATACACCGTCAACACGTACCGAACTTGAGCATCTCCAAGTTTGAAGACTTCCCGATATCCCGTAAATGTACAAAAAAATTTAGAGTTTGAATTAATTTACGGAATTATATTTTAGGATGTTTATTTTTTATAAAAAAAATGAACAGGGCTTTTATTTTTGAAAAGAAAAATGTTTTTCCTAAGGTTTACTGTAGACGGAGTTTTTACTTTCTTTGAGGTCGTTCAAACGATTTCTATATGTCATTCGAATGACATTGTAAGGTCATTTGAAGTTTACTTCAAACGTACATCAAGCGAAAGCTTACTAAATTGATTTTTGTTACATCGTTAGTAGCGAGAGAAACTCTCGTTCGAACGAGATATCTATCATATTTGAACGACTACTTCATATCGTTCAAACGACGCGCCGCCTTGAATTTTGTATAAATACTTGTTTCGTGTTTAGAACATTTAAGACTTTTGATTTACGAAAATTGCAGACCTGCTGCATTTAGTCTTCACTTTTTAGGACACAAAAACACTTTTTGATTCACATAATCAATCCCAAATACTTTTGTGTTTCATCTTTGGAATCGAAACACTTCTATAACGAAGTTATTCTTGTGGAGAGCTTTCTTCACTGCTGATCTTGTGATACTCGAGCGTATTCACTGCTGAAGGAGGAGGACTGAGGTTATTGTGTTTCTCGAGAAAATCATTGATGATTGAAGGTTGCGGTCTTTATGAGTTCTCGTGAGAATTCATTCTTGTATTTATCTATTGTGTTGTAAGTTGCGATTTGCAACCTTTAGTGAAATAAAAGGTTTTGCCTTGCGAGAATTTTTCCTGAAATTCTATTTTTCTTTGCATATTTAATTTAAATCACACGGGGGTTTAATAAAAATTGGAATTTATTTGTTGGACTGACATCTAATTAAATAAGTTCAATCCCTCGAAGAATCGCACACTCTTCATTTGACCAAAAAAAGAGGACACGCCCTCGAAAACGAGACGCTCGTGGATTTTTGGGCCAAAACCCAAACCATGCATATTGTACGTCCTCTCTCCATCAAAAGGTTGAGATACCCCATTGGCATCCAAGCCTTTAGGCGATTTCAAGAGTAAATATACTACTCACTTTTATTCTAATTATTATATGTATAACTGACTCATTTCACCCAACTAAACACTAGTTCACCTACTTCAAATTTCTTACTTTGAGGTCAAGTTCTCATTTACCTATTAATGATTTTTAATATGTGAATATACCAAGTTAATCTCCTTACAAAGAGGAACGTGTTGGTATGTAGATCCGCCCCGAAAGGTGTTTGAATTCCGCTTTTATTTGAGCCCAAAGTTGACTTATTTTCATGTTTTAAACCATTATTTTCCAATATAAAATTATTCGTAAAAGATTTGTGAAAATGGTTGAGTTCGGCTAATATATTCCAACATTTATAACATAGGCATTGGAGCACCTTTGCTTCCCCAAAAGGCTAAAATACAGGTTTGTTCCCTATGAAATGTGTTTTTATCAAATAGAAGTCATAATTTCATTAAACCAACACCACATAAATCAATACAAATTAGAGTCAATCGTCCTTTTTAAAGAAGAAGGGGGATTCACTGGCAAATCAGTGGGTAAGTTGTCCCTAAGCACTAAAGAAGCAACAATATGAGCTGCCTCATTGCAATTTCTTCTTGCAAAAGATAGAGATAAACAAAAAGAAGACACCAAAACAATGTGATTTGCTCATACAAAATAAGCAAAAAAATGATAAAAATGCTCTCACGATAGTCTAATTTTCTCGCAAATGGTGAAAAATAAATAAAAATTATAATATAATGTCGAAAAAACGCTAAAAGACAGAAAATTTCGGGAGCACTTTGCTCTACCAACTATATTAGTTCGACTCATGCTCTACGAAACCAAAATCTTAAAATAAAAAAAATAAAAGGGTATGGTTAAATGCACTCCAAATTAGTACTCTAACACTCCAAAATAATATATAAGGCTACTTTTTATTGATTTTTTGTAGCACTTTTAAACTTTAGATGACACTTTTCGGAGTACATTAGTACTTAGGGGGAGTGCATTTAATCATTCCCAAAATAAAATTAACAATGTGTCCCAGTTTAAGAGTCCAAGATAATAAACAAGTGTTGATCTTGACTATTGATAGAGGTCTCGTTTGGTTGTTCCGAAATTATAAATTGACTCATTAATTATGTTTGATTTCATTAATGAAATGATTCATTAATTGTTCCATTTTAGTTAACGTGTAAAATCTGAGATTAGATCATTTCCTAAAAAACTTGAAATGCATTCATTTGAAAATAGAAATCACATAAAGTGCATGTTCCCCTCTCTCATTCCCCATCCTCACCCTCCCCCTTAAATTCGTTATTATTTTTTTCTCATAAAATCATAACATCAATTTCAGATCATTAAACATTGCATAAAAATGGATTTAAACTCATTTCAAATCAACTCATTTAGAATTCATAATGAATCAATTTACATAATCAAATGATATGCGCAACCAAACAGGATATGAGTATATATAAAAATAAAAACTCTTAATTTGAGATAAATATAATTTTATGCATCGACTATTATTTAAGATTCACTCAGTATTATTCAAACCACCCACTAATGCACACGCAAGTGAACACTCGTGTCCAATGTAATTTAGTGTACTAGTTTTTAGCCCCACGCGATGCGCGGGCGAATTATAGTTGTTGTTTAAAAAGGCGTCATAGACAATATTAAAAATTTAAGGGGTCTTTATAAGTCGTTATAAACTAAAATTAAGATGACAACAAAACATTTCAAAGATGAAATAAAGACTGAGAGAATGTAATACAAAGAAGTGTAATTTTATTACAGAGATATGTAAAAAGGTAGGTATCAAATTGCATTTTACCCGGCAACAATTCTCTAGTCACACCATTAGCATCCTTGGTCTTGGGTCTACAAACTTCAAAATATATATCCGAAGTAAAATTATAGATCCCTATAATATGACAAAAAATTAAATTACAAACATTTAAAGTTAAAATCACAATCCATAAGTACATGCTTAATTTTTTTTTATAATGATGACAACAAATACTACAAAATTAGAACTGTTTTAATATAGTGAAATATGTAAGAGATTTAAAAAAATGTACATCTCTTATAACGTCAACATATGAGTTCTAAAAGGTACTTAAAACCAAAACAAATGAAAACCCTCATTAAGCCAAAATAGATCAATATATATATATATATATATATATATATATATATATATATATATATATATATATATATATATATATAAAAGAACAAACCACAACATATGAGTTCTAAAAGGTACCTAAAACCAAAACTAATGAAAACCCTCATTAAGCCAAAACAGACATATGAGTTCTAAAAGGTACCTAAAACCAAAACTAATGAAAACCCTCATTAAGCCAAAACAGATCAATATATATATATATATATATATATATATATATATATAAGAACTAACCTTCTAATCTGGTATATAGTTTTAAGACACTTGTTGGAGACTGCAACCACAAAAAATTCTTGCTGGCTCTAACAACCACATACATCTAGCATATGTTAATAAAGAAAATAGCCTCCACATATTCCAATTAATAATATACATCACAAAATCTAAATCTAAACCCAGAACAATGAAAAAAATATAAGTTCTTAAACTCGGAGCATCATTACCTGACCTACCTGCTACTGACCCTCACCCTTTCATAGAGGCTGGACCACATCAAATTGCACTAAAAGAAGGTGACATTTTTTATACATCTATCTTTGCCTTTTCTCTTGAAGTTGTTCCCATTTTTTGTCCTTAAAAAATATTGGAAATTCTAATATGGGTGTTGGGAAAGGTAGCATGTATGTTCATTATCATCGTATCTGTTGATTGTTGGGATGTGTTTTATTGAATGTGGAATTTATAGAAACCCTTTTAGATTCCTAAAGAACTTAATGGGTGGCAACCATTAATTATTGCTGCCATATAATTAATGAGTGCCACGTGTGAAGCTTACATTATAATTTTAATTATATACTATAGATGCATCCTAAGAAACCAATGTGAGAGGAATGAATTTAACAAGATACAAAGAGAGGTAGAAACTGAAGAGTCAATACATGAATCTTTGAAATT
The DNA here is from genome assembly GCA_949130495.1 of Sambucus nigra. Taxonomy (NCBI): domain Eukaryota; kingdom Viridiplantae; phylum Streptophyta; class Magnoliopsida; order Dipsacales; family Adoxaceae; genus Sambucus; species Sambucus nigra. The sequence continues at coordinate 578,368,879 of OX422217.1, forward strand.
GAAAAAGTCAGATAGGGAGTATTTTTTAAAGGCTCTATTTTAATGGGTTAGAATTTATTAGATACGCCATGTGACAACCTTATGTGAGTGAACATGTGTCAATTCTCTTTAAAGAGACACCAAAATTATATTATGTTATTAGATGAGTCCTACGCTAATTCAGAAGTTTGATACATTTAATGCTATACAGTAATATATGGCACATACAAATCCCGTAGTAGTCACACTATGTCAAATATGTTTCCTCCTAAAATTATGCGGAGTGTATACCTTACTTGGACCACAAACGCGTGCTATATACATTCACCATACACACCACACGTACCAAAATATGGCACGTGAACAAGCAAGCTATCACCACTTATAAAACTTGTATATACAACTCTAGTCGGTTGTATATTCTCTCTCTCTTTCTTTCACCGGGACTGTATCTCCACGTCTTCTCACTAAACCGCTTATTTATTTCAATTTGTCCTTCTCTTTCTCTCTCTTATTCATATTCATAATAACTAAATGAACCCATACCATATTTTCCAAGTTTGACTTGTTCCATAAAAAACAATCTTCCTTCATTTGCATCGACTCTCTATATAGTCTTTGTTTCCATAAAACAAAGAAACTGCAAAGCATTGTTGCTCATCTCCGGTGAGCTAAAAATTCTTTCTTTTCTCATGCTTAAATTCTACAAATAATTCATTCACATAAACACACACATATATATATGTATGTGTATATTTCTGTTTTACTAGTGGATCATTTGGATTTTAGTTTTTTATGTACCTTGAATATCATTTCCAACCTTTTAGTTGCACCTGTGAGAATTTTTTGTGGGTATTAGTCTTTTACAAGTTTTCTTTATTTTCTGACAAGCTAAAAATCTTTCTTTTATATGTTTTTCTACTAATTATACTATTTCTTTATCCCGGTGAAATTATCAGTCTGTATATGAACAGTATATATGCTTAAAAATATATTTTTTTAGCTGATTTTTTTGGTACGGTGTTTTAATATTTTAGAAACTTCCAAAAAAAATTTGAGCTCAAAGTGAAATTTTTAGATATTTTAACTTAAAACTAACATATTTTCATTATTTTTGTTAAAATAGTTAAAAAAAATTATTTTGAGATGATTTTTTTTTTCTTATTACTATTATTTAAAAAATAGTCCCTTAAATTGATATTACCGGAGCATTGACTCTCTCTCTCTCTCTCTCTCTGTATGGATGTATATATGTATGTATTTTTTGTTTTACTCATGGGTCATTTGGATTGTAGTTGTTTTTTTTTTTTTTTTGCAATTGTAGTTTTTATATACCTTAAGTATCATTTCCTTTTCAGAAACTTTCTGGTGGGTACAAGTCTTTTACAGGATTTTGTTTATTTTCTGACACAGGCTTTTTTTTCAATATGTACTATCTCTTGCTTTTCTCGTGTTTGTAAAAGATCCATTACTTTTTCAAAAATGCTATTCAGACTTAATTTTTGACCGAAAGTGGATCGACGGAATTAGGCCGTGGATTTCTATTGGTTGATTTATGGGGTCCACGCTAATGGGACCAAAGAATCTACCAATAACATGCTGCCACGTGTCATTTCAGTCGAAAATTCAGTCAAAATCTCGGGCACAATAGAAGTGCTCTTACTTTTTTGTAGGATGGCAACGGATCTTGTTGGGTCGTGTTCGTGTAAAATAACTCTAATCCGAACACGACCCGTTAGCTTAACGGTTATAAAAATTTAAACCCGAACACGACCCAATAATATTAACGGGTGACACGAATCGAATCGTTAATACCCAATAATAAATGGGTGAATTTGGGTCGTGTCATAATTAACCCGTTATGTAAACCATTACATGTTGAGAAAATTGTTTTCCAAAAATTTTAAAAATTAATTTATATTAATTTTTCAAATCAAATTTTAAATGGATAAATGGGTGGATTTGATGTCTAATTTTTTAATCTAACAGTTGAGATTAACTTTGGGATTATATATATATCTATATATTGTTTACCTACTAATGGGTTATAAATGGATTATAATGGCTATAATATTAGTTCGGATCGCACGACCCAATAAAATCCGGTACCACTAACGGGTAATAATGGGTATAAACGGGTTTAATCGTGTAAGAGTACAGACCCAAATTCGATTCGTTATGATAACGGATCTACCGTGTTGACCCGTTAATGACCCAAACCCAATAAGACTAAACCATTAACTTATAATTTCGTGTCATATCGTGTCGTGCTATCGTGTCGTTGCTCAATTTGCCAGGTCTTCTTTTTTGTGTTGTCTGCTAGCAATTTAATTACATACAGAGTAAATAGTACTTTTTGCTCTTGGTGTGTTTTTTTTTCCTTTTATTTTTCTCCTTTTTCCTATTTGAAGACTATTTTTTTCTTTAATGATATGGAACTTTTTTCTATAATAAAAAATATGATGCTATGTGTCTTGTAGTTCTTGATAAATGAAAATTGAGCATGTTTTTTTTAAGTAAATGTTGAATTAATCAACCCTTTCTTGTTTCATAGTAAATGTTTATGTGTGTGTTGATTTTTTCCTTTCAGAAAGCTGGATAATGGAGATTGATGGGACCAAAGCATAAAAGGGTGAACTTGTTTTGTTTGGCAAAAACTTTGTGAACATGTCTTCTAGTAGTTGGATAACAACTCTTTCTTGTTCAAGTTCTGTGATACAATCAAATGAGGAATCATCTGTTTCACTTATAGTTCAGTGGCTAAGGTTCATTTTTCTCTCCCCATGTCCTCAAAGAGCTTTGTTAACTTCTATTGATATCCTGTTCTTGTTGTCACTCATTGTTTTTGCAATCCAAAAGCTTTATTCTAGGTTCAACTCAAATGGGAATTCCAATTCTGAGATCGATAAACCTCTCATTAGAAACAACAGGGCTCCTATTAGAACTAGTCTGTGGTTCAAGTTATCTCTTGTTGTGACAGTGCTTTTAGCATTTGGTTATACAATTCTATGTATTTTGGCCTTTTCAAGAAATAACCAATTGGCATGGAAGTTAGTAGATGGCATTTTTTGGTTAATTCAAGCTGTAACTCATGTTGTCATTACAATCTTAATTGTCCATGAGAAGAGGTTTCAAGCTGTTAGGCACCCGTTGTCGCTTCGCGTATTTTGGGTTGCGAATTTTGTCATTGGTGCTTTGTTAGGCGGTTCAGGGATTATTCGACTAATCTTTATCGAAAACAATGATCCTGCCTTGAGATTAGATGACATAATCTTTTTGATAAATTTTGTGTTTTCAATCCTTCTTCTGGTAGTGTCCATTAAAGGGTCAACTGGGATTGTAGTGGCAAGAGAATCTGAATCAGTAATGGATGTTGAATATGAACCCCTCTTGAGCAAATCCAATGTGAGTGGATTTGCATCGGCTTCTACTATATCTAAGGCCTTTTGGATTTGGATGAATCCTTTGCTAAAGAAAGGGTACAAATTGCCCCTCAAGATTGACGATGTTCCCACACTTTCACCTGAACACGAAGCCGAGAGGATGTCAAAGATATTCGAATCGAATTGGCCTAAACCTCATGAAAAATCAAACCACCCTGTTCGAACCACATTGCTTCGTTGCTTTTGGAAAGACATTGCCTTCACTGCTTTCCTCGCAATCGTTAGACTTGTGGTAATGTATGTAGGGCCCCTTCTCATACAACGATTCGTTGATTTTACAGCGGGCAAGAGCAGCTCTCCTTATGAGGGATACTACCTTGTGTTAATTCTCCTCGTTGCCAAATTTTTTGAAGTTTTAACTTCACACCAATTTAATTTCAATTCACAAAAACTTGGAATGCTCATTCGATCAACCCTCCTTACTTCTTTATATAAGAAGGGCTTGAGGCTATCGTGCTCGGCTCGACAGGCTCATGGGGTTGGACAGATTGTGAACTACATGGCTGTGGATGCTCAGCAGCTCTCTGATATGATGCTGCAGCTACATGCCATCTGGCTCATGCCAGTGCAGGTCACTGTGGCCTTAACCATACTATACCTATACCTCGGTCTCTCCGTGGTTGTAACACTAGTTGGACTTGTCGCGGTTTTAGTATTTGTGGTGTTTGGAACTCGAAGAAACAACCGGTTTCAATTCAATCTGATGAAAAACCGCGACTCAAGAATGAAAGCGACGAACGAGATGCTTAATTACATGCGTGTGATCAAATTTCAAGCGTGGGAAGAACATTTCAACGAGAGGATTCAATCTTTCCGTGAATTAGAATTCGGGTGGCTCTCCAAATTCATGTACTCGATTGGTAGCAACATAATCGTGCTTTGGAGCACTCCACTAATTATATCTACTCTCACATTTGGAAGTGCACTCTTGTTAGGGGTCCAACTTGATGCTGGAACTGTGTTCACCGCCACTTCACTCTTTAAAATGTTGCAAGAACCAATTAGGACGTTCCCACAATCTATGATCTCGCTTTCACAAGCAATGATCTCTTTGGGGAGGTTGGATAACTATATGATCAGTAAGGAGTTGGTGGAGGACTCAGTGGAGAGGCGAGAAGGTTGTGCAGGCCCGGTTGCTGTGGAGATGAAAGATGGGGTGTTTAGCTGGGATGATGAATCTGGGGAAGAAGTGGTGAAAGATTTAAATTTTGAGATTAAAAAAGGGGAGCTTGCTGCTATTGTTGGGACCGTAGGATCGGGTAAATCTTCTCTTCTGGGATCAGTTCTTGGGGAGATGCACAAAATTTCTGGGAAGGTATGAATTTTCACATTTGGATTAGGTTGAGTTGAAATATTTTTGTTTATGTTGTTGGTTTTCTTTGATAGTTTATGAGGTCCAAAGACTAAAAACAACCTATCTTGATTAAATAATTCAATCAGTCAATTAACCTTGCTATTTTATTTCCAACAGGTGAGTGTTTGTGGAAGCACTGCCTATGTTGCACAAACATCATGGATACAAAACGGGACGATTCAAGAGAATGTGCTGTTTGGTTTGCCGATGAACAGAGAGAAATACAAGGAAGTTATTCGGGTTTGCTGCTTGGAGAAGGATTTGGAAATGATGGAGTATGGAGATCAAACGGAAATCGGAGAGCGTGGCATCAACCTTAGTGGTGGTCAGAAGCAGCGAATCCAGCTCGCCAGAGCTGTTTATCAAGATTGTGATATCTATCTTCTTGATGATGTGTTTAGTGCTGTTGATGCTCACACTGGGTCTGACATATTCAAGGTGAGAACAGTCTTGGATGACATTTTTTAGTTAAAAATATTGAATGGTCTTGGTGCAATGGCAAGTGCTTGCCCGCCCAGAGCGATATGTCGCGGGTTCGAGTCTTGGAAGCAGCCTCTCGAAAAAAAATGAGGGTAAGGCTTGCCTACATCTACCTCTTCAAGACCCTGCTAAAGCAGGAGTATTGTGCTCTGGGTACGACCTTTTTTTTAGATATTGAATGGTCTATTTCCATAGAAAAGAGAAGCATCACCAAAATGTAAGCAGAACATAATGGAGCTCAAAAATGAAGCATAACATGAGAAAACTGGCAGACCTTTTGATGAGTTAGTTGTGCAACTTGTGTTTACTAATGTGTAGGTGAAATATGGGCCCTATTTAGTAGTGGAAAGGTATTTTTTGTGGGAAATCTGAAAACATGTTTAATGATTGAAATTAAAGCCAGTTTTATCTCCTTTTCCCCAAACACCATCATGGCCTCCACAACTATTGCCACCACAATCGTACCATCACCACACAGCTCCACTGTGGTTTCCCAATTTTCTAGAAAATCAGAAAAATCAAAAAATAGAAATTAGTTCTCTGAATTGGGAAAAATATATATTTGAACGCGTTACTGTTTTTTTTTTCAATTTTTTTCCCGCATAACAGGCCTGGCTTTTCCATAGTAGTTCCTTTCTCCTATTTGTGCAATATCTCTTTCCTTTATCTGTACACTTATTTTATCCAAAAAAGGACATGTATTTTGTTTATTGTCCACGCACCTATTACTTAGTATTATATATTATTTTATCATTACGAATCCATGATATGGTTCCTTAAAGTTTTTTGTTTATTTACTTGTGTTGTTTCATGCTCTTTTGCAGGAATGTGTGAGGGGAGCCCTTAAAGATAAGACCATTTTACTTGTTACCCACCAAGTGGACTTCTTGCATAATGTTGATCTTATCTTAGTAAGTATAATTTTTCTTTCAAGAAAAAAAAAAACTTCATATGAAATTGGGTTATGTACATTTTAGGGTCCAATAGTAATGTGTATACATAGTTAAGGGATTCAAAGTTTATCATATTTGCACTTGGGGTCCATTAACACTTATGTCTCTCAAAGGCGTTGCAAAAAGTGTGTACCCCAAAGTGGAAATGCGTACAACTTTCGACCCAAGGCTAAAAATACACAGTGGACCCTAAAATGCATATATCGCAATATTTTTTTACGCAAAAAATAAAAATATCTTCTCAAATTAACTTCAATTGTACACCGCTAAACCAGGTAATGCGAGATGGGATGATTGTGCAATCTGGAAAGTATAATGATCTACTCGAAGCCGGCACAGATTTCAAAGAATTAGTAGCTGCCCACGATACCTCTATGGAACTTGTAGAAGTGGAAAATAAAACACCAAGCATAACTTCCCCTAGACCACAAAAATCTCCTCAAGGATCTTTTAACCATAGGGAAGCGAATGGGGAAGACAAATCATCACTTGAACAATCTGATAAGGAAACCACCTCTAAGCTCATCAAAGAAGAGGAAAGAGAAACCGGAAAAGTCAGCTTACATGTCTACAAAGTGTATTGCACTGAGGCCTTCGGGTGGTGGGGTATAGCAGTAGTGGTGCTGCTTTCTTTCTTGTGGCAAGCGTCACAAATGTCAAGTGATTATTGGTTGGCATATGAAACTTCAGCGAAACGTGCCGCATCATTCAACCCTTCTCTCTTCATCCAAGTATACGGCCTCATTGCAGTTGCTGCATTTGTGTTTGTACTGATAAGGGTCATTTTCTTTACACACATGGGACTCAAGACAGCCCAAGTTTTCTTCAGCCAAATCCTTCACAGCCTCCTCCATGCTCCCATGTCATTCTTTGATACTACACCTTCCGGAAGAATTCTTAGTCGGGTAATATTTTGACACGGAATTGGAATATTTATTAGGTTTTAATTAGACTTGCCCCCTAGAAGTTCAAAATTGAGAGGGGGGGGGGGGGGGGGGGGAGGAGTAGTCTATTTTTTGAACTTCTAGGAGGTTAGTCTAAATATACTATTATCTCAGGGTAAAGTCGACCCTATTTATTATGCATGTAAAATTTCTTTTGTTTGAGGAAAAATAATATTTTATGTCTGTATTGATCTTTTATATTACTTGTGTAGGCATCAACTGATCAGACTAATATCGATCTCTTCATCCCTTTCATTATGGGCGTTACGATTGCCATGTACATGACACTTCTTAGCATCATCATCATCACGTGTCAATATTCTTGGCCAACAGTATTTCTTTTGATTCCACTTGGTTGGCTGAATTACTGGTACCGGGTATGAGCATTCTTCATCTGCTGTATATCTTCTTTTTCTACCTTTTATTCCTTCATCCTATGATGAAAAAAAAAACATTTTAGGCTGTTTAAAATTCCGCGGCTATCCCAGTTGTGTAGCTCATATGCTTTCTTTTATAAAAAAATATTAATCGAAGTTGTTTAGTGTTTATTACAAAAAGTCAAGGGGCCTAAGGCACCCATAACGACACTAATTCAACCAATGTCGAAGAATTAATTTTTTGTCAAGAAACGAAACTAATTGCAAATCCGAACATCAGGTATGCATCCTAGGCATTAAATGCTGGACAAGACATTTGGCCTTGGGTTAGATTAATGGGAATGAATTTCTACATGCTTATGAAAGATAAAACAACAAACTTTTTTTTTCCAACAGTTCCTTTTACTTTTGGGCTGCAGGGATACTATCTTGCAACATCTCGTGAATTAACTCGGCTTGACTCCATTACGAAAGCACCCGTCATTCATCACTTCTCCGAAAGCATATCTGGAGTTATGACAATCCGCTGTTTCAGGAAACAGGAAATTTTTTGCAAGGAAAACGTCAGCAGGGTCAATGGAAATTTGTGTATGGATTTTCACAACAATGGATCAAATGAATGGTTGGGTTTTCGGTTGGAATTGATTGGGAGCTTTGTTCTCTGCATTTCTGCATTGTTCATGATCGTGTTACCTAGTAGTATCATAAAGCCAGGTATTCTTGAAACTGAGATTTTCTCTAGCTCATTTTGATGTCAAACACTTGGGTTGTGTTTGGGAGCATATAATGCATGCTTTGAAACTGTGACTGCGGAAAATTTTAAACTATTATGACTGTCAATTCCAATATTAAGGGATAAAGGCCACCCTCCCAGTTACGGGTGATAATTTTTTACACGACACGACACGCAAGTAGTAGGTTAGGGTTAATCATTTCTTGTCATGAACCCGAAATCAATACAGCCCGAAAACAAGAATAATAAACGGATTGGGCGTGTCAAACAATGGTAACCTGGAAAAAAAAAAGGAAAAAAAGATACCATCTTAGTTTAAAAATTAGAGTTGCCATATGAAAGTCAAATCTTTTTAAGAACAAAATGACCTATAATCAATGTCCAAGAAAAAAATTTATGATTAGTTTTGGTAACTTGATTTTCATATTAGACTCTTATTTTTTAACGCTCCAAAAGAAAAGGTGGGACTCATAATTGGAACCTCGGAAGAATAAGATTGAGAGGTAAAAATTTGCAGTTCATCATACTTGCTTATGATTTAACTATCATACTATTTTCATGAGCAGTTTGATACAATATGTGGACCATTGACATTCGTTTTTATTCTAACCCTTTTTCTTGATTCACATAATATCACCTGTCTGCGAATTTTGCTTATTGTCATGTTAAGCGCATATGAAGTGTGCAGTTAAATACATGTGATGCAATTGAGTTGGTACTTTCATTTTCTTTCCTTCCTTACCTCTGAGGATCGTTAGTTTTGAATTGAAATGAAATTGATACATATCCTTATTCTTCAGAGAATGTTGGCTTATCTCTCTCGTACGGATTATCCCTCAACGGCGTGTTGTTCTGGGCCATATATATGAGTTGCTTTGTTGAAAATAGAATGGTTTCTGTTGAGAGGGTGAAACAGTTCACAAACATACCATCAGAAGCAGAATGGGAGAAGAAAGATTGTCTTCCTTCTCCAAATTGGCCAACTCATGGCAATGTTGAGCTCAAGGATTTGCAGGTAATTAGCCTTAGATCCATTTTGATTTCATGCTACATTAATTGTTATTTCATTATTGCAAAGCATCATAACAAATTTTCATCCAATAGTTATATATATTTTTTACTTCACAACCTGAGATAATTCGGTATTTAAAGATACCCTTGACATGTTCATTAATTAGAATTATTCACGTTACATTGAGTTTTTTGAAGGTATTTATTGCAAAGCAACATAACAAATTTTCATCCAATTAGATTTTTATACTTCGCATGGGATAATTTGGTATTTAGAAATACCACCTACGTGTTCATTAATTACAACCACTTTGTACTTGTGCATTTTTTAATGAACGTAATAAGACATTGAAAAATAACCCTTAATTCCTTGTTGTAATTGGTCATTGCCAGCGGTAACGGACACGCATGTGACACAGGTTATTTTTTACCCTCCCACCCAACCCATCTGCCACCGGTTATCAATAACCCACCTCCCTTACAAGGTTTATGAGGTGTGTGTGTATATTCAAAAACAAACGTGTCACGCGTGTTCGTTGCCATTGGCGCGGACCAATTGCAACAAGGAATTAAGGGTTATTTTTTAATGTAGGTTCATTAACAAGTTCATTATTTTGGTTCACTTAAGAACCTTTCTCTCCTCTCTCTCTATAGATATAGAAATTGGAATTATTCCTGACCGAAATAGTTGAATATATGGTGAACAGGTCAGATATCGTCCAAACACTCCTCTAGTTCTTAAAGGGATCACTCTCAACATCCGAGGGGGTGAGAAGATTGGGATAGTTGGTCGAACCGGGGGTGGAAAATCGACTTTAATCCAAGTATTCTTTAGGTTGGTGGAGCCTTCGGGAGGAAAAGTAATCATTGATGGCATTGACATTTCCGTTCTTGGGCTTCATGATCTTAGGTCTAGATTTGGAATCATTCCTCAAGAACCTGTCCTTTTCGAAGGAACGGTTAGAAGCAACATCGACCCAATTGGGAGGCATTCTGACGAAGAAATTTGGCAGGTAAATATGCAGTTATTATTTCTTTGTATAAGACACTGTAACCGGTTGCGCTTAGGCGCTGTTTGTTTGTTGATTCTGAATTTTAGTCCATTCAAAGTTTAAAGTGTTGAAATGTTCTTTTTCTTACATCTTAATAGGCTAGCAGTCTTGTTGCTGATTTTTTAAAGGTATCCATTAAGATGTGATACTAACTAAAACATTATGCATAGAAAACAAATTTTCGGATTTTGAAGATTTTAGATACGGACTTCGGATTGAGATAAAAAAATTATAATAAAAGAAGGAAAAACGCACCCTGTGATTTGAAAAAATTAAGTAATAAATCCTTTTCATACACTAGTGATGCACATACTGGTGGCACGGCCAAAGTTTTGCTTTTGGTGCATTCCTGTCAGTGGTATGCGCATGCATAATATACATTAGGATTTATTTTATATTCTGTAGGGTTTAGTGGAGAGGGAATCCAGGAATTTGAATTAAATTACATAACCATATTTGTATACCTCTCTAAACTACACCCCCACACATATAACCCCCCTATACCTATAACTACTCATTTAGGGTAGAAGGATTTCATAAACACACATTCCGCGTTATGTATAAATTGTTTGAAGGGATTCATTTCCAGGAATATATAATATATCTTGATTGTGATATATCTAATTTGAGAACATAATTTTGTAGAGCCTTGAACGCTGCCAGCTTAAAGATGTGGTTGCTACAAAACCTGGAAAACTTGATTCTGCAGGTATTTTTGTACTTGTAATTATGCAAGCCAGCTAGCGAATCCTATTTTACTTAATATTTTCTTCAAATCAACATTGGTGCTTAATTTTTTTTTCCTCAGTTGCCGATAGTGGTGAAAATTGGAGCGTGGGACAGAGGCAGCTTCTTTGCTTGGGGAGGGTGATGCTAAAGCGCAGTCGGCTTTTGTTTATGGACGAGGCAACCGCTTCTGTCGATTCTCAAACTGATGCTGTAATACAAAGAATTATTCGGGAGGATTTTTCGGCCTGTACAATTATCAGCATTGCTCACCGGATTCCAACTGTCATGGATTGTGATAGGGTTCTTGTAGTAGACGCAGGTGTGCGATTCACTCTCTTCACTATTCCTTTATGCTTTTATGTAGCGTGCTTTTGATTACAAAGTTAGAAAATGGTTGAAAAACAATTTATTTTTTCGAAGTTAGAAAACAAGGGGAAAAATAAATTATTGGCTTGGGGATGCGCTCTCTTGCTTTTCTGGTTTTCAATCATACAATTCTGAACTTATTTTTACTTCGACCGAAAGAATTGGATTTCATAAAAACTGCAAAAGTAAGAGATCATCTCACTGCATCCCCCGGGTCTTGGGGTTTGACTGCCGAAGTATAATTAAAAAAGTGTACTTTTGCAATAGAGAATACAATGAGGTTTGAATTTTTAGAATATGTTTGATTGAAATATGGTAACTATTTATTATATGTGGGTTTCTGATATACATCTCTCTGTTTTTTTTAAAAAGGATGGGCAAAAGAATTTGACAGTCCAACTCATTTGCTTGCGAGGCCCTCACTTTTTGGAGCATTGGTTCAAGAGTATGCCAACCGCTCATCTGGACTATAAACAACCATTTTGGCTTTGATATTTAACCAATGAAAGCAGTAGTTTTCCCATGACTGTTTGAAGGTCCCTTAAACCAACATTCCCAACATTCTGTTAATCAGAATACTACAATAGTTATAGCTAATTTTGTTGCAATAGATATTAATGAAGTCCAAGCCTCTTTGTGAACAGAATTTGGGAAGATTGTTTCCTTATAAAGCTAATGATATACTAATAATTGTGCTGGAATGGAAAAAATCTCTATTTGTTTATTTTTGTTTGTGTGGTGCTTGAATGTAAATATATGTTATTGGAAGGGGGAATCGTAAATTTAGGACCCATTGTAATATGTATTTTGGAAATAGAACAAAAACATTTCATTTATAATTTTAGTTCCTATTTTTTAACATCCATAATACGTCAATCAATCACAGCATGTTACGCCAATCGATAATTTGAAAATAGGGATTAAAAATGAAAATCAAATGTTTGTTATCCTATATTTATAATTGATATTAATTTTGGTCCTAAAAATATATAAACTATAAAAGTAATTCTATGTATACCCTCAAATGAGACCCTCTCATCTATGTATACCCTCAAATGAGACCCTCTCATCAGACCTTTTGATGTGTCAAAAATACATTGGTAGGTGTTTCAAGTGGACTTCATCTGAGTCCTAGACACCAGCCAATGTATTGTCAACAAGTCACCAAGGTTTGATTTGAAGATAAAAAATTAGAGTATGCGTATTACTCAATAAATAATAGGATGTTATGTCCTTTTCTCATTACCCACTCCCTAAATAATTGAATTTAATGAAAAATTATTTTTCGTTGCCCTTTTCTTTCTGAAGATTCATAGTTAGGTTTGGTGTAAGAAGTTTTCATTTAGCTGAAATTATCATTTAATCAATTTTTTTATTATTTTGCTAGAAGTTTTCATTTAGCTGAAATTGTCATTTGATCAATTTTTTTATTATTTTGCCAAGCGCTGACTGTAAAATCATTCTTAAGAACATCGTAATATTAATTATGAATACATTAATATGATTAAACATTATCATACAATTGTTTTTAATAAAAGGATCTTGGATCTTCACGTTTTCACAAAATTAATTGTTCTATATAACTATGAATGAAAAATCAACCTTTGTCCATTGCAGTTAATTGGAATAAAGAGACTTGAATGCTCCTATTAATTTCTTCTTTGAATTCCTTAAAGAACAACCCAAAAATTGTCTTCTTGTGTTCACAGAATTTTTATGAGAAAATACGAATAAAGGGAATTTCGTATTTTCTCTCACACCTTATAAATAGTGTGTTACGAAGATAACCCTAGATGGTGTAGGGGTCCTCTATTTATCAGGGGAAGAAGGTCAAAATCCTAGTCAATATAGGACTCTATTTCAACTCTCCTACTAATCTCACTAACCATCAAGTGAGTAACAAATAGGAACAACTCAATCCTTTAATATTAGTATTTATCACGTGTCTAATTAATTATTCAATATTTATCAAGATCACATAAATGAGAAATTCATAATTTCGAAATTTAATATGTATGAAATTAATAAATTAATTTCGAGATTTAATTATTAATTTCCAACGTTGGCATAGCGTTATAGACTGATTTTCATTAAATATAAAAATCTCAAGCATTTTTCTAATTAAACATAATTTTCAAATATTCAACAATATAGGATAAGCAAGATAGTAAAGGAAGAAAAGACAACCAAGTCTTTAAATGTTGTTCAGCGGAGCCCACCTATTGATTGCAAAATCTTAATTGAGGTTACGTTTCTTTATTTTCACGTTTGAATGGATGTTTGTAGTCAGATTCATTCAGTTTCAATGTTTAGAATTAATTTTACCTCTTAATCATTCAACTCAAATATAATCGTTAAGGAGGATCACATATTTTACAATTGGTTGCACCTAGTGTACCACACGCAATTAAGTAGGAAAACACCTCCAACCAAGACACTATATTTGCCTTACAAAGTGGCGAATTCAAGATTTATGGCCCGAGAGGCCAAATGCCGAGGGCTCGAGAGCATGAACCTCCCAGACAAATTTTTTTTTTTATTAATTCGAGTTTTATGTAAACTATAGTTTTAATTTCAAATTTATATAAATTTATGTATTTTTTAATCTAAAAGTTGCAAAAACATTAGTATTACTTATTAGATCAGGCCAATGACAACTAGGGTTACACTAGTCCACTGTTGGCCACCCGCCTAGGGCTGTCAATGGGTTGGGTCTGGATCCTGACCCGACCTGGACCCGATCTGTATAATAGGGTCTAAGCATATTTTTTTGGACCTGAGACCTAAAGATCCGAATAGCCGAAGACCCGTTTATTAAACAGGTAGGGTCTAGATCTTATACAAGACCCGGACCCGAAGCCGACCCGAATTGTACATTGTTATATTTTAACTATATATACATATACTATAAATTTATATATATTTATAAATATATCTTATCAATATAACATGTAAGTAATATATATAAAAAGATATATTTATGTATATAATAAATATAAATAATATATGTTTTATTTATACTAATAATATTCTATAATACATTACAAAATATTTTAATTTAAGATTAAAAAATAAAGAAGGGGGATAAAATAAAATAAATGTATATATTTGGCCAGACCCGGAACCGAACCCGAGACTCGAAAACCCGAACGGATCCGAGTCTGGATCAAATATTATAGACCGATGAAGACCAGGACCCGGACCCGACCCGATGAAGATCCTATTACACTGATCTGGATCTCCCTAAACCCGACCTGACTCCGACCCGTTGGCAGGCCTACACCCGTCTATAGTACTCAACATGCACCTACCATTTTGTATGGATTTGGACAAGTACAAGCCCAAAAGTTGCTTGCTTACCCCACGGTACAACTGGTGATATCACCTAAGGCATTATTAGTTGATTGAAATCGATTTCTTGTGGACGAACATTTGCATTTAAGTCCCTGAAACAATGGAATTTATGTAAAAAATATTTGAACTCAAAAACCTTTGAAATATCGTTTACACATTTAAGTCAAATGATATCAGTATAAATCATTTCATTTTTTGGTACGATTAATAAGATTTTACGTTTTTTTCATCTTTACCCTAAAGGTGATAAAACTATATTTTGATCATCAATACTTATTTTTAAATGGAACTGTAATGCCTATGTATTAAGCCAATGAAGATTATAACCATAGACAAAACTTGTACACACGCGCGCGCGCGCGCGCACACACACACACACACACACATATATATATATATATATATAAGTTATGATACATATGAAGTTTACATACCAAATATACATATCGATTTTTTTTAAATCATACAATATTATTTTTGAGTTGAGTTTTTTTCTGTGATATTTAAATATTTCAAGAGAGTCGTATAAAAAAACAAAAGGTCAAGATTAGTTTTTTTTTGCTATTTTTAAAAAATCGATCAAATTTTCACAATTTTAAAATTTAAAAGTTGTGAAAATTTGACCGATTTTTAAAAAAAAAATTATTTTGAGTTGATTTTTTTTTTATTTGGGTTTCTTGAAATGTTTAAATGTCATATAAAAAACTTCAACTAAAAAATATGTATACTTAATATATATATATATATATATATATATAGAGAGAGAGAGAGAGAGAGAGAGAGAGAGATCACCATACATGGCAAGCATTCAACATCACCATACTTCACATAATGCCTAGGAAAATGGGAATCTTTCCTCTATGGGTTAGATCCATTATTCTCTCTAAGTGTGATGCGGATTCTGTGGCCATCCCGACCCTGCGGCGAGCGCAGAGCTAGGAACCTGCGACGCTCGAGGGTACAAAAGACATACATAACCATCTTCAGCATGTGAGGTGTGTGAGTATGTAGATATTAGAGTCGCCAGTCTATTTACTAAAAATGGGAAAAAGAAGAAGCCTTCTCAAAATAGATACTTAAATACAGATAGTGCATGCGAAACTAATGAAATATGAGCTTGAAGTCTATATTACGGAGTGGAAAGGTGTTAGGAACTCGTTCCGCCCTTTCGGTCTCTTGTGGGTTTGGCAATATGTTCTCCTCTTTAATGTATGAACACGTGTGTGTGGGGGGGGGGGGGGGGGGAGGATAACGAACATGTTGTGTTTGTAAAGTGGACAAAGATGGAGTAAAAGTGAGTGTTTATATGTGTACGCGCGCGCGCGCGCGTGTGTGTGTGTGAAGAGCGGAGTCAACATATCCTCACCATGGGAAAGGTGGGTACGTATTCTCGTAAGGAGGTAAAATGTGAGCGACGCCCCAAAATCGTGACCTCACTATGAAAAAGTGAGTACGCATTAGTGGGGTCGTTAAGAAGTAAAACAATGATGATATTAACTAAAAAGAGTGAGTAATATATAAAACGAGTAACAATGTAAGCGACACCCCAATGTCACAACCTCACTATGAAAAAATGGGTATGCATAAATGGGACTCCTAAAAGAAAAGAAAAAATAATGGATCTAACTAAACATGTATAATAAAATGATGAAAAATGGATAAGATGACTACAAATGAGAGTAACACCCCAAAATCTTAACCTCATTATGAAAAAGTGAGTACGCATTAATGGAACCGTTAAAAGAGTAATGAAAGTGAAAGAACTAACTAAACAAATAAAAATGAACTACATAAATAAGCAAAGTGATAAAATTTTGGAATAAGCTAAATGAAATAAATAAAAATGGACTTGAATCCCAAAGTAATTTCGGGACGCCTAAGTAGCTAAAAAAAGACATCAAAGTCCATGTAGTTCACATAGTAAGTGTGAGTGGGTCTAAATCATAATTCAAATTTGGGATGCCTTTTTTTAGTTTCGAAAAAAAAGAATGAAATGTGATGAAATAATAAAAAATATGGTGGGAACACTCAAAATTAGAAATATAACTTAAACCTATTGTTTAGAATTTTTTGTTTATAAAAAGTAAAGTTGGAAGTATATATAATAATAAAAAGTGGAATTAAGGAATTCTTAAAGCTAATAATATAATATAACAAGTATAATAAGAAAGAAGCACCAAAACATGCAAAATGATACTTAAGAAGAATGGTAAATGCAAAAGGGTTTTGAACTTTCAAGGTTCTTCAAATTCTGCTTTGGGTGCTTTGTTTATTGGTTTTTTGTGTTTTGACGATGGTGATGAGAAGGTGGTTGATCTTGGAGAAAGGTGATATTAATAAATTTTAAGGGAATATGTAGAAAGGGATGTGCGCTAAATTTGAGGCTATTTTCATGCCAAAATCGAGGACCCCTACAAATGAGGTCATTGTTCCTCAAATAGAAAAAAAACTAAAAGTGAAAAGGACAAGCCTTCCCCTAGGGACCTACTGATCGACAGGTCGCCTAAACATCCAGTAAGCAGGATGGGCAAACTCGCTCACTAAGTAAGTTCTACCTGCCTATAGGCAGGTGAGTTGTCTTGCCTACGGGCAAGTTTCGCAGGGTTCTATTACATTATTGGACCACAACTTCTGATTTAAGAGTTCGCTTCACACACGGTGGGGATCGTTGAAAAGAGGATTCATAGCTTTATGCTTTTTTTTAGAAATGGACTCTTGGGTTCGAGAGTTCACTAGAATTAAATGTGCCCAAGGAGAGCGTTATAGTTCTTCGATTAGGGTTTAAAGAAGGAATGAGTGTACGAAATTTAATGGTTTTTTTTTACCCTGTGGAAGAGTGTAAGGGTGACAGGATAGGGTGTTTAATGGGTAATTAACTCTCATTACCAGTCTAATGAAGATCAATGACAATAGCTATGGGCAACACCATCCTAGAGAGGTTTTAAAGATTATTGATTCTTATGAAGAACACTTTCGCGAGAAGAAGAGGATTGAGTGGCGAAGGCAGAAGGAGAACGATTGACTATAACACCAAATGGAAAAGATAGAGCGCTAGCTCTAGAAATACAAACTTGAGCATCATGAGAATCCATCATACTTGATAAGAAATATATGAGATACAAAATTTCATCCGAATGGAATTAGACAGATGAGTCAATCAGGTCGGAACTTTTACAGCAATATAGATAGCATGTCGAGCTCACGTAACCTAGATGAGATACCTTTTCTCTCTTATTATGGACCTCCAAAGAGCTTAGATTCATGATTTACATTTATAAGACGAACCTTACCAATCATGTATGATAATATCGCCAAGTTATGATCATATGGGTCAATGTCGAGGCACTTATGTGAAGAATTTTCCCCTTTATCTTGGGAGACGTGGCCCACAAACGGTTTGAGAAGCTCCACACTAAGCCGATCATGAATTTCAAGCAGTTGGTTGACGCCTTTACCATAATATTCAAACCAGCAGTTCGCACTCCTAGAGGACGGATGCTCTACTCACCCTCGAGAAAAGGTCACATGAGACTCTCAGGAAGTATTCTCAAAGATACTAAGAGAGGTACAAAGAGGTAGTTGCCTGCATGGAGCATGTTATAGTAGTGTCATTCAAGATCATTCTACCATGTGATTCAATATTATACCAATCTTTAACAAATAATAATGTGATCATAATTGATAACCTTATGTCCAGAATTGTTTAATATGCCAAGGCAGAGGATGTCATCTCCGACATTAAACAGACTGGTCCCAAATCATAATCTAATGGAACTATATCCAAAGAGATTAACTCAAAATGGGGGAGCATAATGATACCAGTAAGAAAAAAGAAAGGATGATACCACTAAGTCCTATCATGCAATCAACATCATTTTCAAGGAGTTGATCTATAAGATCCTCCCTAAGATGAAAGACAATAATTATCTCGAATGTCTGAGGAAGATGACAGGAGCCCCTACAAAAAGAACCACATTGAGGTGTTCTTACCACAAGGACCACAAACATAAGACTGAAATCTGCAAGGCCTTCAGATCTCATTTAGAGAATTTGGTTCGTGATGGACATCTAGGAGATTACGCTAAGAAGATAAAGAGAAATGATAAGGTCACAACCGATCAGTGACCATGGAATGTCTCAAATGATACATATGAGGGACACGTGATTATTATGATATATGAGACCTCCAACCTCAATCAGATTAAGAGGAATGTTATGAGGATGGAGATGAAGAAGGTGATCGATGTGATGGAGGCATTCCAAATTGATCCATAAATGCCCATTATGGGTAAATATTACCGACGTGAATAATAAGATCATACAAATCACATCATCTCCAAATAGGATGAACTAATAGGGGTAAGACCCCAAATTCATATCAAATATTGCATTTTTATTACCCTTTTTACTGTTCATTATTGCAATCCCTTGCTTGTTAAACTCACGTCTTATACTCATTTATTGTATAACCTTAAATATTCATCGTTAATCCCTTGTGAAAGATTTATTTGAGTATTTATAGGGTTTACGATGCTAATGAGGAAGTCTGGAAGCAATCTGGGCAAGAAACAGTCACATACGCACCTTCAGAGGCAAATTGGTAAATTCAGATGACTAATTTCGGACTCTAACTATTCACAGAAGTTTCGGCTTCGAATCAAAGAACGTCTAGATTCAAACGACTTGTCAATCTGATCTCAAGCAAAGAAATTATGACCGTGAGAAGTTTCAAACCAAAATAAAGTCAAAGTCAGAGCCCCGGATCAAACCCAAAGTCATCCCATGTGACACGAACACTATTGAAATATTGGTGGGCCCAAAATATGGGTCACGTCAATTCCTATGGTGCACAAATTGAAGGGCATATGAAGAAAATAGGAGCTTTGGGGGTTTTATTTATAACTGTGGAAAACTAGTTCTGAAAAGGGTCATATGTTTATGGATGTATTACATTTATTAAATTACTGGTTGGCTCACTGGTTAGGAGTGGTTTTACGCTATTGTTGGTCGCAAGTTTGAATCCCAGCAAGGAAGGTGTGTTTTGCTAAAATCCTGGCCGCACCACGTGGCGCCATCCTAGTGGCCCACGTGGAAGCACCACAACTGTTGGTTCTGCTCCCAGATCACATGTCTATGCGTGCACCTTTCCCTTCCTTCTGTCGAGATTCTCTTTTTTCTATTTTATGTATTAAATCCCATAACTTCTTTTCTTTTATATTCTCTCCGTTCCTCCCCCATACTTTATTCATTTTCCTTTTTTCTTTTTAAAAGAAACCAAAATTTATATCTCGTCTCCCACACTGACTTGATCAGCAACCAATATGTATAATTGAATGTTCCCTTGCCCATAAACACTTTTTGGTATTTAATTAAATTCACCCGTAATTTTGTGAAATTTCAATGGTGCTCCAAAGCTATTTTTTTCAACCTATAAAAGAGCAATTAGGTTTCATTGTACCATCATCACATTTTTGCTTAATAGTAGTACCTAAATTATAGTCTGAAATATCATTATAATTCCGATTGGTTGTAATAAAATTTATGAGATTATAATAGAGAAATTTGATCCCGTTTTATTATTATCCAATATTTTTCGATTTGTTTGTGTGTAATACACTAGGTTGAAGACTAAGAAGTTATACAAGGAGGATTTCAATCCCGTTCTTTGTAATTTACTTCATTCAATGATACATAATTATAATACAAGGATTCCGGAAGAGTTTCAACCGTTAATTCTAGCTTATTATTTTACATAATTATCTTCTGTTCAAGTGAGCCATAAATTCCATTTCAGTACTTGTTACGAGCATGAATTCTTTCTATATTTGCATCCCAATTGCTATTATCATCTTGTTAGTTATGAGTAGCTAATTTATTAATGGTTGCAGTTTATGAACCCACCTAGAATTTTTATATTGTTATGAATTAAGTTATATATAAGAATAAAACCGTTGAAAGTAAGTTGAAATAAATACTCGGTGACTTCATATTTAATGTCACACATTAGTTATTATTGAAGATCCGTTTATATATTTCAACATACTTTGAGACTTATTTTTGTGAAGTTTTTATCCTTTATGTAACAAGTTGTGTTCCATATTTAATAGTTCATTTTATGAAACTTCAAATTTCACACTTAATTCTTAAAACTAATTAAACTTGTAACAATTGCAATTCTAAGTGGGGGATTAATCCTCAACCTTTGTTTTTCTCAAAAATATAAAATTCCCTTTGAACTTTATTAACTTTTCACAAAAAATCCTAAAAAACCCTTAGTTGTTATTCGTATGTTGTGATTGCTAAAGGAATTGAAACTCAGTTAATTGTCCAATGAACAACGAACTATGCTCAAATTCGAAAGAATAATTTGTTGATTAGGACCTCGCTTTAACTAGTACTACTCCCAATTTTGGCAACCATCGTCATCGTCTAACCTACTATTTACCCTAATTACATACCCATAATAAATACAATTATTCTAACTATCATCCGCACCACCTTCCTTCCATTATCATATACACCACCCCATTACAACCTGATGGCCAACTTTCAAGGTAATTGAGGTGTGAATACACCTCAAACTTTGGGAGATTATCTCCGCTCGGAGATGACTACATCCTCTGGATCTACTACATACCCTTATAACATCGGGACATTGAATTTTCGCAACGACATGATTAGACTTTTGTCGATTTTTCATGGAATGGAAAATGAAAATCCTTATAGTCATATAAGTGATCTCGAGGAAGTGTGTAACACTTTATCCGACCAAAATTTCTATCCTAAACTTATAAGACTGAAATTGTTCTCCTTCTCTATAAAGGATAAGGCTAAAGAATGGTTCACAACATTATTTCCCAATCCAATTGGCAAATGGCATGAACTTCATGATTTATTTTTTAAAGAATTTTTTCCTATTCATAGGACAAACGCTTTAATGAAACAAATCCATAATTTCACGCAAAATGAAGGCAAACATTCGACGAATGTTGGAAACGTTTCAGAAACCTATTTTGCCAATGTCCACACCATGTATATAATAAAATGAGACAAATTTCTATTTTTTATGGTGCTCTCAAACCAATGACAAAGCAATTGGTTGAGATAATGTGTCATGGTAATGCGGATCAAGTCGAAGCTCATCTTGAGTTTGTGGCTAAAAACTTCTGAGGTTGGGATGTTTCCAACCCATATGATCGCACTCAAAAATCCAGCATTGGTGCCTCGAGGAAACAACAAAAGTTATACCTCACAAAGGTAAAAGAAAACGACATTCACACAAAGTATATGCTACTGTGTTGCAAAGTTGAGACGATGCAAGTGAGCCAGGGGCAAAAACCAAAGCCCCTATCGTAGAAGAGGCTTGCGATATTTATAACTTGGTTGGGCACCCTACTAAGGAGTGCCCCGCACTCCTTGGTATCAAGAGGGTCATTATCAATAAAGCTAATGCCATGAGGGAATTTCGAAAGACTTAGCCTAACAAACTTTATGGCAATAGCATCAACCCCCTTATAATTCGAATGACAGAAAGTTAAATCCTCTATTTTCATGGAGGAACACTCAGAATGTCGAATGGCATAGGCCATGCAAATGATACAAGAGTCTTTAGAGCAATTGGTTCAAAGTCGATAAGGAGGGAACAAATCTTGTCTCCCTACTCAAACCCAATAGAATCCAAAGGTCCAAATGGACATTGAGGGGTCAATACCCAATAAGGCCCATAATGAGCATGCAAAAGATATCACTACCTTACGAAATTACAAAGCGATCGATAATTATATCATAAGACTTCTTTCGAAACACTCATTGGGAAAATCTATTGACCCAATAGAGGCAGAGCCTCAACAACCGTAAGAGTTAGATAATGATATCTTTATCGAGGGAGGAAAGTCTACTCGTGCTTCCAAACTCTTAAATCCAAAACATGCACCTTTTCCTCATAGACTCAAGAATAAAATGGATAAAGTCGTCGATGAAGGGTTCTTGGGACTCTTTAAACAAGTGAACATGAATGTTCCATTACATGAGGCAATTAAACATGTGCCCCAATATGATAAATTCCTTAAAGACTTGAACATAATTAAATGAAATCAAAATGTGCAAAAGAAGGAATATATGGTGGCACAAGCAATCTCTTTCATCACTAACGACATTCTCCAAATTTTAAAGATCTCGAATGCCCCATAATTGCGTGCATAATCGGGTCTGAAAGATTGATCGTGCGCTCCTTGACTTAGTCGCTAGTGTTAACCTTCTTCTATATTCCATATATTTGGATTTGAAATTGGGTAAGATTAAAGAGATAAAATTCACTATATAAATTGTCGATTGGTCCACCAGGATACCGTATGGAATTGGGAAAGATGTTATTGTCCAAATAAATTCATTATACTACTTGATAATCTTCATTGTGTTGGAGACACAACCCATCGAAAAAGGAGTTCTCAAATCTCGATAATCTTTAGATGACCATTCTTGTCCACTGTTAATGCCAATATCAACTGTAGGAATGGGGTGATGAAATTGTCTTTTGGCAACATGAAAATTGATATGAATGTTTTCTCTCTCCTAAAGCAAGATAATTGCTCCGATGAGGATGAAACTAATATGGTTGTGTATATAGAGATAATTGTTAGGGAATACTTTGATCTCTCTTATTTTAAAGATCTCGTTGAGACATGTATTTTTAACTCCTTGAATGGTGATTTGTGGAGTAATGAGTGTAAAGAAAATTTATTACTCACTTTGAATTCCTATTTATTGAGTGATGAGATTAGAGATAATTGTCGTGCCCTCAAGCTGAGTGGGGAAGACTTTATTGACATAGGATTAAATAACACGGAAGAGAACATTACTATTAAGGATAGTGCGGGGGTTATCAATGAGTCAATGCGGTCTCCTATTTTAAGAAATTATCCCTGAGTGAGATTTTCCATTTCCCCTTTAATATATCAGTTCCAACTCTCGAGATCAAACAACTACCTAAAGAACTCAAGTATACATTATGGGAGTCTGGACATGCTTCCAATTATAATTTCTGCCAATCTCGACACCTGTCTGGAATTAGCTCTTTTAAGCGTGTTAAGATGACATAAGAATGTCATAGGATGGTGTATTGCTTACTTGAAATGGATTAGTCCCTCGATTTGCACTTATGGAATTTACCCGGATGATGATGACAAACCTACCCACCTAATGCAAAGACAGTTAAACCCAAATATAAGTAAGGTGGTAATGGAAGAGATAATCAAGATTTTTGGTGTAAGGATAATATTCCCTATCTCCGATAGTAATGGGTGAGCCAAACCCAAGTAGTGTAGAAGAAATCCGGCATCACAGTAATGGAGAATGTCGATAGTGACTTTATTCCATCCCGTGTTCTTATAGGATACCGTATATGCATTGACTATCATAAGCTCAACGTGGTTTTAAGGAAATATTATTTTCCTCTACCCTTCCTTGATCAAATCTTAAAAATGATAGCCGGTAATAAGTTTACTGTTTTTTAATGGGTATTGAGGTTAAAATCAAATTGAAATAGCCCCTAAGGATCAAGAGAAGACCACCTTAACTTGCCTTACACCACCTTTGCCTTTCGAAGAATGTCCTTTGGACTCTGTAATGCACGAGTGACATTTCAATGGTGCATGCTGAGTATTTTAAGTGATATGGTGAAAGACATTATTGAAGTATTCATGGACGACCTCATCTTGTTTGTGAACTCTTATGATACTTATCTAAAGAACATTGAGCGGGTGCTTGAAAGATGTATTAAGAATAGTCTGGTTTTCAACTAGGAGAAATGTCACTTAATGGTGACACAAGGGGTTGTCCTAGGCCACATTGTATGTAACTAGGGTATCCAATTTGATAAGGCTAAGATTGATGTCATTTTCATTCTTCTCCCTCCGAAAACCCTTAAATATGTGAGGTCATTTCTTGGGCATGTTAGTTTTTACCTAAGATTCATTCATAAATTCACGCCCTATGTGGTCTCTCATCTAAAGATATTCAATTACTATGGATGGACTCCTGCCAAGAATCGTTCGAGAAGTTAAAATTTCTCTTGACCACAAACTCCATCATGAAATCTCCCGATTGGTATATTCCAATTGAGTTGATGTGTGAATCTAATGACTATGCCATAAGGATTATTCTGGGTCAATGAAGGGATAAGAAGCCCCATGTGATCGCTTACACTAGCCTCACATTTTGTAGTGCACAAATGAGCTACTCTATGATAGAGAAAGGGTTTCTAGCCATAGTTTTTGCATTAGACAAATTCCAAGCTTACCTGGTGGGATCACCCATTGTGTGTTTCACCAATCATAAGACTCTTAAATACATTCTCTCTAAAAAGGATTCTAAGAGTAAACTTATTCGTTGGGTGTTGCTCCTCCGAGAATTTAGCCTCTTAAGAAAAGTTAAAAGGAGGTTGAGAACATCGTCGCAGACCACTTGTCCTGATTAACGTTTAATTATGATCACATCGATCCAATCCCTATTCAAGAGTGTTTTCCTGACGAGCAACTCATGGTCATTTTCATCTTGCCATGGTATATCGATATACCCAATTTCCTTATCATAGGGGCATACCCACTGCAGTTTTTACTCAAGGATAAGGAAAGATTTTCGATAGTGGCTTGATCATTTTTCTTTGATGACCCTTATATGTTCAAATATTGCTCGGACCAGATTATTGAAATATGTGTCCCCAATGACGAGATTCCTAGTGTCTTTTCGTTCTTCCACAATGAAGCGCGTGAGTGTTATTTTTCTTCCCAAAAAATTGCATTAAAAGATCTACAATGAAAATTTTATTTGCCCACACGTTTTAAGATGCTCAAACAACTTGCATTCATTGCCAATTACTTATCAAGGTAACTAGAAATAACATTATTCCTCTGTCCCCCATCATTTTGATTAAAGTCTTCGATTGTTGGGGCATAGACTTCATGGGCTCATTCCCTAAATCAAACCAGTTCGAGTATATATTAGTCGTTATTGACTTTGTTTCCAAGCGGGTAGAGGCCGTATCGACGTGGAATAATACCACGAAAGTGGTGTTGAAGTTTAAAAAAGAGCATATCCTTACTCGTTTAGGCACACCTAAAGCTATCATTAGTGACCAAGGTGTTCACTTTTATAATTAGATTTTCACCTCCTTGATGTCTCAATAGGGCATCACCCATAAAGTCTCCACCACATAATATTTGCAAACTAATGGTCAAGATAAGTTGGAAAATACGGAGATAAAAGTGGTATTGGAGAAAACTGTTGATCCTTTTACCAAAGTTTCGTTTTATCGGTTACCCGACACTCTCTGGGCATATCGAACAACTTATAAGAACCATTTACACGTGTCCCCCTATTGCGTTGTGTATGGAAAAATGTATCATATGTAGGTTGAGCTTGAACATTGGGCATATTAGGTCATAAAAATATCAACTTTGACATACATGAGGGAGGAGATTTTTGAAAGTTCCAAGTTATTGAACTCGATGACTTGAGAAATGAATTATACGAGAAATCTTATATTTTCTAGGCAAAGATAAAGGCCTTTCATGATAAGAGGATAGTGTGCAAGCACTTTCAGGTAGGAAACAATGTTTTATTATATGACTCTTGCCTACACCTCTTCTCCGAAAACTTGCGATCCCGGTGGCAAGGACCGTACATAATCCATTGTGTCTATGATCACATAGCATTTGATATAGAGAACCCACGAAATGAGGCCATGTCAAAGGTCAAAGGCCAAAGGCTGAAAGAATATCTTGAAGGTTTTAACCCACCATTGGAAGAAATTACTCTAAACGATCCATCTACGGGTCCCATCTGAGGTCTCATTTCTAACAGAATCTGAGCATTGCTCAAACTCGTCACTATTGGCAATTTCTTCAATTCCATATAAAAAATATTAACGGGAGATTTTCTTTTAAATCTCAATTTGTTATGTACATTCTTGGAATTAACATGTTTTTTAAGAACATATCAAACCATCATCCGTAGGATCACTCCCTTACAGTTTATAAATTTATCCTTCGTACTTTGACATGATTACTGCTCTTAATTAAACATTAAGGAGAATGTTCGATTTTAGTTAGGGGTGACTTTATATATATTCCATATTCACATGTTATATATATCTTCCATATTCACATGTTATCAATAAGCTTGAATTTATTTGTTAAGTGAATATTGGGGGAAGTATCTCGGTGAAACCAACTCTAATCATTTAAATAAATAAGAAAAATAAAATGAAAAAAAAGTTTCTTTCTTATTTTTAGGCTTTTTACCTAAATTTTTATTTTTCTTAGATTTTACTCTCTAAGTTTCCTCGTTCTTTAAACAAAAAGAAGTAAACATTTCTAAGTATCAACAAGCATTTACCATAGCTAGTATGCTTTATTAATTCATATGATTCTTATATTGACACCTTATGCACAACACGAATTATACTTGCGTAATTGTTAAAAGATAATTGACTCAATAAAATTTAAAGATGCATATGTGTATCTACTATGTGATCTTTGTGTTCTCTTCCATATTTTAAGTGATGTATACACTTATTCATTTGAAAAGTATTCTAAGTCGCTGGTAATTTTAATTTTCTTGTTTTAACTGTCGATTAAAGAATGGTGATATGATCTTTTTCGAAACAAAATTTAAAAATTATGATTTAACCTAAGTTTTGATGAAGGGCGATTCATTTCATTCGTTTCACCAACATCTTGAAAATTTATTTAAAAAGAAATGCAAAGTGAAATAGGGACTGAACAAAACATAAAAAAGAGAAGAAAATAAAGAACATAAAAGAAAAATAGAAATAAAGGAATTCAAAATAAGCAAAGAGTTCTGAAGAAAAGAAAAGAAAGAAGTTACTTTTCAGAAGTTCACCCTTTCTTTAAAAATATAAAATCATTTTGAGGTGTTGATCGTTATCATTCGTTTATACTTTTTTTTATCCTAAAAAGTCCTTAAATGATCACATAGTTAACATGATTTAATTCAATATTGAAAAGATTATATTTTCACGCTCTTTAGAAAACTGTATTTTATCATGTGATTACATTTTATCATTTTATATAAACGTCTTTCATTACTGACATGTGCAAGACTTTGTTTCCAATTACATTTACTCTTTGTGCCTGCATGTCCCGAGTGACTTACTCCAATTGAGAGTATTATCAATTTTTGAGTGTAATCCTTGATAAGAATTGAACTAACATGCTTTGTTATAAGCATCGAGTCATTAAAATCTACAAGTAATATTGCCCTTAAATTGTGTGAAACACACTATGGTCATCTAGAATTCTTCATGGGCTACCACGAACATAAATTGATTGTTGTCGAAGGCGTAAAAATATAAAAAATGGAGTCGCCGGCCTATATTGCTCAAAACATGCAAAAGATTTAATCGTTACTAAAAAAAGACATCAAAGACAAACTGATGCATACGTAACCAAACATATCACGGGTCCGAGGACTAAGTTACGAAATGGGAAGGTGTTAGGCATCCATTTTTCCCTTTCGATATCCCATGGGCTATGATAATATTATCCTTTTCTCTAAAATGTGATTTGTGTGCTTAATGTCTGCAGAATGAAATAAATGGGTAAAGGAATCGTCATATTCACGTCATGGAATAGACAGAGATAAGTCATTCCGAGGAGTATAAATAAAAAGAAAGAAGATAATCTAAAGGGGAGCCGAATGTAAGTAGGACACCAGATCATAATCCATCACGAGGAGTGGAATACGCATGTCTGATGGGGTCGCTAAAAATATAATAAAGAGAAATGCTACACTATGTGCAATACATCGGATCATAATCCACTATGAGGAAATGGATATGCATGTCTGATGGGATTGGGAAATGAAAAAATAATAATAAAAATATGAAAATATAATGCAATGTAAGCAACACGACGGATCATGATTCATTATGAGGAAATGAATATGCATGTCTGAAGGGGTTGATAGTAATATATAAACTAGTGTGTGTGTATATATATATATAATTCAAATAAATGTGAGAATAAATTAAATGAAGAAATAAGAAAGGAGGACACGAATTTCGAGGAAGACTCAAGATACCTACGTAGCCAAAAATGGCATCAAAGTCCAGGTAGTTCGATAACACACACGGGTGGGATTTAACCCATGAATCTAGAGCTATAATTTCCTTTAGTTTATTAGAAAATGTGTGCAAGTGTAGAAACTGTGAAAAAAGGGGAGGAAAAATTCTAAATTGGGGTTTAAAAATTAAACCTTCTTTTTTATTTTTAACATTTATGAAACGATATTTTTGTTTATGTAAGTAATAAGAAAGGAATTTATAAAGGATGAGAAAGAAAGAATAAAGAAAAAGATATGCTAAGAGTAAACAAAGTGTGATAAATGACATTAATTAAATGAACTACAAAAGGATAGAAGTTGACCTTCTATGAAACTTTACTACTAATGTTTGAGGTGAAGTGGGCTGGTTTTCATGGCGATGGATTTGTGTGAAGTGGTGGTGAAATGGGTGGCAAAGGTGGGGTGAAAGTGATGTCAGGAAATGTGGTGAGAATGTTTGAAAAATAAGATTGTTTGGAAAATGGCGCACT
The DNA here is from genome assembly GCA_949130495.1 of Sambucus nigra. NCBI lineage: Eukaryota > Viridiplantae > Streptophyta > Magnoliopsida > Dipsacales > Adoxaceae > Sambucus > Sambucus nigra. Next base: position 578,398,266 of record OX422217.1, read on the forward strand.
GATTTTAAGGCAGGGGCTCTTCAAATTTCAAAAAAGGGGTTTAATGCTCTAAAAATAATGCTTGATTCAATTGTAAATCAGTTGTAACAAGTAATAATCGAGAAAGTCCAATATCGAATTCCGCAGGGACTAGACACTAAGAGAAGAAGCAGTTCAGGTTATAAGAGTTACTATACATCACAAAATTAAAGCAAAAAAGATGATAATAGTGGGGAGGTGGTAATATATAACTAAAAAATATCCTAGCCTACGCTAAAATAAATTTGAATTAGTAAAAGATGATGACTAAAATGAAACGAATGAGGAGACTTACGATTTTAAGTAGAGAAAAGATATTAGGGATCATTCCCCCACCTTTGACTAGTTTATAATTGATGGAGTTTGATTTAATTCAATTTTAATTTATCATATCCAATTAATACCAAACATCAACCATATAAAAATGAAACTCAACAATGAAAGATTTAGGTTTTAATTAATTATGGCGATAAATGGGTTGAGTTTAAGTTTCAAACATAACCAATGCTTGCCAAGGGAAGTTAAGAGACTATGATACTCTAATTTCAACACACAAGTTTCAATTAAAATAAATAAAAACCAAACCCTAGGTTTAAAGTTCAAGCGTCCATGGTGGGATTGTGATCCCTAACCTAGATGAATTAGCTACTCATACCAACAATAACATTTAAGAGATTAACAACAAAACTTCAATTGCAAAAATAAGTCTTACAACGCCAATATCAAGCCAAGAACTAACATGCAACAAATTGGCACCAACTATTTAACTATTAGCAATTAAGGAGGAGAGAGAGTAAGAAAGCTTTAAATGAAACCCTAGGTGTGAGAATGGAGTGAAAATGCAAGATAAAATATCTTCTTTTGTCAAAAAAATAACAAGTATGTCTTTCACAAAAGGAAATTTCCTTAAATAGTAGTGGAAAAGAAAATTAAAGGGAAAACAAAACTAGAAATCGTGAGAGTAATCAGAGGGCCAGCTCGACCGGTTTCTAAAAACTTAGGTCCTGCTATTTGCCAAGGGTAGGAGGCAAAGGGACTTATTTCAATTTGCATAAGAGACGTGAAACAAAAATCACTGTAAAATCTTCGTTAGAACTCAGATTGATGCGCGGTTAGTGGCCATGCGAGGCACACTCAATGGGTAACGTGTCCATCCTATTTTTCTACCTGGACATCGTTATTTCAAATTACAAACTGCCCCTAAATTTGCATTTCTCGATGAGATTTTCTCAAAAATCAACCAAACTTCACGCTTAGCATTCCTAACACCTTTAAAACCTCAAATTAACCTTGCACAAGATGTACACAATGAAAATAGAGGCTATTACTATAATGCGTAAATATAAGCGATTTTAATGTAATAATCATGACTAATCACATCCCATAACGTACATATTGTTAGTTCCGAGCAATGAATAAAAAACAAATAAGAATATAAATGTAAGAAATATATAGGATGGATAAAACCACTTTAGCGGGGAACAATTGCATTTACCATATGCAATAAGCCGTTAAATCCTTAGGTGGTTCTAAAGCATGAGTTTTGTCTCATGAGGGTTTTCTTGGGATGATATCCACAAACATCAAATCACCGTGTACTAAGATTGCCTGAAATCCAATGTGAAAGCTCAACAATAACAAAATAGCATAATTTATCAACAAAATTCACAAAAAATTCCTAAATTATTAACAATATTAGAGAAACTTCAACAAAATTGAAACCAAATGTGAAATGAGCAGGCACATGTGATAGTTTAGATTTGATAAAACTTTTATGACCCACACAAATGTTACAACATGCATGACTCAACTCCTCTCTGATGATTACACTTAACAAATGAAAGCACTAAAAAAGGATGTAACTCACAAGGGAGATGTTGGCATAAGGAGTAATTGTAAATGGAAACTAGGCCACACATATGTCACAAATAAAGAAAGCTATATAAAATTTAATTTTTTATTCTCATGATGAAAATTTTAATCTCATGAATGGATATAGTTCATTAACTGAGGTGAAAGGAATTCTAATAGATTATCACAAATGTTCGACTTTCAAATCAATTTCACCTTAGGATTAAGTAAGGCTTTTTAAAGACGTATCTTTGAATGGGTTAAGGGTAGGAAATGAAGGTTTTTTTGTCTACAAAGGGATTAGGGAAAAACATGTGGGATAATGGTAAGAGTGGGCAATTTAAAAATTGAAATTCAAGTTCCACAAGAACAAATTTTCAATGGGAGTGTGACTTCTTTATTTTGTTCTTCTTTTTTTTTTCTTTTATTAGACGTCAACTCATCGCTTGATAGCAACAACAAAAAACAACATCATAAAGTCCCAAGTTCATTCCCAATCGAGGTGAGGAAGGTATATGTGGGGTTTAAAACTCCAATAGGGATTTAGTTAAGGGATTTTGGTATGAAATGAAGGGATTTATTTAGGCTCAAAGGGGTTGAGGAAGGATAATAAGATAGGTAAGGTTAAGGTCGATATGGGTTTAATACAAAGAGATATTATAATTATTTCCTAGGGTTTCGCACGATTATCAAGACTCGACAATATTGAAAATCATGCTCGAGCGTCAATTTTAATGATAAAATCAATTAATAAACAATCAATGAAAGAATAATAAGATTATCGATAAAATTAAGCTTTTCAATAAAGAGGGAGAGAGTAATTGTATAACACTCACAAATGATGGTAAGTTCTAAAGATCAGTTGGTGTAAGTGCATACAACAAACATTATAATCACCGAGTTATAATAGCCTTAAACTTAATCATAAGCTAGTATTTGTGAATGGGCTCATGGGTTTCAAAGTTTAATTTATGAAGTTTTTCATAATATTAACAATTTGAGGACGAAAGGATAATAAATCATAAAATCTATACATGTGTCATTTCTATAAAAATGGATAGGGCGATCATTCAAGTAATCATAGGAAACATAGGTTAAACGCCTAAGAAAGAGAAAATTTTGAATTTTTTGAATTTGTTTATTTTTTCTAAATATATACATCACGAGAATAAGACACGAATCTCAGAAAGCCTTAAAGAAATATACTCTGGGAAAAAAGATGGAACTCGAGTGAAAATGTTGCCACAAGTATGAATGACACCGCCCTGAAACAATATTAGTTCCAAGCACAAGATATATAAAGGAAACTAAAAAAATGTATAAAACAACAAGTATAAATACGACGAGGTGATATAAAAATGAAGCATGTCATATAATACTAGAGTTGAAAGTACAAAATGGCTTAATCAAGGAAGTCAATCCAAAACTGTGTCGTCGACACTATATCGGCAAGTACGTATAAGGACTCGATAAAATGGACACTGAGTATAGAAATAAGTGGGGGTAACAGGGAACAATCCTAATGAGCACCAGAGGGCCCTGCGGCATCAAGATCACGGGACGCATATGAATTCTAGAAATAAGGTGATAATGGTGCATCCGGACCTCGCTGGAAGGAGTACATATCCCGCATCATAACATGCATGATGCCAAAGTCTTTGCGGTAGTCTTTTCAGTCCTAGTTATACTGATCAGCAAATGTTATGAAATGAGGTTCGAGCGCTCCTTAATCGGCTTCTATTAACTCATCCTCCTCATTTGAGGATTTCAACATCAGGTGCTCGACACTCTGTCTCACTACCCTAGGGGGAACCTCCAGAAAATGACCTAAGCATTTTTTATAGATAGCCTGCCAAGCAGGGTCAGTGATTTGACAATCTTATCAGGATGAAGTTATGGGTAATAGTGAGTAGTGTAAAAATAAGTGACAAGAAACACATAAGGAATGACGGTTGTCTTTGGAAGAGAATAAGCATCGGTGTTCATATATAATAACATCACAAACGGAAGGTTGATTTTTGACGTGTTCCCCAAGGGTGAGTAAAGAAACGACCCATGCTTGTAGAAGAGACTCGCTTTGTTCCCTATTGGCATCATAGAGTTGACATTAATTAAGTGTCGGATCCTGTGAGTTTTGGGCCTTTCAGAGGACGGAAATGTCTCACCCTCCCAAGTCTTCCCTGGAGCTAATCGCCTAATTATTTTCTCTTCGGAGAATTTTTTGGCCCCAATATTCTGCGATAAGGTATAGTCACGGGGATTGGCTACTCCGCCCTAATGATCAATTAAGTGTGGCACACAGTTATTCGAGTACCCTAGACATAAGCTCCATATCCATCTTTTTCTTCCCTTTAAACTAACGGTGGCCTATGTTTTGTTCACCGCACCCTAAGTGAACAAGTAACTTTACCATTTGAACTTGCGTAGCACGCACTTTCCTTGGGAAATTGCCAAGTTTGACCGGCCTTTCATTGTACAATGGTCGATCATTTGCATAATAAGCCATGAACCATTATCTTTCTTATTCGTGTAAAAAACCACCCACATTCCGACTTGCTCGAAGAAGGTGATCATAATTTTGCACCATTGTTGCCTACAAACTAATAACAAAGTAAAATGGCATTAATGTAAAGCAAATATTAGCATGAAGCAAGATGTAGTGTTTATATGGTGTACGTCGGGAATAACATGCCCAAATGTGCATGATGAGACATTTTATCATCCAAACGGAGGTCAACGCGCGCAAATAAATAATAATGGTGAACATGTGTCAACCAGTGCAATAAATTCAAAGTGAGTGCCAAATTAGAGTGAAAATACACTTTGAGGTATCTAGACAAACACTTTGTGTGCAAAGTGAGAAATAAGCATGATAGGATCTATCGATTGGTTGAATTCCCCAAAAAATTTCATCAAAATAAGAATTATATGTAAAGAACATGAAAATAAGAGAGAAAAAACCAAGAACAACATAAGAATGATAGAAAAATGGGGGAAAGGCACAAAAATGAATCACAAACCCATCCACAATCTCAATAACAACAACAATGATAGCACAATGGAAGTAAATCATGGAAATACAAGGCATGCTATAAAAATATAGTCCATTCATAAGTTGTTTAAACATCAAGAACAAACCCCACAAATAAGCCCAAAGAAATAATAAAAACTCAATTTACTCCAAGAAATAGAATGAAGGGAAAATGGTTGAGAGTGTTACAATGGAATGGAATTTGGAGGATAAATAGAGGTTTAGGGTGGTGTGGGTGGGATTTACAAAAGGAAAAATAGAAAGTCTTGATTTGGGAGGAAATCAAAAGGCAAAAATGAGGATAGGGTCCTAAAAAACAAACTAAAAGGCTTCAGGGACGGCTCAAGCCGATTTTAGGATTTTAAAGCCTTTTTCTGTGAGACCTATTTCGCCTAACTGCAGGGGCGGCTCAGGTCCAAAACTGGCTTAGGCTGATTTCGGATTTCAAGGACTCTAATTCCTAAAGGCTTGGAAATGGCCCAAAAAAACTACCTAACAAAAATTACAACCCCACTAGATGTCGGGGGTTGTTTGGCTCAAAAGGTATGCCCGGGGGAACCTATCTGGGCCCATAAATAGGGTCGACTAATGAAATTGACTCCGTAGATGGGTCAAACGAATCTAGAAAAGGTTTAAGACGTTGACCCTTCACCTTAAACATGCTCCCATACTTGGGATTCTCAATCTCAATCAGATTGTGTGGAAATACGGTCTTAACGACATATGGTTAGATCCATCTTGACCTCAATTTTCTCAAAAACAAATGCAATCATGAATTATACAAAACTATAATTTACAAAGGGTGAAATGACTTTCGATATATGTATTGGCCATCCTTGTCTTTCACCCATGCCTTGTAAATCTGAGCATTTTCATATGCATCGTTTCAAATTTTTTCCAACTCATTATGGTGGAGAAATAGTCTCTTATTGGCTTTAACAAACTCAAAATTCATTTTCTTGATTGCCCAATAGGTCTTGTGCTTAAGCTCTATGGGGAGATGGCATGGTTTACCATACACAAGCCTATAGGGGACATACCGAGGGGAGTTTTTTATGCTATGTGATAGGCCCATAGTGAATCGGTTAGCCGTAATGACCAATCCTTGTGGTCAGTATTGATCGTTTTCTCTAAGCTATGTTTAATCTCCGGGTTAACTAAGTCGACTTGGCCTCTCATCTAAGGGTGGTATGTTATTCCAACCTTACGAAGAACCCCATACTTCCTCGTGAGGTTGGAAAATGGACCATTGAAAAAATGGGTTCCGTTGTCACTATTGATCACCTTCGGAGTACTGAAATGAGAAAGTACGTGTCCCTTTAGGAAATTTTGGACCGCCCTATAATCATTTGTCCGCAACGCTATTGCTTCCACCCATTTGGAAACGTAGTCAACCATGACAAGGATGTATAGTTTACCAAAAGATTAGGGAAATGGGTCCATAAAGTCAATTCCCCAATAATCGAAAACCTCAATTTCTACTATGGGGGACACTGGCATCATGTTCCATTAAGTAATAGCACATAACTTTTGGTAATGCTCACATGGTGTGCAGAATTCTTGTGCATCCTGAAAAAGCGTGGGCCTATAGAGTCCTCATTAAAGAATTTTTATGGCACTTTTCTTGGAGGAAAATTGGCCTCCACACGCTTTCGAATGAGAAAATTGGATGACACTTGCTATTTTGTCATCTGGGATACATTTTCGAATGATTTGGTCTGTGCAATACTTAAATAAGTATGAATCATCAGAGAAAACCATGCACACCCAAATGAAGAACTTCCTCTTCTCTTAAGGATTCCAATATTAGGGGATGGATCCCATCACAAGGTATGTCACGATGTCTGCGAACCAAGGAAAAGAGGAAGTGGAAAATAATTATTCATTCGGGAAGAACTCGTCTATGGAGAGTTGATCTCTATGTGCCTCGAATGTTAATCGAGATAAGTGGTCAGCTATGTCATTCTCTAATCCTTTCTTATCTTTTATCGTGAAATTAATTTCTTGAAATAGTAAGAGCCACCTAATCAAACGTGACTTAGCATCCTTCATGGAAAGAAGGTATTTTAGCACCGCGGGGTTAGTAAAACAAATGATGGGAGATCCCGCCAAATACATTCAAAATTTATCCAAGGCAAAGACTACCGCTAACAACTCTTTTTTGGTGGTGGAATAGTTCAATTGTGCATCCTTGAGAGTCCGACTAGCATATTATATAATGTGGGGCTTCTTGTCATTTCTCTACCCCAAAATGCCCCCTATCAAAAAATCACTTGCATCACACATTAATTCAAATGGAAAGGTCCAATCCGGGGTTTTGATGATGGGGGCGGTGGTAAGCATGCTTTTGAACTTCTCACGAGCTAATTGGAATGCCTAGAATGGGAACTCTTTTGATAGGTAATTGCACAAAAGCCTATATATGGAGATAAAATCCTTAATAAACCTTCAATAATATCCCCCGTGGTCAAGAAAAGACCTTACCTTTTTTAGTGTTTTTGGTTCGGGCAAATTAGCATTCACCTTAATTTTTGACTTATCCACCTCTATGACTTCGGAGGAGCTCGATAACAATCCCTTTTGTAACCATATGATAGCATTTCTCCCAATTTGGTACAAGATTTTTCTATACTCATCAATACAAGACTCTTTTAAGAATGAATAGTCAATGGTCAAAAGAGTTGACAAAGACATTGAAATAATCCATGAACACTGTATGCACCCCATCCTATGACCCCCTAAGAACCTCCTTAGATACCTACCACTCACTCATTTACCATAAACCCTACGTTATATTTCAAAAACTGATCTAGAGGCCACCGGCACTCCCATGCCCCAATTGACTCCGATCAAATTCTTCACCTGAGAGAAAGCAAAATAAATCCTTGAAGGGATCTGAATCCCCTTTTTAATGATTTGGCCTATGCACGAATCAACCTTATGGTTGGGACGAACGATCTGTTTCACCATTGAAAAATGATCTAGAGTCCACTAGGCGCTCCCAAGCCCCATTTGACTCGGTCAACTTTCTCACCTAAGTAAAAGCTCAATGAATATTTGAAGGGTTTTCAATCCTCTTTCCAATAGTTTGCCCAATGCGCGAATCATCATTACGGTTCAGATGAACGATCAATTTTATCCTAAAAACTAATCTTGAGGCCGTCGGGTGCTCTCGAACCTCGTTTATCCCCGATTAACTCTACAAATTGAGAGAAGATAAATGAATCTTCAAAGGTATATGAATACTCATTCCAAAGGTTCTCCCCATGTTCGGATCAGCCTTACGGTACTGACGAATGACCCATTTTACTCCACAGGGTCACTAGGCACTTTCGGGCACCGTTTGACCTTGGTCTACTCTTCAAACCAAATGAAACTAAATGAAATCTCGAAGGGCATTGAATACCCTTTCCAACAGTCCATCTCGTGCGCGAATCAACCTTACGATTCGGACGAACGATCCATTTTCCTCCGAAAATTTCATGTCTAATAACCAATAGACGCTTTTGGGCCCCGTTTGACCTCGGTAAACTCCCAAACCCCAAAGTATCTTAATGGATTATTAAATAGCTCTTAATACCGTTTCTAACGATTTGTCTCGTGCGCAATTCTGGCTTACGGCTCGTATTTTATGACATTTTTCCGATAAACCTATCCCAGATTGTCGAATGGCACCCTCAAGACCCTACTTATCGACACTGTGCCTAAGGGGCTATACCGATAGGTAGGTCCATGACCCTATTGATGAGCATCCCCTTGGCCCTATCAACAAAGGCCATTACCTCACTTTTAAAGGCACCCCTGAACATCCCTCTCAGCAATTCAAAGAACATTCTCTCGAATTCAGAGTTGTTCATTTCCTTAAAAACCAATTCCCACATTCCTTCCATCCTTTTCATACTTCATTTTTTAAATTCCCTCCCATCTCCTCATACCACCTTCATCTCATTTCAAGATCGGTGTATCTACACTCAATATCCACTTCAAGTCATCTTAAAGAGGTCCAATTCTCCATTATTTTCTCTAAATTATCTTATTTTAGTATTAATTGTTTCATTTTTACTTTAGCACTTTACTTCATTACATCATATACCTTAATTTTAAACTTTTTATTAGTAGTATTTGCACATACTTTATTTTCATAACAAAACCATAAAACATAAAAAAGAGGGTTTATATAAAAATTTCAAAGGAGGGATTCTCATTACACATTCTCACTCTTGAAGCATGTTTTCTCTATCCACACATATAAAAGATATCCCCCGTTTGGATTTATGGGTTTAACCCCACCCTATGTTATCTTCGAACTACATGGATTTTTATACCCCTTGTGCTACATAGGTGTCTTGTGTAAATCTCGAGATTTTAGTCCTCCCTTATGCAAACTTGTTATATAATTTTAATTATATTTATATTCTTAATAAATGTCACGTGCTTGTGTCTTGTCCGATTATATGTTCCTTCTTTCATAATAACTTGTGATTTGACAAAAAATTACATTATATTTTGAATTATTTTAATGGAAACACTTCTAAGAATGAATTCACTCTGTCCTTGTCCATGACACGAGTTGAACGATTTCATTATCCAACTATGTTATGCACATAAGTACACACTTCACAGAGTCTAATAGGAAAGCATTAACACATGCCCACGAGAGATCGAAAGGGTGGGATGGGTGCCTAACACCTTCCCATTCCGTAACTTAGTCCACGGACTTTTGAACTATTTGATTTCGCAATCATCAGTATTGTCCTTGATGTCGTTCTCTTGAGGAAACAACATTTTTTTGCCTTTTTTGTGCAGAATAGGCTGAAGACTCTATCTCTACATATTACCCCACATTGACAATGACCGAGCGCCCCGAAAAAGGGTGAAATCCCATGCGCACGCCAGAGAGATGGAGAGGGGGAAGACCCCCCAAGCTCCGTGGGATGGCCATAGTGATGACCCCACTGGGGACGTTTTTAAGAGAAATAAACTCTATTTCTGTACGGGTGTTATTCTTTTCTGCATGTGTGCGTATGCACCAACCTGTATGTTCCTTTTTCTCCTCTATCTACTTTTTATGTATATCTACCTCATGTATATATCACTTTTCACTCACTCATACACTTCACACACTTATGTATACTCTCCATGTACATTTCACACACTTACACTTAGCTTCACTTTTACTCACATGCTTCATACACCACTTAGAATATCCATGCTTAGGCTTCACTAGCACACACCCACATTCCCTACACTTGTATATGTATCCATGCTCACTTACACATACAACACTAGGGGTGACCATGGGCCGGGCTTGGGCAGGCCCGGTCGGGCTCGGGCCGGGCCTATAAAAATACGAGTTAACCCAGGCCCGAAACGGGCCTTACTATGTAGACCCAAGCCCGCTAAAATTTGAAAACAATTTAACCAGGCCCGTTTGCCAAGCCCGGATTCTGTTTCATTTAAATAAAAAAATCTGTGTTTTAAATCTGTTTTGTTAATTAAATCTGCTTTTTAAATTAAAAATCTATTTTTTAAATTTAAAAAATCTGTTTTTTAAATCTATTTTTTAATTAAATATGTTTTTTAAATAAAAAAAACTATTTAACTAATTATATCTTTTTTTTATTAAATTCATCTCATTTAAATAAAAAAAATTGTTTTTGTTAAAGACCTACCTACTTTTTCTTTTGTTAAATCAAAAACCTTACTTTGAAGAAATGAAAAACCCACTAGATCTGCTTTTGTAAACATTCACCAATATTCATATCATACATCATTCACCACCAACAATAACAACACTAACAGCAGGAAACACCAACACTAAAAAAAAAAAGCAAGTCTTCCACATCAAGCCAACTACATATTAAAGCAGGTCTTCCACATCAAGCCAACTAGGACCAAAAAAACCATGGACCTGAAACATGGAAAAATGAAATAAAATCAATACATATTAAAAAAATTAAGCAGTTGTCATGTGCGTAAAAAATTAAAGCTCCTTACCATTATAAAAACCCAATAATGATAGAGATCTTCTTCATCAATCATATTACCGTCATCATCAGAGCTCGAATCTTCATCTTCATCTTCATTTAACTTTATTGATTTTCCTATACAATAAATTAAAACATAATTAATAAAAACAGAAATAAGTTTAATACTAAATGCAGAATTAATAAAAACAGAATTAAAAAAAAGAATAAATACCACTTTTGTCTCTTGCTCTCATCCAATCTTGGAAACATATCAAAGCTTCTACCGTGTTTGAATGCAACGAACTTCGAAAACGGCTTAACACTCGACGTCCCGTGCTAAAAGCTGATTCAGATGCAACAGAAGAGACCGGGATAGACAGGATATCACGGGCCATGTTGGCAAGGTCGGGGTATCTTTGGGAAGAAGAACACCAATACTCTAAAATATCTAACTTACTATTAATATCAAAGCTTGGCTCTTCCAAATAAATATCAAGTTGAGATTTCTCTGTGTGCAACCTACACCTTGTACCTTGAAACGAATCATAATCCTCAAACCCTTCGCTTTCCCCGCCAATTCTATCACTAGACAACCGATTAGGCATAGAATGGCTGGGTGATGATTTTTGTATGTACTCATTAAACAAACTATAGAGAGTGCTAACAATTGTATTAATATGATATTCAGCCCCACTAGGGCCACTACCATATATCTTAGTGTAGCAATACTCTACAAATTTGACCTTATATCGAGGATCTAAAATAGCAGCACATGACAAAATCAAGCTATACTCGTACCAATATTTATCAAATTTTTCTTGCATTTCCTTCACCATATCCGTCATAAAGTTGGGTGGACCCCTTATAACATCTAACAAGCGGGAATGAATCCTCCACACACATCTAAAATATATATTTGCACTAGGATATTTTATTCCTGAAAACATGCATGTAACCTCATAAAAAGGTTTAAGAAATGTGTGCATCACGTTCACCCTTTCCCATTCGTCCAAAGATAATTTCGTTGTGAAATTAGAATCTCTCCTACCCAAATGCAAAAACACTTCTTTATAATAAAGAGCACAATCAATCATGTCATATGTAGTATTCCACCTAGTTGGACAATCAGTTTTCAATTTTCTTCCACTATTTAAATTAAAACTAGAAGCCATGTTCTCAAAATTTTTCCTTCTCAAACTGGACCGCTACACATACTTGATACTAAGACGAAGTTTACTAATAGAATCATCGATGAGATTCATACCCTCTTGCACGATAAGATTTAGTATGTGAGCACAACATCGGACTTGAAAAAATGAACCACCACAAGGAATAAAGCTTTTTTCTAACAAACGGCTTTTAAGAGTTGATGCCACAACATCATTAGCACTTGCATTATCTAAAGTGATACTAAAGACCTTATTCTCTATATTCCAATTAACGATGCATGATGCAACTGAGTCATAAATGGACAAACCATCATATGGAGGCGGGAGATATTTAAACCGTAAAATTCTTTTTTGCAACTTCCAATTAGAATCAATAAAATGGGCAGTATCACACACAAAATGATCCTCTCTAATGGACGACCATGTATCCGAAAATGCAACTTTTTACCTTTGACAAAGTATCATGCATATTTAATTTCTCTTTAGCATATAAAGACATGATATCCCTCTTAATGGTTTTACGACCCACCATCTTAAATTGGGGACACGCAGCAGCCATTACACGCCTAAAACCATACGATTCAACAATTTTAAATGGACGTTCATCATACACAATCATCAAACCAATTTCCCTACGAATTTTTTCTTGATCAAATTTCTAGGTTACTATAGAAGTCTTCCCATCAGGTAATTGTTCAGTATCGACCATAAATTGTCGTATATCTTTATTAGCACGACCCAAACATTTTTTTATCAATGTGACGTATCAAGTGAGATGTTCCATTTTTTGAAGCAGCAACAAAAAGAGCTTTACAATACTTACATTGAGCCTTAATATCCTTTTTGTCTTCAGCAGGTAGCTTATCAAAATGCAACCAAACTCTTGATGTTGTTTTCGGTTTCTTTTCCGTGTCTTTACCTCCATCATCATCCCTAGCTGTTAACATAATAATAACAGAACTGTTAGAACATACAAATAAATAAATAAGCATCTGTAAATGACAACAAATAAAAATCTGTATAACTAACAAAACAGACTTGTATAACTAAAAAATCTGTATAACTAAAATCTGTACAAATAAAAATCTGTATAACTAAAATCTGTATAACTAACAAAACATACTTGTATAACTAAAAAATCTGTACAAAAATCAAACCCCAATCGCCCATAAATCAACAAAAATCTGTAAAAAAAGGATATTAAGCCAACCTTTACAAAAATCAAAGCCCAATCGACTATAAATCAAACCCCAATCTGTACAAAAATCAAACCCCAATCTGCCATAAATAAAACCCCAATCGACCATAAATAAACATAAATAAAACATAAATAAAACCCCAATCTCAACTATTCGAACATAAATCAACAAGACTTACGACGCTTGCCGATTTGTTCCCCTTCTCGCGTATTTATTGTATCCATGGCTAGTAGGTAGAGATCGGTATGAAGATCGTGTAGTGTAGCTAGAGGAGATTGAAGATCGTGTAGTGTAGGTACTGTGTGCGTAGACGAGATTGAAGATCGGGTTGGGGTTGAGATCGAAGAAGAAAAGATTTAGAGAGATAGAGAGGGGACGACGGCTGCGTTGCAGCTCTAACCCATTAGGGTTTTTAGCGTGTGTTCTTGATAAATGAGAGGCGTGATGACGACGGCTGCAAACCCATTAGGGTTTTTTTCTTAATAAATGAGAGAGAGAGACGTGTGTTTTTCTTGATAAATGAGATAGAGAGAGGCGTGTGTTTTTTTAACCCATTAGCCTTGGCCTTTTAGGTATAAGTTTATATATTTGTAAAAGTTCCCACTTTATATATTTAATTATAATTTTGTAATCTCAAACTTTAATAATAAATTAATATATATATATATATAAACATTAATATATATATATATATATATATATATATATATATATATATATATATATATATATATATATATATATATATATCCCGGGCCTCGGGCCGGGTCGGGCCTTAACGGGCTTAAGAATTCATGCCCAAGCCCGCCCGTAAAAAAATCGGGCCTATAAAATTATACCAAGCCCGCTTTGCGGGCCTATTCACATTACCCAAGCCCTATTTTTTTATTGGGCGGGTTGGGCGGGCTTGACGGGCCTCGGGCCTATAGCCACCCCTACAACACACCACTTGCAGTTGATCTATGTATAGGCTCACTACCACCCACACTTTTTTAATATTCACATGTCACTCGCTCTCATGTTTGTATCCATGCTTACCCATCATCATGCATAGTATAGTCTTCACGCTTCATGCTAGATTTACTTTTCATAAATACTTGTATGTGCTCCCTTGTTAGTGTAGTATTCCCTTCACTCATCATACAAGAAAAATAAAAAATAATCTCTCCATAATATGCTAATTAAAACTCATGCATTTTTGCACACTACATCACCAAGAGCATGATGATATTGACCAAAATTTTATCCCGCACTGGGGGGGGTCATTTCGTGATGGGCACTGGTCCTGCGGGGCACAATTAGCCTAAGCGATATAAATCTCACCTTCCATTGGCTTCATACCCTTGACGTATATCGAACAGTTCCCTCCACATCGTACCGCTTGACCAAACTTATGATGGGAGGTATATAGCAGGGAACTCGTTCACATAAGTCGAGTATATCGAATTCTCTCTCACACATACTGTCCCCAAGAGGTATATAATGAGGCAATTCACGTACACTCAAGTATATTAAATGTCTTGTCCACATGCACTGATGAATGAATGCCTTTATAGGTAAGAGGTATATCGTGGAAGTTATGCCAAAAGGGAGAACCCTTCCACTAACCCAACAATTGCACAAACTTCATATAGGCGATAAAACTAGGGCACTCATATTTAGTTTTCCAATTACCATGCAAACTCCATCAAAATTTTGGGTCGGCATATCGCTCGAATTTTTGCGTTATTTCTCCTTTTTTCAAAATAGGACCCCATCCGTGAGCCTGAAAATAAGTCAAATTGTGTCTTATATATTTTCAAACCTTATTTTTCCAGACTCGGATCCTGTTCAACTTTTTTTCTGCATTTAGGCAAAACCTAATACAAGTGAAAACCTGATAATAACACTAATAATAATTATCATGCTGAGATTATCCTCCTTTTACTCTCCGTTTTCAAAAAACCAAAAATACCAAATGCATTTTTTCTCCTGCTTCCAAAATACCAATCTCCTCATTCTTTTGAAAATAATTTTGAATTATTTTCCCTCTCAAGTCGATGGTATACTCGATTTTGGCATGGCTCCCTATTGGCTTCGATCTTCAGTCAAACCGCCCCGAAGCTCCACTGCTTCTTCTACTACTTCATCCGAAATTGGGATCTACCTTCATGAGTTCTACATGGATAACACCTACCAAGCACTACATGTGTTAGCTAGATCAAATGGTCGCCTTAGCCCAACTCAAGGAAAAGATTAACAACCTTCAAACCTAGGTCCATGAAATACAACAACATCGGGCCCGAATTCTCGATGAACTTGAGGTTCTCTTTCCTCATGTTATAGGTCTACCCGCTCCCGAGCTTGTCTGGGTCCAAGAAAAGTATCAGCATGCTCCACGTTCCCCGTCTGCCAATGGGTAGACACCAACTTACCTTGCCCAACCATGGGCTAATTTACCAATGCCTATGGATACCATAGAGGTAGAACTAAACAAGGTTGATGAAAACTTCAAATTACTATAAAAAAAGTTTGACCAAGTTAAGATATCTGGGAACTACATGGACTACACCCACATGTCTCCCTATCCCAAAGCTAGACTGCCAGATAAGTTTAATACGCCAGACATCGAGAAATTCAGGAGAAGCAGACCCCAAGTTATTCACTTTTAAAGCTATTACCAAGCCATGGCCCTCCTTAGTGGCTTCGAAGAGATAATGGCCAAGATGTTTTATCAGACCTTGAAAAAAGTGCCCTTCGGTGGTTTATGCCTCTTAAAGAATCCAGGATCCATAACTGGGATAATGTTGCTCGAGAATTCATGTCTCAGTACAAGTACAATGAGGAGCTAGAGGTTACGCGCCAAGATTTAAGGCTTTTTAAGCAAAAGCCTAGGGAAACAGTTAGTAGCTTCATAGGAAGGTGGAGAGAGAAAGATGTTACCAAAACAAACAAACCCTTCGATTAGGAACAAGTCAGTATTATAAATAAAAACTTCTTGCCTCATATCCGAGCATCCGTAGGAGGACAGTGTTACCCATACTTTTGAGCCCTTCCAGAGGCTGGTGTAGAAATTGAGGAAGGTGTCACTAAAGTGGAATCTGAACCAAAGAAAGTGAATGGACAGTTCACTCCCCTAAAGTATAAGAAACCTACAAGTGCTACAGTCTTAACCATCGATAATATTTCATAACTTTCTACCTCTGGGACACCCGAAAGTCACCTTAATCTTGCCAAAAAAGAGTACACCGAGCTCCACGTTCCCCTGTCCAAAGTCTACTAGACCCTGTTAAGCTGAAACCTCATGAAACCCTTGGACTCCCGTCCATTACCAAATCCATTCCTTAAAAACTTTAAACTCGATGCCTGTTGTGATTTCCACCAATTCACAGGTCATACCACAAACTAATGCTTCCACCAAAAGAATGTAATCCAAGGCCTAATTGACCAGGGTATCATCGCCCCACCAGCTAATCCTAAACCTAATACCACTCATAACCCACTTCCAGGACATAAAAATGCCATATTTAAAAAAAGTGACCCAAAATTTGACCCATTTACCCAAATTATGCCCAACAAATCACCCATCATCCCTATAATCTCACCCAAACTGCTCAAGATTTTCCCATATTTTTCCTACACCCTACTTTCTTTATCACTCCTTACAAGGGCCTGCATCGCTGCCCGCACCCGGTCTGAAGGAGGAGTGTAAGGACATTATTTTCTTTGTCCGTTATCCATTTAGTATGTCATATACCTCTACACCGTCGAAGAGCATTCAAGCATCAAAGATGGATCCGAATATCAAGTTCTTCCACATTCAAGACTCCGCGAGGTTAATTTTGGTAAGGTTGAGTTTTAATTCCTTAGCATTTCACTTAAAGTGTTGGGATTTTTTTTATCAAATATGTTCTAAAGATTTTGTTCTTACCGTAGAAAAATCATAACTAATTCATAAAAAATCAGAAAAATACGAAACTAGTGGCCACGCGTTCGTATCGAAGTTATCTACTATCATGGCCTGAGATCTCATTTGATATGTCGTTCAACTGACCTGCCTATGTTGTTCAAATGACATAGCTATCTCGCGAGAAGTTGTCGCGCGATGTCGTTCAAATGACAATGCCTTTTCGTTCAAGAGACTTCAACCTTGCTCGAGCGACGCACCGCCTTAAGTTTTTTATAAATAGGCTTTTCCAACTCCATTTTTCAAGAGAAGACCTGCATATTTTCAATAGACGAAACTGCTACTATAGAAACGATTTTTGTCTTCTTCTTTTAGGTTTTAAATCTTTTGTTTTCAATTCACAAAACATCCCAATCTTTTAGTGAATTGTTTTGGAACCCTAGATTCAAGTTTGTTAAAACTTCACCTTTATGGGGAGAACTCTACAACCGGAGAGATGCGTGCTATTGTGGAGGGAGTCTATATGAAGTTACTCGTGGGAGGATAACTTACACCATGAAGACTGCGGGTCTAGGACTGTGTATCCTTGTGGTATAGCTGCGTGTGAACCACTACTGATTTCTAAACGTTACTTTGAAGATTTGATGAAGGCACCGTGCATTACTCTTGTAGGCTATCAAGTTGTATGTAAGTCAATGGTCTTGTAAACTTTTCAAAGTTCTAAAAATAAAAGGTTTTTCCCTTTGGGGATTTTCCTTGAATTTGGTGTTCCTAATATTTGATCTTGTGATTATTTGATTTTCATATTTAATTCAATCACTTAGATGCATGTTTTAGGGTTTAACTAAAATTGGATTTTTTTTAGAATTCGCATTATTCCGCTGTAGCGATTCTACAGGGAGACATAGAGTTACCAGCTGTGTTGAACCAACTCTTAGAGTGTGGGCTGAAATTGCCCACCGAGATGATTATTGATTGTCAAAAGTTCATTGACTTATTCGTGAAAGCTCAAAAGTGGGCTTGGGAATTAGATAAATGGGTGGTACCAGTTAAAGAAGTTGGTCTAGATGATATGGTACAGATCATGTCCAATACGTTTCAATAGACAAGTGAAATTTATAGAATTTTTTAAATGCTCATCACTTTGAAGCTTCAAAGACGGTTGGCCCGTTCATTCCTGCACCGCCCCACTGAGTGGGAAGATTTATATAATGAATTCATTAAGGTTATCGAGTGAATTGATTACTCTTATTAAGAAAACATAGTCACCACAGGATGGGGTGATGATTTTGACAGCTCAGATGATGAACCAAGTCAGCAAGAAGTCAGTCCAGTAGCCAGCCTATGTGGAATGATATCCTTCAAAGATTTATTGGGAAAATCAATAAGGTGTCCATTCAGTCCGAGGTAGATGAAGCCATATGGTTCTTGTTCTTCCCCGCCTCAATGAACCACATGACCAGGTCTGGGAGACACCATAAAGATTTGATTCCTCATGCAACTGAAATAGATAAAAGAAAGGGAGTTACCGAAGAACTTCTTATGCCAGAAATAACCATCGAAGAGATCAAAGTCCTTGATCATCTCAAGAAGACCCAAGCCAATATCACCCTATGGGGGATTTTCATGTCCTTTCAGTTGCATCGGAATGCCTTGATAAAGTTCCTCACCGATTTCAGAGTCCCTCCTTACACTACTCTTGAAGAAGTTATAAATATAGTTGGGTCCCTGACCTCTTATAAAATCCTCTCTTTTTTTGAAGAAGATATGCCAAAGTTCATCCCTAATCATAATTATTCCCTCAACATCTACAGTGAAGTCTTGGGAAATATAGTCCCACTATCACTTGTCGATAACGGATCCGCCCTTAATGTTTTTACTCTCAGAACCTTTAATTATTTGGAACTGAAAGTTAGTGATATCACGCCCACTTCTGATGTCGTTCATGCTTATAACAATACCCGTCAAGAAGTAATGGGGTCCATAAAACTTAACCTAGGGCTGGCCCTATCAATCCTGTCATCGAGTTTCAAGTCATTGACATACCTATATGCTTTAATCTTCTTCTCGGTCGTCCATAGCTTCACAACATTCGAGGGGTATCTTTTTCTCTTCATCAGAGACTGAAGGTCTTCGCTAAAGGTCATGTTATCACTATTTTGAGGGACGCCAACAATACAGATAATGCAGAACTAGCAATATAGTATTGGAAATATAGCATGGGATGAATGACGTGCTCCTCTATGGTTTCATAATTTATCCACTTCCCCTCTCAGAAGGAACAACTTCAAAGATCGAGTTTGTCCAGAACACAACCCTCATGGCAATGTCATTGTGATTCAAATATTTAAGAACATGCACTTCCTGCCCAGAATGGGGCTAGGGTGACACTAATAAGGGATCTTTGAGACCATAGTCCTGGAAGAGGCCTTTTCCACATATGGATTGAGTTACCAACCTTCACCAGATAAACTCAAAGAACTCAGTCGATCGGGAACAAAAAGAAGCTTGGAAGATGAAAAGAATATTTTAGGAGACACTTTGAATGGATGATTTATTAAGGAAGGAAAAAACTTCCCCTTTTGTGGCTTCCCTGAACTGTAGTACGACTACATTGATAAGGAGATGAAATCGGGGTTGGATTTCTTCTTTCAAGACAACAACTCTTGGGCCGAAGACTGCAAACATGAAGTAAAACCTCTCACCGAGAAAATCGTGACAAGTACTAAGGACTCTGAGGGAGGAAATTTTGAAGACTCATTCGACTTGCAAACACTGGAGCTGAGTCTCTGCATGATCCGCTCAGACGTGTGTCGTCTAACCCATCCGCTCAAATCAAATCTGTTGACATACCGCTCATCAACTAAAATGTCTTACCAATCCAACATGCCCAGATTCAACGTAACCTTGATGTTCACCCTATTCAAGTAACTTAGCCTAATGTTGTTTTTATTTTTAATGATATTAATATAACTAAGGCTTCTTGTGACAAGGTTCTCAATGTTGTTTTTTCCTAAGATGAAATAAATGAGGATTTTGAGTATCTTTTCGTGCCTTACATTAATTGTCTTGATTCTAATAAAACCTTTGATGATGATGATTTTGCAAATGAACAATTCTTAACTGATTTGAATAAGGAGAATAACAAACAACATAATCGCGTTCAAATTAATAATGATGAGACTGTTGTTATTAATCTTGGTTCTAGTGTTAATCAACACGAGATTAGGATAGGATCCACCCTTGACGAGCATGAGCGTGGACAATTTGAAGAAATACTAAAATAATTCATGGACGTATTCGCATGGTCCTGTGATGACATGTCCGACATTGACTCGGAAATAACTCAATATAATATCCTGACATTTCTAAAATACAAGTCGGTAAAATAGAAACTAAGCAAACTTCGTATCAAATGGTCGCTCATGATCAAAGAGGAAGTGGTCAAATAGTTGAACATGGGTTTTATTTGCGTGGTTGAATACCCAATATGGCTTTCCAATATCGTCCTCATACAAAATTCAGGAGGAAAAGTCCGCATGTGCATCGACTATCAAGATTTAAATAAAGCATCCCAAAGGAAGATTACCCATTACCCAACATTTACATGATCGTGGACAATATAGCTAGACATTCCCTCAAGTCATTTATTGATGGATTCACCGGATATAACGAGATTAAGATGCACCCTGACCATCAGGAGAAAATTGTCTTCATCACCCCATGGGAATTTTTTTATTATATTTTCATGCTATTCGAACTCAAGAATGATGGAGCTACCTACTAAAGGGTTTCCGCAATGATCCTGTACGACCTTATTCATAAGGAGGTCAAAGTCTAGGTAGACGACATGATTATTAAGTCTAAGACTCAAGAACTTCATATTCCTACCTTTTGAAAGTTCTTCGAGTGACTGCGATAATATCAGATACAGTTAAATCCACAGAAAGTGTTTTCAGCGTCACAAAAGGAAAACTCTTATGATTCATGGTCAGTGAAAAGGGAATCAAAGCAGACCCTGCCCAGCTAAAATCCATACTTGACATGCCACCACTATAGACAGATAAGGAAGTTCGAGGAATCCTGGGTAAATTATAATACATCAGTCAGTTCATCATCCAACTGACTTCTATCTGCAAAACCATTTTAAAACTTCTTCAAAAGGATTCAACCAAAGTCTGGAATGAGGTCTGCCAATAAGCCTTTGATCGAATCAAGTATTACCTCACTCTAACTCCGATGCTCATGCCTTCGTAGCAAGGTCTCCCCCTCCTCTTATACTTGATCGTCATAGATAATTCAGTAGGGGTTTTGCCAACCCAATATATTTAATAATCCCATAAGGAAAGAGCCATTTATTATGCCAGTCAGAATTTAGTCGGATGCAATGTTAACTACATTGCTTTGGAGAATGCATGTGCTGCTTTGGTCTAGGTCACATGAAAATTATGAAATTACATGCTTTCCATTATCATCAGACTAGTATCCCAAATGGATCCCATCAAATGTCTGCTAAAAAAGCCTATTATGTCCAGTTGAATGGCCCGTTGGTTGATGATGCTACCCGAATTCGATATTGTGTACATCATGCAGAAAGCTATGAAAGGGAGAGCCATCTTTGACTAGCTTATTGATTACCCTATGGAAGGAACCGATGTTTGGATACCTGAATCACCAGATGAAGATATTTTTTGCACCTCTAAAGAGGACCTTAGATGGTAAATGTTCTTTGATGGAGCTGTTAACAAGAAAGGATACGATATTAGGATATTCCTGATTTTCCCTGATGACTCTCACACCCCCATTGCCATCAAATGAGACTTCCCTTGCACCAATAATATGACTGAGTATGAGGCATAAAATGTAGGTATCAAAATCTCCCTCAAGAAAGGAATCTGACACCTAGACATCTACGAAGGATCTTCCCTCATCATTGGTCAAATCCTTAGGAAATGGAAAATCAAAGATGAGAAGCTCCTACCCTTATATGCCCACCTGGAATCGCTGGCCTCATAGTTTTAAAATGTCACCTTCCATTACCTACCTCATGTAAAGAATAACCTAGCTGACTACCTTACTACCTGGCCTCCATAGTCAATATGCCTGAGGGAAAAATAATGGCCCTTTTCTTGGTTCAGAAATAAGTTATGCCCACCCACTACTACCATATTGAGCTCATCAATGAGGAAGATTATGATATGGTCGGGTTATGGTATTATGACATTTGGCGCCTTAAACATGGTAGGTATCCCCAAGACGCAGATAGGAAAGACCACGTGACACTTCGCAAGCTGGATGCCCAGTACATCATCTGTGATAAAGGACTTTTCAAGAGAAATTTTATGGAACCCATTTGCTCTGTATAACAGGGGATAATGTTGAATAAATGATGCAAAAAATCCATGGTGGGGAATACGAACCCCACATGAATGATCATATACTTGCTAAGAAGATCATCTGTCAAGGGTACGACTGGACCACCATGGTTTAAGATTGCACAACCTATGTTTGAACATGCCTCAAATGCCAGTAGTTTGCCAATCTCCAACACTTACCTCCTCGAGAATTGTACAACATGACCTCCCCCTGGCCCTTCTCCACTTGGGGAATTAACATCATAGGTAAGTTACTCCCAAAGCTTTGAATGGTCATGAATTCATCCTGGTCACCATTCATTATTTCACCAAATGGGACGACGTAGATTCATATGCCGTGTTGAATGTCAAGAAAGTGGCCAAGTTCATCATAAAGAACATTATCAATCGATACGGGGCTCCCCATGAGTTAGTATCAGATAATGGACTCCACTTCGAAGCCAAGGTCATAGGACTAGTCGATGAATACGAGATTTAGAGATACAAATATTCTCTCTATCGACCCCAAAACAATGGTGATGTTGAAGCCACCATTAAAATCCTTAAAACCACCATCATAAAAATGACTAAGAGTTACAGAGATTGGGTCTGCCAAATCCCTTACGCCCTTTGGGGCTACTACCCTTCAATCAGAACTCCTATTGGGGCTACCCTTTATTCTCTGGTGTACGACATGGAAGTAGTACTACTTATTGAACTAGAAATACCTTCCTTGCACGTCATGCTCGAGAACAAAGTTAGTGAAGAATACTGGCGTCAGAGCCGCTTTAACGAATGGTCATTCTTAGATGAAAAGATACTTAAGGCTCTATAACATATACAGGGGTATGATCATCAGATAGCGTGATTGTTCAATCAAAAAGTTAAGGACTACGATGTCCAAGAAGAAGACCTTGACCTCAAGGAGATCATAAAACCCGTTTGGGACCCCAGGAGGAAATTCAAACTGAATTGGAATGGCCCTTACATTATAAAGAAAATTATCTTAGGAGGTGCCACGATGCTCATAGACCTTGAAGGAGAAGAGATGGCGCATCCAGTCAACCTGGATCGTCTCAAGAAATTTTACCCTTAGTCCTAAATCTCGATGCGCTATGACTCTTCTCATCTCCCTTCTATTCTTTAAAAAAATCACCTACCCATAACTACGTGGGATTCGATCCTCTCAAAAGCATTTTCTTTTCAAAATAATACTCATGAAAATTTTCAAAACTCCTCGAGGTACGTAGGTAGCACCTACGTCATACATGGTCATGGTCCCTTTTTTTTTCTTCATAAAATGCTATTCTCTTCTAACCCTCGCGAACGATGATCCATTTAATCATTTACATTAACAAAAGGATTATGTATGACTTAGCAATTTGTATAGATAATTCAAATGAAAAACTTATCAAGAGGCACAATAAATTATGATCAAAATAATTTTTTATTTCTAATTAAGGAATACATCGCTGTTACATCAAGTATTTGTGAAAGGAGTTAAGCAAACCATCCCCTTCCACTGACTAAACCATCTTTAAACCGAATCCCTACTTAGCTTCAAAAAAATTATTCCTAAACCCACTAAAAGACCACAAAACACCAAAACATCACAGTAACCATATCTTTACAAAAATATCACCCCAAGCTTCATAAACATCTCCTTCAACTATTAGATGACCTCACTTCATCATCATTCCTGCCCCCAAAGGTCCTCAAGTCTACCACTCCTTGTTAACACTCAGTATTCACTCCATAGATTGGTACACCCTAACAAGCCTGGAAAATACCACGAAAACTTTGTCCATGGTGTCAAAATAGACGAGTCACCTTTCCCCAGTCTCTTCATCCATGATATTCTTTGCTACTCTCTTCCACAACCACTTTAAGTAGTCCCCAAAAACATGTCAGGCCCCTCCTACAGATGGTAGTCCCCAGACACATGCCAGGCCCCTCCTACAGATTGATATGGATGGGTAGATGGTGGGAGACATTGCCACAAGGAACCTAACATCATCCGCGGTGATTCAGTCATGTCATCCACCAAAAAGAAGTTCATTATGCTAGGGGGCACAATTTGTTCCCATTTGACTTGACGTAGAATCCGCTAGGGGAAATAAAAGGAAGTCTGATGAGGGCCAACCAATTGTACATACCGATACTCTCCAAGCTGCAAGATAGGTTGTAAGTCTTCCCAACATGGCACCGATCAATGAAGACACCGAGCTCTGGGCTCTATAAACCAGTTGGCCCAGTTCTCTACCAATGAGACAAAACTGAAGAAAGGTCGAACAAAGAAATTAGGCACACCCTCCAACGGATACTCAGGAGGGTTCACGAGACAAAATCTCTCTGCAAGCCACATGAACAACATTACCGGTCTCCCCCTCAGAATGTCAGAATGACACTCATTCCAAGCGTTAAGATCATTCAAGGTCTCCTCCAAACCAAAGCAAGATTATGGCGGTAATACATCCATGTCGCTATTGCAGCCACTTGGGGATCAGCTATCAAGTCCCCTGTCACTAATAAAAGCCTCGCAGTAAGGCCTAAAGCAATAGCTCTGGCAAAGCCAGCATCATCAAAGCCCCTCAAGCACACTGAATACATAATGCCTGAAGAGAAATTGTCCTTCCAGTAACCAACAATCGAGCCGTCGAAGGGGAAATATGGGGTAACTCTGCCAGAAATGTAGGGGTAGAATGAAAAAAATTAAGCACGACCACCATGAGATTGAGGCTAACCCCCAATATTGCCGAGAATTCCTCGTAGGTAGGACAAACTTTGTCCGGCCAAAATGAAAGTTATGGTCCTCGGGGTACCAGAATTGTACCGCCACTTCTAGTATATTCCTGTCCATGGCTCGATTACACTACAGAGAAATCCGACGTAAGCTGAAGGAATCATAATCAACATTGTAAAGGTACATGGCCTCCAAACCTTCAAGGTAATAGGAGAACTCTTCATACATAGGAAGAGACATTTGGGGAATAGGAAATAAGAAACAAGAAACTAAATGTCGGTGTTGGTGAAGAAAACGCAACCCATACTCTTCTTTTTATAAAATCATTGGCAAAACACAAAATTTTCAGAATTCCATTTGTCTCCCTACCCTACCAAGTACAATAGAAGAAAGACTAGGGGTGATTTGACTTGACCCCTATGCCGATAGGCAGGTTAAGGGTTATGCCGATCGGCACCCCCCTTATTTAGGAAAATTCCATCTTTCCTCTTTTACCAAAATCAATTTCTAAAAAAATCCTTGTTTTGAAAAACTACCCCCGGGTCATTCCTTTTAAAATTACACCTCTTTTCTATTTTTTCCTCAAAAAAATTATTTTCATTATCAAAATAAATTCTAACCCGAGAAATCTTTTTCCTGAGTTAATCACTCTTACTCCCCTTTTCTAAAAAGAAATAAACATTTTTGCCTTTCATTATTTTTTTACCTAAGAGGGACGGAACCTCCACACATATTATTAATTACCAAATAGAACAGAAAAGCCATGTTGTGGAGGCTTACAACCAAAATGAAAGCTTTGAAACCATAAATGAGGCTTTTTATAAGAAAAGGCCTTATAATCATAGAAAGATGGATCATTAAATAAATAAAAAATGAAAGAAAAGTTTTATGCAATCTATACAGAAAATACCTACGCATAGACATTTCTAATTTTAATATCTAGAATACCCCAATTATTCACATTGATTGCGCCTCTAAGAATTTTAGGAAAAGCTCCAATATCATCAGACCTTAGAGAAATTTGGGACTTTCTTCCTAAGTTAGCCAAAAGATGGGTAAATTGATTACCTTCTCTTTAAATATGAACAAAAGAAATAATGAAACCTCAACTTAAGGACTGAATTTCTTCCACAATATCTCGAATTCTTCAAGGGCAATTCACCATCTTGTTAATCACATCAATAATTAACTTTGAGTCTGATTCAATAATAATTTGATAATCTTTAAGGTCTCTATAGTATTTTAATCCTTCCAAAATAGCTAGGGCTTTTACTTCAACATTGGACTTGTTCCCAAAATATAGACAATAGGCCCATAACATATCTCCCTTATAATTTCTTAAAATATCTCCAGCTCCACTATTACTTGGATTACCTATTGAGCTCCCGTCAGTATTAAGTTTCAACACCTGCTTTGAAGGAGGCCTCCAGTACACAATCCTACACTCCTTTCGAATCTTGACATCCTCTAAATGATAAATTGATATCTTCTTTGGGCAATGAGGGATTAATTTGAAGATGGATTTACAAAGATCTTCAATCTTTATAATCAGTTTAGCAATGTATGGGAATGAACCATTAAATATCCGGTCATTTCTTTGACACCATAAGGCCCAACATATAATAATTGGAAGGATTTTTTAATACTGACATTTAAACTTACCTGGAGATGAGATCCACCAAAGTAGACACTTGCTTTTGAAATCTGATCTAGCATTTGGAATTCCCATTATATAACTAAAATGAGACCACAATGCATCAGCAATATCCCATTGAGTAAAAACTTGATTATATGATTCCACTTAATATTGAACACAACAGTGACATTTAGAAAGCCCATTCCATCCTAAAGCGAATAATTTATCATCCAATGGAAGGAATCCCTGTAATAATTTCCAAGCAAAAATGGATAGTTTAATTGGAATAGCCCTCTGCCAAGCAAACGAGGACCACCAACTTCTGAATTAATTATCTCTAGCTAACTCCCAAGCTGATTTCATAGAGAAGATACCATCATTATTATCTATCCAAATAAACTCAACAGTATACTCACCAAATCTTATTTTTATGCCCATGATTTTGTAACAGACATCAAGTGGAACAATAGCAGTTAACTTATCCATATCCCATCTTTTATAATTTGTCCATAAATATTTCACTTGTATATGAGATTTTGAAGATGTATATTGATAAAGAGGACCTATAGAGCACCATTTGTCCCATACAGCACTACAAGAACCATCTCCTAACCTCCAAAAAATGCAATCTTCTATTGATGATCTAACTTGGCACATTCATCTCCATGTTTGGGAGCCCGTATTCCCATTAGCAAAGTAAGGATGAGCATATCTACAATATTTGGCAGCCATAAATTTGGACCAAAGAGATTTTTTACATATAAACTTACACCATAGCTTGAAAGAGAAGGAAATACTTATATCCCATAAGCTTCTTATATCCAGACCACCTTGTTCCTTTGGTCTAGCAATATTACTCCATTTACACCAATGATGTTAGTGATCTCCCACATTTGAACTCCAGAAAAAATTGACAAACATTCCTTCAATCGTGTTGATTATCTTCTTTATGGGCATAATAACGGACATGGTATATAAAGGAATAGAGGCTAAAACATGCTTAATACGAGTAATTTTTGCCCCAGGAGAAAGGAATTTAGCTTTCCAACCAGCTATTCTTGCTCTGATTTTAGGCACCAAAGGTTTCAAAAATATGTTTCTTTTTCTACCAGAATATATTGGGCATCCCAAATATGTAATAGGAGAATTCTTCAATTTGAAACAAACTTTATCAAGAATTCTATATTCTTTGAAGCGGGCTTAATTTTATTTGACAGAATAATTGAGCTTTTTTGTCTGTTCACCCAGGGCCGGCTCTATAATTTTCAGGGCCCTAGGCAAAAAATCAAAATGGGACCCTTTTGTATAAAAAAATTAAACTAAAGAAAATGTATTATTTGTGCATTTTTCGATGCAAAACCAATTTTTATATAGAAAATCAATTTTAATATACTGATGTCTAATCCCATCACTGGAATTCTCATCAAAATGTTTTTTTCTATAAATATTACGCTTTTCACAAAATACGAGTTCAATTTCCATTTCTTTAATAATATCTATAGACATATTCACACAACACAACATAACAACAAGTGAAAATTGCTAGTAGAGATATTCACACAACACAACAACAAGTGTAATTTGCAAAAACAAAAATTAATCACACAATCACAAGAATCTCAATAAAATTGACAAATCATATTAAGGAAAAATGCTAAAGAGGAACAATAGAACCTGATTTGAGTGCCAATTTGAGAGTAATCTCAAATTTTAATTTGTAAATGCCCAAATAATAAATTGGAATCTACAAAAAAAATAAAAAAAATATTAGTAGTAACACAAACAAATTTATATAGTGGGATATAACAAAGTAAATGAATAATATATACTTACACAAACAAGGTCCAACCAATCTCCAATCAAACCCTAACTTTCTGAAATTGAAGAATTTGAAACCCTAAATTTTTCACCCTTATTTTGATGAGGTTAGTTCAAGAAAAAAAATGGAGGGGGGGAGGAGGGTTGCTCGTTTTTTCTGGGGTGGGGGGTTGCCAAAAATTACTTTTTTTGGGGTGGGTGGGGTGGGGTTGGGGCAGTGGAGGCTAAGGGTTTTGGGGGGGGGGGGGGGGGGGGTAAGAGAGTGTTTAATCTTGCTTTGGTTAGTAGAGAAAGAGAGTAATGTGAGTGAGAGATAAGAAGAGGGGAAGAGAAGAAGAGTGAGAGAATAAAGTGTGTGAGAGAAATGAGAGAGTTACGGTTAGAAGAATAGAATAAGTAAATGGGTTGGATTGGATTGAGTTGAGTTTGGGTTGGGTTGGGTTGGGTTATGATAGTGGGTTTATTGTGTGGGTTATTTTTTAGTGTGTGTGTGGTTTACTACGTTTTTGTTGAGTTTAGTGTATGAGTTTATTTTAAATAAAACAAAATTATTTTGAAGGGCCTTTTTTTAAGTGATAACTTTAATTTTTTTCATAACTAATTTTTTTGGGGGCGTTTTTTTTTTACAACTAATTTTTTTTTAAACCTATTTTTTTTTTTCAGAAGGGGCCCCAATTAATCGGGGGCCCTAGGCAGCGACCTAACCCGCCTATGCCTAGAGCCGACCCTGTGTTCACCTTTTGGCCAGACACCTTCTCATAATTTTGAATAACCAACACAAGCTTTTTTAAAGAATTTAAGTCACGAATAGAGAATAAGATGATATAATTAGTAAAAGCTAAATGGTTGAGAATAGGACCCCCAATGGGGATCTTAAAGTTCTTAAAAGAAGCTTGGGAGTAGAGCTTATTTAGTTTTCTAGATAAAACCTCTGTTATGATAACAAACAAACCAAGGGATAGTGGATCACCTTGCTTAAGACTTCTTTTAGATTTAAAAAAACCTTTATGAGCTCCATATATTATAACTGAGAACCAATTGTTTGATATCACCCTCTAAATCATATCTAAAAATATTTCATTGAATCCAAGTTTCCTCATCACCTGAATTAGAAAGTGCCATGAAACTCTATCATAGGCCTTGGACATATCCAATTTTATAGCAACATTACCCTGATTTTTTTTTAAAACTAAGCATGTGGAACATCTCTTGAGTAATGAGAATATTTTCAGTAATATCTCTACCTTTTTATAAAGCCACTCTGATATAAAGAGATAAGATGAGGTAGAATTCCACCAAGCCTACTAGCCTGAACTTTTGTAAAAATTTTGTTAAAAAAATTACATAAGATTATAGGCCCCATATTATTAAAGTATGGAGGAGAATCAATTTTTGGGACAAGAGATATAGAAGTAAATGAGATAATTTTTGGCAACTCCAAACCTAAAAAGAAACCTTGAACTGCTTTCACTATATCCCTTCCAATTATATCCCAACATTTGATGAAAATTGGCCATAATCTCCACCCATACCTTCTACACTATCACCATTAATATAAAAATGGAAACCTTGATTTCCTCTAGTTCTCGATACCTTGATAGCATAAGGTTTTCCTCTTCTGAGATAGACTATTGGATACATCTTAGAAAATTAGCTACACAATCATAGCATTCATTATCATCAAAAGCTGGCTTGAAGAAATTTATTGCCGCCTTACAAATCTCTTCTTCAACCAACCAATATCCATCACCATTTTTAATTTTATGAATAAAGAGCTTCTTCCTGCTAGATTTAACTGAATTATGAAAAAATCTAGTATTTTTGTCATTTTCATCTAACCATTTGTCTTGGGATTTTTGCCTCCAGAAATCTTCCTCTATGGCACGTTTCATATTATATTCAACACTTTGTTTAGCCCAAGTGTTGGAGATTTTATAAAATAAGTGAGTAAGAGTTTTGGGTGTAAGAGCTTAAAAAGCTTGTCCCACATTGGAAGTGTGTGGAAGAGGTGGGAAGCTAACCCAAATATAAAAGGGGATAGTGTCCCACATTGGAAAATGTACAAAGCTAAGTGTCACCACAAAGCTATAAAAGGAGTGGGCAACCTTTGAGTCCCACATTGGAAAAATATTAAGAATTTGTGCACTTAATAAGTACAAATGGAAGATGAAGAGTTAATTCATCTAGCATTTAAGAGGTTATTCAAGAGACCTCAATACGGTGCGAAGCACCGTACGCACACGCACACGCGCGCGCGCGCGGGGGTGTGGGACAGTGGGATGTAGAGGTGCTAGTGGCGCACTTTGCACTTTGCACGCCGCGTGTCCGCAGTGGTAGAGGGTTGCCGGGATTCGTCCGGATCGGATCGCGGTAGCTCGGGCGCGGTCACTTTTTGGTTGACCCGTGCAAAACCGATTCGGTATTAATTGTACATGTTCGGAAATGACTTAAGACTGTTGGTAATTAACAGTCATACCATTTCGGAATTGACTTAAGACTGTTAATCCAACAGTCACGACTCTTGAAGACAAAGATTTTCATTATCTATAAATAAAGGCTGCCTAAAAACGAAATCAGATTGATAACAAAAACCCAGTTTCAGATTTCCAAACCCTGCTATTACTCTCTTACAATTTTCAGGAGATACAAATTCCCTTATTCTGTTTTGTGCACAGAAACAGAATAAGAACTTGATTGACTGTTCTTCGCTGCTGCATCCAAGGGTTGTCTTCAAATATACAAGTTGCAGGCAGTGCAAGTTGCTTCATTGTATCTTGAGTACGGATTTGCAGATTTCCGTTTGTATATCGAAGTTATTCATGTGGGGCAAATACTGTATTTAGGAAAGTGACATCACGCCTTGAAGATTCATAAAGCTACATTATTGTATTCAAGTTGACATTGTTGTGATACAATAAAGAGTTCTATTTCTGTATTTGCTACATAATTTCCAACAATCTAAATATAGTAATTTCATAAATGGCCGACTCTTCCAAATCACTTCGACAAATAACAGAAGGCTTTGTCAAGTTGGACCGTTTTGATGGTGGTAATTTTCTGCATTGGCAGAAAAAGGTTCATTTTCTTCTAACAACATTGAAGATTGTATATGTCTTGTCACAACCGAAACCAAATGAAGATGAAACCGTGGAACAGACTAGGCAACGCACAAAATGGGAGACCGATGATTACTTGTGTCGTGGTCACATTCTCAATGCACTTGCTGACAATTTGTTCGACTTGTACCAAAATATTGGGACTGTAAAAATTTTGTGGGAAACATTGGAGACCAAATATCTTATGGAAGATGCTACAAATAAGAAGTTCCTTATTAGTCAGTTTTTAAGCTTTAAAATGCATGATAATAGGCCTGTGCTAGAACAATTTCATGACATCCAACGCATCATAAATCATTGCAAACTGAAAAAATTAAATATGGATGATAATATAATTGTTGCTGCCATAATTGAAAAACTTCCTCCTTCTTGGAAAGATTATAAGAAAGAACTCAAACACAAAAAGGAGGATCTTTCACTTGAAGAATTAGAGACTCATTTAAGAATAGAACAAGAGTCTCGAATTCTAGATGGTAAAGAGGAACAAGAAAATTCTGTTTCTAAGGTCCATGTGGTGGAGGAAGGAAAGGAGCAAAAATATGGCAATCATGGAAAAAATAACAAGTGGAAGAATTTTTCAAATAATTCTAAAGCAAACAAAAAGAAGAAAGGAAATTGTTTTCATTGCAACAAACCAAGTCACTTCAAGAAGGATTGTCGTGAGTTCAAGAAACTAAAGGAAAAAGGAGGGACATCAGACACATAGCAAAAATTTGCGGCTATGATATCCGAGGCTAATATGCTTGGAGAAGAGAACTCTTAGTGGGTTGATTCTGGTGCCACAAGGCATGTTTGTAAGGACAAGAAATTGTTCTCTGCCTATGAAACAGTGGAAGGAGATGTTCTCTATATGGGAAATTCATCTACTGCTGCGGTTAAAGGCAAAGGGACAGTGGACATCGAATTCACTTCCGGAAAAATCCTTAGCCTCACCAATATTTTTCATGTTCCCGATGTTAGGAAAAATTTAGTTTCTGGAAGTCTTCTTAACAAATTTGTCTTTAAGCTTGTATTTGAGTCAGACAAATTTATTCTGACTAAGAATGGTACCTTTGTAGGCAAAGGATATTTGTATGAGGGCATGTTTAAGCTCAATATCAATGAAAAAGTTTCTTCTGCTTATATTGTTGATTGTCTTTCATTATGGCATAGTCGTTTAGGACATGTTAATACAAAGAAAATGCATTTCATGGTTAATTTAAATTTAATTCCTAAATATGAGAATGATATGAATGAAAAGTGTAAAATATGCATGCAAACAAAAATAACAAGATTGCCTTTTCCAAAAATAGAAAAAACTACATCTTTGTTACAATTAGTACATAGTGTTTGCATGGAACACCTACTAGAGGTGGTAGTAAATATTTTGCTACATTTATCGATGACTTTTCAAAATATTATTACGTATATCTTTTAAACTCTAAGTATGATGTGCTTAATAGATTTAAGACATACAAAAATGAAGTTGAAAATCAGTGTGATGCTAAAATAAAATGTCTTAGATCTGATAGAGGTGGTGAATATCACTTTCCTCAATTTTGTGAAGATATGGGAATTATACATGAAGTTACTGCACCTTATACACCACAACAAAATGGAGTAGCAGAAAGAAAAAATAGAACACTAACTGAAATGGTTAACGCTATGCTTTCTTATTCTGGTTAAGTAAAGGGTTTTGGGGAGAAGCACTTTTAACTGCGTGTCATATTTTGAATAGGATACCTGTTAAAGATAATAAGAAAACTCCTTATGAATTATGGAAGAATAGAAAACCTAATTTAGATTATCTTAAAGTTTGGGGTTGTAGAGCTATTGTAAGACTACCTGAAACTAAGAGAAAGAAATTAGGAAGCAAAGGTGTTGAGTGTTTTTTCATAGGTTATGCACAACATAGTAAAGCTTATAGATTTTTGGTTAGTGAACCTAATGATTCTGTTGAGGTAAATACAATAATTGAATCGAGAGATGCAATTTTTTATGAACAAAGGTTTTCTTCTATTCCTAGAATTAATAATGAAAAAGAAGTTAGCACTCCTTCACAATTATCTGATACTCCACCAGTGGAACAAGAAGAGATTAGAAAAAGTAAGAGACCTAGGAAAGAAAAAAGCTTTGGTCCCGACTTTATAGACTATCTTGTTGAAGGAACTAGAGACACATCTTGTAATAAATATGCTTTGACTCTTAGCGTTGAAACAGACCCACAAACTTATAGTGAGACAATTAAGTCTGTAGATTCAGCATTTTGGAAAGAAGCTATAAATGATGAAATGGATTCAATCTTGGGAAATAAAACTTGGAAGTTAGTAGATTTACCTCTTGGGTCTAAAACCATTAAGTGTAGATGGATTTTTAAAAAGAAAATGAAAATAGATGGAACAATTGATAAATTCAATGCTAGATTGGTTGCTAAAGGTTTTACACAAAAAGAAGGAATTGATTATTTTGATACCTATGCACCTGTTTCTAGAACCTCCACTATTAGAATTTTAATTGCATTAGCATCTTTATATAATTTTGAGATTCATCAAATGGATGTGAAAACTGCCTTTTTAAATGGTGACTTAGAAGAAGAAATTTACATGGAACAACCTGAAGGGTTTGTTATGCCTGGACAAGAAAATAAAGTATATAAACTTATTAAGTCCTTATATGGCCTAAAACAAGCACCTAAACAATGGCATGAAAAATTTGATAAAGTCATTATTTCTTATGGTTTTAAAATTCATGAATCTGATAAGTGTGTTTATAGTAAATTTGCTAATGGTAAAGGTGTGATCACTTGTTTATATGTAGATGACATGTTAATTCTTGGTACTGATTTAGAAAGCATTAATAGTACAAAGAGTTTTCTGTCTTCTAAATTTGATATGAAAGATATGGGTGTAGCTGATGTCATATTAGGAATGAGAATAATAAGGAAATATAAAAATATAATTCTCATTCAATCTCATTATGTTGAGAAGATTTTAAAGAAATTTAATCAGTTTGATTGCACACCTGTTAGTACACCTTTTGAACCACAACTAAAGATGATTCCTAATAATGGTAGAGCTATTTCACAATTGGAATATGCACGAGTAATTGGTAGTTTAATGTATGCCATGACATGTACTCGACCTGATATTGCTTATGCTATTGGTAAATTAAGTAGATATACTAGTAATCCAAGTTTATTGCATTGGCATGTTGTCAATAGAATATTAAAATATTTGAAAGGAACTATGGACTATGGTATATACTATAGTGGATATCCTTCAGTATTAGAAGAATTTTCTGATGCCAGTTGGATAACTGAGCGGGAGGATCATTCCTCAACAAGTGGATGGATTTTCACTCTTGGTGGAGGAGCTGTTTCTTGGGGATCAAAGAAACAAACTTGTATAGATGATTCTACTATGGCAGCTGAGTTTGTAGCATTAGCTGCAACTAGTAAAGAGGCGGAATGGTTAAGGAATTTATTAATTAAAATTCCAGTTTGGCCAAAACCAATGCCTCCAATATCTATACATTATGATAGTGAGTCTACACTTTCCAGAGCTTATAGTAAAGTGTACAATGGAAAATCTAGACATATTGGCCTGAGACATAGTTATGTCAGACAAATGATTACAAATAGTGTAATCACACAGGATTATGTAAAATCAAGTCAAAATTTAGCTGATCCTTTTACAAAAGGTCTTGCAAGAGGACTGGTGTCTAAGACATTAATAGGGATGGGACTAAAGCCCATTAATAATAATCACTCTTGATGGAAACTCAACTTGAAACTTGATATATTCAAGTCTCAAGTTCAATGATTAAAGTACATCATACGACGTGATTGTAAGCACTATAAAATTTAACATCCCAATGATAAGCGCTTAGAACATGTAATGAATAATGAAAGAGGATGAGTTTAACCTTAATAGATTTATGGTGTTTTAAGTTACATGGACACCTATGATAATCTACCTATATGAGTGTGAAAGTGGTGCCGCTTACTATGAGAACTGGGCTTGACTCTACAGCACTCATGAAATCAAAGTACAGACACAAGGCCTAATACATGTGTCAGCTTATATGGATAATCAGTGACTAAAAGATTTGTGTGTGAAGACAAATCCGAATGATCAATATGGATTGATAGTTCAAAGACAAGTCTACTATACTTTCATGGTTAGCCTTGACAAACCTTCACAGGGTATTGGTTCAATTCGTGAGACACCAATGCTTATACACAGTCTTACAGACAATCAAAGATTTACAAAACTTATTTTGAAAATGGTGGAGGAATGTTGGAGATTTTATAAAATAAGTGAGTAAGAGTTTTGGGTGTAAGAGCTTAAAAAGCTTGTCCCACATTGGAAGTCTGTGGAAGAGGTGGGAAGCTAACCCAAATATAAAAGGGGATAGTGTCCCACATTGGAAAATGTACAAACCTAAGTATCACCATTAAGCTATAAAAGGAGTGGGCAACCTTTAAGTCCCATATTGGAAAAATATTAAGAATTTGTGCACTTCATAAGTACAAATGGAAGATGAAGAGTTAATTCATCTAGCATTTAAGAGGCTATTCAAGAGACCTCAATACGATGCGAAGCACCATACGCATACGACACGCGCGCGCGGGTGTGGGACAGTGGGTTGTAGAGGCGCTAGTGGCGCACTTTGTACTTTACACGCCGCGTGTCTGCAGTGGTAGCAGGTTGTCGGGATTCGTCCGGGTCGGATCGCGGTAGCTCGGGCGCGGTCACTTTTTAGTTGACCCGTGCAAAACCGATTCGGTATTAATTGTACCTGTTCAGAAATGACTTAAGACTATTGGTAATTAACAGTCATACCATTTCAGAATTGACTTAAGACTGTTAATCCAACAGTCATGACTCTTGAAGACAAAGCTTTTCATTATCTATAAATAAAGGCTGCCTAAAAACGAAATCAGATTGATAACAAAAACCCAGTTTCAGATTTCCAAACCCTTCTATTACTCTCTTACAATTTTCAGGAGATACAAATTCTCTTATTCTATTTTGTGCACAGAAACAGAATAAGAACTTGATTGACTGTTCTTCGCTACTGCATCCAAGGGGTGTCTTCAAATATACAAGTTATAGGCAGTGCAAGTTGCTTCATTGTATCTTGAGTACGGATTTGCGGATTTCCATTTGTATACCGAAGTTATTCATGTGGGGCAAATACTGTATTTAGGAAAGTGACATCACGCCTTGAAGATTCATAAAGTTACATTGTTGTATTCAAGTTGACATTATTGTGATACAATAAAGAGTTCTATTTCTGTATTTCCTACATAATTTATAACACCAAGTGAAAGAGTTGGCGCTTGCGTTCAATTAAGAAATAATATAATAAACACCTTTTAACCCAAACAAGCCCTAAACATGCAACTAGGTGTGAATGAAACAATATGAAATTATGCACGAGTTATTCAAACACACATAATTGAGGAAAAATCCCCCACAGGGGCAAAACCATTTATTTTCACTATAATTTGTAAGAAAACGGCTTACAATCGGATTACAATGAAAATACAAGTTGACTAAGAATTACCCTCAGGTATCGGATTCTGTAGTCGCGGCTGGAATTATCCCTTTCCAGTAGGGCTGCAATGAAAAGGAAGAAACGGTCCACTTCACAAGGGTTGAACAACAGCAATGATGTTCTTGGGTTACCAAAAGTGACTCACAAATGTATGGAATTTGTGTGAATAAAGGGTATGAATCAATGGACTCAAATACCATGAAGACTTAAGAGTTATGGAACTCAGAAAATCGTGTGTAAGTCTTATCAAACCACTTCCCCGTAGTGGGATTAAATAGAAACTCTTTGGCCGAGAAAATCTGATACACGATGTGTTTGATTCTATCCAGGGCGGATCGGTCCGGGCCTTAGGCGGATCGGTCCGATAGCGGATCGGTTCTTTTAAATTGAAGCAGATTCGGTTCGCAATCGGTTCGGTGCTTACTGGCTTCAAAGTGCACGGCGGATCGGTCCGGGGCGGTCCGGTCTGGGTCTCAGCGGATCGGTTCTTTTTATATAAAGGCGGATCGGTCCGGGGTAGTCAGAAGCGGATCAGTTCGTTTTAATTTCAGGCGGACCGGTCCGGCTGACTGGAATTCTGAATTCTTCCTTTCTTTTGATCTTCGGATTCCATTGATGATGAATGGACTTTGAATCTTTGCAACGGTGTTACGGCTAATGACATATACAAGTATGTTGGACAAAAATGTCCTTACAAATCTCCCCCTATGTCTATGCCGGAACAAACATAAAAAATCCGAATTATCTATAATCACAATGCCTATACAAATCTACCCTTCCATGAACCCAAAAACTGAAAGTGGTACAAATGACTAAGGCTGCATCGTTTGTTCTTCGAATCTTCAAAAATCTCACCGCTTTTCTCATCAGGGTGTGCAACATGGGATTATCAAGAGATGTACCTACACACATGAGACAAAGCAAATACCAAGTGATGTATCGAGTTTGAAATGAGATAAACATAAGCATATATATCAATTTAAGATGATATTCTCAGAATTTCAAAACTCCCCCATAATCAGATAATTCATTCTCCCCCTTTTTATGATGTCCCCAAATAGAAAAATGAGAGAAATAAATCAAGCAATCAAGTACCGGGGTGACACAAGGCATAAAATTACACCATGAATGAACATAAAACAACCAAGTCGGTGATAGCGGAAAAGAATGGGTGTGATCAAAATTCGATAGGAAAATCAAAGCATACAAACATGACATATGTGCACGATGAATATTGGATATTCCTAACGAATGAACTCAAATGCTTCCTTTGGTGTAAAAGATTGGAAATATAATACATTGACTATATCAAATCTACAAATCAAAGTTCAAAGTGATTTCTACACCAATAACGTCCAAAATGATTTTCATGCTTTTTCAGAACTTTCAAGGAAGTGCAAACCCGTTTTTCAATCTCCAACCAAACTCCCTCAGATTTATATTTTGAATAGAGGAATACTAAATTCTCAAACTTTGGAGAATTGATGGTGAAACCTAAATGGCCCAGATTTGGCATGAATTGCTTTTTATTGCCGTATCAATTTTTTCGGGCTCTTTTAACCTCTTAGGACCTCGGATATTAAAATTCCTCCATTTTTTAGGTCCATTTTAACGGTGGCTTTTGCGCAAAGGATAGGAATCAACTTTCGCAGTCCCTCCCCGTTATGCAAATAATCACACAGTCTCACCAAAACGGTTTTTACATGCAATCCAATCTTGTCAAGTTTGATTGCATATTGTACATTGTATAGACATAATTGAGATAGAAACACTCAAGCCAATATGTGATAGACAAGTGCAATAGACAAATACATCCGTGCATGTGTGCAATAAAGGATATAGGAGTCAAGCAAGTAGGAAATATCACAAATTACATCTCAAGGACTCCAATCAATGTTAAGCACATGGATGAAATGATGTAGCCTCTCAAATCTCTATAAAACAGTCACATGGAAAAATGGAATGAAGTTGTGACTTGGCTATCTTAAATGCTCATCCATAAAAGGCAAATCTCTTTTTGAATTTTTCAAAAATTTTTATCAAAATAAAATCTTTTTGTATTTTTCAAAAATTTTATGAAAAACAAAAATTTATACAAAAAGTACACATGACATAACACTAGCAAACAAGTATAAATCATGAAACCACAACTAGTGTATGACAAACATGCAAACACAATCATCTATATGATATGGCAAGAGAAGAATCATGTGCAAGCAAACGAGAATCAACTTGTCTAAAATCTAGTGTATCCAAAAGTGATTTCCTAACCCAAATAGATGTGAAACAACGTGTGGGGGATTTAGGAACCAAGGTAATACTAGACTTCGACATCTTAGGACTTCTTCCAATATCAAAACAAAATCTCCTAAGGTGACCTTTCCTACCACAATGTGAACATGTGTAAACGGGAGGAATGTTACCTAAAGTGTGATCTTTTCTAAAGTCCTTGGGATTAATTGACCCTCTAAAATAAATAATGGTTTTGGCTTTAGCACTAGAAGCATGAGAACAAGATGAGCCATTACCATCACAATCAAACCTACTTGAATCGTTTAAATCATTTTTCAACTTCAAAATATTTGATTCAAGCAACAAATTAGACTCTTCCCAAGACAGGGATTGCTTTTTCAAATTTTCAACAATTTCTAAAAGGGTATCCCTCTCCCCCTCAATTAAAGCAAACTTTTCCCTAAGAGTCTCTTCACGGTCCACAAACTCATTGATTAAAATATTTCTTTCATCTTTAGCACAAACACAAACCATCGAATTTTTAAGGTCCTCCAATTCTTTCTCTAAAAATAGGACCCTTTCATCACTCTCCTTCTTGGACAATTTTAAAGAAACAAAGTCATGGTCCAAGGAAATAAATTTTTCACGATAAAAATCTCTTTGATTTTGAACCGTTTGCAAAAGATCCATCGCAGATTTAAAACGAGAATTTTCTTTTTCCAAAACTTTAATTCTTTTGCAAAGTTTCAAATTCAAATTTTTTAAATTTTCATCACGGTCGTGAATCTTTTCAAAAATAGGCTCCTCATTAAGCGGGTGTTCCATTGAAAAATTGCGATTTTTCACAAAATTAATTTTTCAAAAAAAATCAATATCACACAAATTTTGCGGAAAATAGGATTATGCGATAAATTAGCGTAACCTTCTCTGATACCAATTTGAAAGAGTTGGCACTTGCGTTCAATTAAGAAATAATATAATAAACACCTTTTAACCCAAACAAGCCCTAAACATGCAACTAGGTGTGAATGAAACAATATGAAATTATGCACGAGTTATTCAAACACACATAATTGAGGAAAAATCCCCCACAGGGGCAAAACCATTTATTTTCACTATAATTTGTAAGAAAACGGCTTACAATCGGATTACAATGAAAATACAAGTTGACTAAGAATTACCCTCAGGTATCGGATTCTGTAGTCGCGGCTGGAATTATCCCTTTCCAGTAGGGCTGCAATGAAGAGGAAGAAACGGTCCACTTCACAAGGGTTGAACAACAGCAATGATGTTCTTGGGTTACCAAAAGTGACTCACAGATGTATGGAATTTGTGTGAATCAAGGGTATGAATCAATGGACTCAAATACCATGAAGACTTAAGAGTTATGGAACTCAGAAAATCGTGTGTAAGTCTTATCAAACCACTTCCCCGTAGTGGGATTAAATAGAAACTCTTTGGCAGAGAAAATCTGATACACGATCTGTTTGATTCTATCCAGGGCGGACCGGTCCGGGCCTTAGGCGGATCGGTACGATAGCGGATCGGTTCTTTTAAATTGAAGCAGATTCGGTTCGCAATCGGTTCGGTGCTTACTGGCTTCAAAGTGCACGGCGGATCGGTCCGGGGGGATCCGGTCCGGGTCTCAGCGGATCGGTTCTTTTTATATAAAGGCGGATCGGTCCGGGGTAGTCAGAAGCGGATCGGTTCTTTTTAATTTCAGGTGGACCGGTCCGGCTGACTGGATTTCTGAATTCTTCCTTTCTTTTGATCTTCGGATTCCGTTGATGATGAATGGACTTTGAATCTTTGCAACGGTGTTACGGCTAATGACATATACAAGTATGTTGGACAAAAATGTCCTTACACCAAGGTTCCCTATTCTCTTCACTATGATGAGACTCATATGCCATCTTGGCAGCAAGAAGTTTATCCTCTGCAACTCTAACTGGCTGAAAGATATCCCTAAAATTTTCTCTACTCCATTTAGCTAAATGGAATTTAAGGCTCTTGATATTGATGGTGCATAAATAGGATTAGGAGACATATTTTACTTCTAGTGCTTTTGGACTACCTCCATAAAAGAATCTTTCTTGGTCCATAAGCTGAGAAATCTAAAAGGTCTTTTAATTAAGTCAACAACAGACTACATTTCCATCAGAATATGAGCATGATTAGATTTTGCCTTATTTAAATGATGGATATTAATATTAAAGCCAAAATTCATCAGATCTGCATTAGCTAAAGCTCTATCAAGTCTACTCCATATTCTAAAGTCCCCATTTTTGCCTTTCATTCTCATCTCTATTTTTGCATAAAATAAACAATCTCAAAAAATTAAAAGTGCATATAGTATACGTCACTAAATCAAGAGAAAAATATCAAAAAAAGAATATTCATTCCATATGTGTCTCTTTATTACATATTTTGTAGGTACAAGAAGAAAGAAAAACAAAAAAAATACAAATGGGACTCCACCCGAACCCTCAAACCTTCCCCTCAAACCCTCAACCTCGCGGCGGACATGCTTTCCTCGACAACGAGCGATGGATCCTCCACTCCCAAAACCAAAACCCTCATCAGAAGTGGAAGGAGACACAAAGCAGGAAAGAGAAGACTTCTTGATATAATCATACATGGAGGCCATCCAGTCCTTGTTATCCTGCAGCCAGTTAGTTAGTACTTGAACATACTGTAAGAAAAGAATAACAAAAAAGACAAATCAATCAGTAAAGAGCAAGAAAAATAAATAAAAAAGAGAAAGAGAAAGAGAAAGGATATACCTCAGGCTGGAGGGCCTCATCCATAAACCCCGTCAACCCAGACACCGGCGCATGAGGACGTTGCAGCACGCTCAGTGACCCCCCCTACTCAGTCAAAAATTATAGGAAGGGGGAGTAACCTGAATGATCAGAGCCTCCTCTGCTGCCACCATCATCGGTGTACTACCACCCGTGCTATGGGTCGATCTTTCCGGTGCACTGTTACCTCTACCCGAAATCATGGCGGGGGAAGACATATTCTCCCTGTCATAAATACAGGAGGGCATCAACCAACTCATCACAAATTCTAGATAATCATAACTCATCACCGTACCCGTATAATATGTATAGGGATCACTGATCATCACTTCAACCAAGGCATCATCAGACATCTCCCTCACTCACCTCATATACATAGGGGCCCCAATGATGGGACCAACACGTTTACCTCCACATTCTGCCTAAGAACATTTTCTCCCAGGTATCAGACGTACCCAAACTCATGCACAATTAATTGTTGCATCTTCTCAGGCATTCCCGTCACCCTCATATCCTGCGGAGTCACTTCGAGGTGTATAAGGTCACCAAAAATACCCAATAGAGAATCAATATCTACTCAAGAAATGAAGATGTGAGAAGAACTTAAAAAAGATGAAAGATAACCTGGTCACTCGTCAAGGCATTCAAAAACTGTCGCACATCCGCCAAAGATAAGGATTGATTTGATCGTCGATTGGACTGCTTCCACCACAACATCAGAAAAAAAATCCACTAAAACATCATCCTTTAGGTCCATCAACCCCATATTATGTCCAATCACCTCTTAAAACCACAACTGCAAAAGACAGGAACCAGTAAAAAGAATAAAAGAGGAATGGAAGGAAATGCATAAAAAGGAAAATAAATTCGAAATTACCTCTAGAATGTAAGTGGATCCCATAAAAGTCTATCGACAACACTGGGTGAATACATCCAAAGAAGAATAAAGGGACGCCAAAGTCAATCTCCCCAATGTTACAGCTGGACGTAAGAAATTGTCCTAAAAAAGGGCAAGAACCAAAGATGGATGACGTCGTCGCTCATTTCCACTAAGAAACCACCAAGCAGAAGCAAAATAAATAGACGGATAGTCTATCTCACTTGTCACCCGTTGGTCACGTTCACCCTTCTCCTCAAAAGGGTATCCCTCAAAACAGAAATGCGAATAAAATCCCCCAACACAATTCTACCCACGTCTCTTAGAGTCGCCTGCACCGCCTATGGTGTTACCCTCAATGTGCGGTCCGCCACTATCTGAAACCCCTCACAATTCAACCCCAGCAGCTACTGGACATCTATGGGAGAACACTCATCTCCTCGAATCCAAGATGGAATGTGTGCATAGTGCCCCACCACCTTTCCCCAAGAGCACATAACACTGTAATGGAATGTCGTATCTCATCCAAAGCCTGCGTCAAATAGCCCAAACTGGTGAATGAAACCATCCAGCGCACAATAGTAGGGAGCTTCTGCCAAATATCCTTCAGCCCTGTCGTCCCCCGAGACCGAATGCTCAAAGGAGCTATATCAGTTTTCAAGAAGAAAAGAAGAAAAACCTTCATCAGCACAAAGAACAAAGAGAAAAATAAATTGGAATACCAGAAGTCACCGTACTTATAAATCCATTAGGATTCTTTACCCTAGACGAATGGTGGTATGCAGGCTCACATAATAGGATACTCTTATCAGCTACATGCTTAAAGAGATCAAAAGCATTATCATTACCCAATACAAGGGTCATTAAAGACTGCCACTGTAGGCCGACCTAGTCATCAGCAGCTAACCATTTATATTGTACACCTCACTTAAAGAACTAACCATCTGAAGTCTTGAAGCAAAAAAGACATAGGAACGGTTTTTATAGATATAAAGGTGAAGATTCAAACACTTGAAGGTGTGAAAAATGAGGAGGGTTCACTCCATTTTATAGAAGGTTAAAAGGCTTTCCGATCAGCAACCCAAATATATTGGTAGTCACTTTTTCCTCTTCCCAAGGAAGCTAAGGAGTCCATGGCATTTCTGATTGCCACCCCTTCAAGCCTGCCTATCGGCATTCCCTTTCTGATTTTGTACAAAAAAATGCCAGAAAAATCTAGATATTGCTAAAAAAAAAACAAAATCCTTAAAAAATATGGCTAATTATTTTCCTTGAGAAAATAATTCTTTAAACCACTAAGATCTCAAAATCCTTAGATGGATTAAACTTACACTCTTATTCTCAGCATACTCCATAGCAAAACTAATGATGTACCTACACAAGTCCACTATAATTCCCAACTCAAACCTCAGAACTAAACATCCCCCCAGTGAAGTTTCAAAACGACACAATCCCCAATGGAACCATAAGTGCATCTACACCCCCAAGATAATTTAAATTTCTCCAGGATAGCTATTCCCCGCGCTACAACTTAAGGTCCTTCGAAATGAACTTGCCCTCAAAATTGATCGTCACAGCTCAAGGTCCTTAGAATTGACCTCAGCCCTCAGTATCGATCGTCATGACTCAAGGTCCTCGGAATTGACCTTAGCCCTCAGAATTGATTGTTACAACTCAAGGTCCTCAGAATTTACCTCGACCTGCAGAATTGATCGTCCTAAGAATTTACCTCTGCCCGTAAAATTGGTCATT
This sequence comes from Sambucus nigra, assembly GCA_949130495.1. Taxonomy (NCBI): domain Eukaryota; kingdom Viridiplantae; phylum Streptophyta; class Magnoliopsida; order Dipsacales; family Adoxaceae; genus Sambucus; species Sambucus nigra. The sequence goes on from OX422217.1 coordinate 578,443,259, forward strand.
ACAACTCAAGGTCCTCATAATTGACCTCGGATTGTAGAATTGGTCATTACAACTCAAGGTCCTTATAATTGACCTCATCCCGCAGAATTGGTCGTCATAACTTTATGTCCTCAGAATTAATATCGGACCTCAGAATTGGTTATTATAACTTAAGGTCCTCAGAATTAACCTCGGACCTCAGAATTGGTCGTTATGACTTAAGGTCCTCAGAATTAACCTCGGCCCTCAAAATTGGTCATCACAACTTTAGGTCCTCAGAATTGACCTCGGCCCTCAAAATTGGTCGTTACAACTCAAGGTCATCAGAATTGACCTTGGCCCATAGAATTCGTCTTCAGAACTTGAGGTCCTCAGAATTGAACTTGGCCAGCATAATTAGTCATCACAACTTAGGTCCTCATAACTAACCTCAGCCCTCAGAATCGATCGTCCCCAGCACAACCTTAGGTCCTCAGAATTGACATTGACCTATAGAATTGGTCATCTTTGTATCCTTTGGTCCCCAGAATTGACCTCAGCCCTTAGAATTGGTCATCATGACTTAAGTCCTCAGAATTGATCTCGACCCACTGAATTGGTCTCCCTAGCCCCTTAGAACCAATATTGACACATCCTTGACCATCTGAATTGGTCAACAGACCTCGACCTGCTAAATTGGTAACCTTAGCCCCTTAAAACCAATCTTGACACATCCTCGACCCTCTGAATTAGTCAGCATCGTACTCTAGGTCGATAGAATTGACCTAAAATCCTCTTCCTAAACATTGATGTGGTTTTTATCATTCTATGACCCTCACTTATTCCAAGCTCACTCGTTGAGGGGCTATTTGTAGACAGCCCATCCTAGGAAAACCTCATAACCTCCTTAGGTCCCTATCGCGCACTCTTTCACCGCAAACCCTAGGTCATACTCACCTAAGAGAAATCTTAATAAATCTTCAAAGGGATCTAAATCTCCTTTCTAATGGTTCTCCCCATGCACAAATCGGCCTTACGGTTGGGACAAATGGTTCGTTTCACCATTGAAAACTAATTTGAAAGCCATCGGGCACTCCCGATCTCCTTTTGACTATAGTCAAATTTCTCACCTGAGTGAAAGCTCAATGAATCTTTGAAGGGCTCTGAATCCCCTTTCCAATAGTCCGCCTCATGTGAGAATCGGTCTTACAGTTAGGACAAACAATTCATTTTATCCTAAAAATCGATTTAGTGGCCATCGAGCACTCCCGGTCGCCATTTAACCCCAATCAACTCTCTAGCTTGAGTGAAAATCAATGAATTTTTAAAAGTCTCTGAATACCCTTTCCAACGGTCAGCCCCGTGCGCAAATTAGTCTTACGATATGGATGAATGACCCATTTTACTTCATAGGGTCACTGGGCATTTTTGAACACCTTTTGACCTTGGTAAACTCTTTGAACCGAATGAAGCTGAATGAAATCTTGAAGGTAACTAAATACCCTTTCCAACGGTCCATCTCGTACATGAATCGTCCTTAAGGTTCAGAGGAATGATATGTTTTACTCTGAAAACTTCCTGTCCAATGAGCAACGGGCCTTTTCGGCCCCTGTTTGACCTTGGTCGCCTTTTGAACTTGGTATTAGCTAATGGATTCTTAAAGGGCTCTAAATATCCTTCCCAATGGTATGCCCCTCACATGATTTTGATTTACAGTTCGCTTTTTCTAGCCATTTTCCCAAAAAACCTATCCCTGACTTTCGAATGGCACCCTTAGGACCCTGCCTATCGGCAGTTTACTTGAGGAGATATACTGATAGGAAAATCCAGGACCCTTCCGATCGGCACACCCTGGCCCTATAAATAGATTCCATGACCTCACTTTGAAAGGCACATTGAACACCCTTCTCAGTAATTGAGAGAACATTCTCTTGAATTCAGGGTTCTTTCTTTCCTAAACAAACCATTTCCCACATTCCTTCCATCATTTCATACTTCATTTAGTAAATTCCCTCCCATATCCTCATACCACCTTCACCTCTTTATAAGATCAGCGTATCTACACTCAAGATCCAATTCAAGTCTTCATAAGGAGGTCCAATTATCCATCATTTTCTCTAAATTCTTTTATTTTAGTATTAATTAAATCATTTCTACTATAACACTTTACTTCATTACATTACATACCTTATTCCCAAACTTTTTATCAGTAGTATTTGCACATACTTTATTTTCTTTAAAAAACAAAAAAAATAAGAAAAAAAGGGTTTACCTATAATTCCGAAGGAGAAATTCTCATTACACATTCTCACACTTGAAGCACGTTTATCTCTACACACACACACATAAGAGATATCCATCGTTTGGTTTTATGGGTTAAACCCCACCCTATGTTATCTTCGAACTATATGGACTTTGATGCCCCTTGGGCTACATAGGCATCTTGGGTAAATCCATAGATTCGAGTCCTCCCTTTATGCACACTTGTTAAATTGTTTTTATTATATCTATATTTTGAATAAATGTTATATTTTTGCGTGTTTGCGTCTTGTTCGATATATACATTCGTTCTTCCATAATGACTTGTGATTCGACAAACACTTACATTATATTTTAAATTATTCTTTTTTGGGAATACTCCTAAGGATGAATTAACTCCGTCCTTATCCACAACGCGAGGTGAACAATTACATTCTCCTTCTATGTTATTCACATAAGCACAAACTTCGTGGATTCTAATAGGAGAAGATTAACACATGCCATGAGAGATCGAAAGGGTGGAATGGGTGCCTAACACCTTCCCATTCTATAACATAATCCTTGAACCTTTGAACTATTTGGTTTCATAAGCATCATTATTGTCCTTGATGCCATTCTCTCGAGGAGGCAACATTTCTTTTGCCTGTTTTGTGCAACATAGGTTGGCAACTCTATCTCTACATATTACCCCACATTGACAACTGATGAGCGCCCCGAGAAAGGGCGCAATCCCCCTACACTCTTGAGAGATAGGGAGGGGGAAGCCCCCCGGCCCCCCTCAGGATGGACACGAAAACCTCCAAACCTCTCTCAACCGTGTCGCTAAACATACTTAACATGCACCTTTCAAATCTGGTCGGTGCATTGCATTAACTGAAAGATAGCCTTTTATAGGAACAAGTTCTAAAAGGGCATCTAAAATTAGTTTTTATTCTCTTCAATATCTAATTCGATTTCGTTATATTTAGAATAGCCATAAAAAGAAATAAAATGGGTGGCTAGACAGTCGCTAAAGTAATTGTTCAATAAATTGAAGGGGGAAGTAATCCTTTAGGGTCACGGCATTGAGATTCTGATAGTCAATGCACATGCGCCACTTAGTGGTGGTTCGTTTTTAGATTACTTCTCCCTCCTCATTCTCAGCAAGAGTGATTAATGATTTATTGGGAACCACATGAGTCGAAATCACCCACTTTCTATCTAAGGTCGGATATATGATATTCGCTTACAAAAGCTTAATGACCTCGGCCCTAACCACCTCTTTCATCATGAGATTCAACCTACGTTAAATGAGGACATATTCTACTACCCCTCTCTAAATCTTAACGAAGCAATTCGTTAATTGAAGAGTGATTTTGGTGGGCTTAAGTTCGCCAAGGCCTAGTTGTTCATACACATAGTATGGTAACATATTGACACTTGCACCTAAATTCAGTAAAGCTTGATCGATTTTAAATTCTCGAATCACACACGATATGGTGGGACACCCAAGGTACTTATACTTAGGGGGCAACTTGGATTGGATTATAGATCTCACATTTTGAACCAAAAATTCATTTTTCCTCACAAAGAGTTTTCGCTTTACCGTAATCAAATCTTTGAGGAACTTAGCATAAGCAGGAACTTGATTTATTGCATTGAGGAGAGGGATGTTAATTTTAACTTGTTTAAACATCTCCAAGACATCTTCATTATTAGCATCCTTTTTGGGAGTTATTAGCCTTTGATGGTAAGGAATGGAAACGGGAATTTCACAACTACTTTTGGCTCGACCCGAGACTCCTCATCACTCTCTTTTGGGGAAGCGTCTTCGACTTTTATTGGGTCGGGTGAGACTTCCTTAGAACTTGGAGGTGTGGGTGGGATTATTTTATCAATAACTTTTACACCTCTTAGAGTGGTGATAAACATTTCTTGATTGTGCTAGGGAACCAAGACTTCCGTACTAACATTATGTTGCCCAATAGGCCTTTGAGGTTTTGAGGGAAATTTACCCATTTTCTTGAACACTCAATGATGTAGTCAACTTCAAAAGTGAAGCTTTTATTTCCACAAACATTTGTGCATTTTGATTATTCACATTAGATTGAGCACTCATAAAATCTTGAAGAGTGTTTTCAAGAATTTTCCTATGTGGGGGCACATAGGGACATTAAACCGTGGGAGGAGGTCCCGTTGGAGGACCTTGAATTTGCAACGAAGGAGGAGGAGATTTTAAATACGACGGATAATAACTTGGTGGTGGGGGTGGACCTTAATAATTTGGGTGGTTTTTGAGCTTGTTGGGGCTACCCATAAAGGAAAACCAAGATGGTTTCTTCATTAAGGATTGTACCCTTATCCAAGAAAAATCATATATTACTTCTTGTAAGTATCCATTTTGACGCGACTGAAAATGTGTCTCAGAAGTGCGTTCACTCTAGGCTCAAGTGTAAGCCTGTCACTCAAGTAATAATCCCAGTAAGTCGGGTATCGATCCTCAGGGAAAAAGGACAACAGAGTTGTGATGACGGGAAGAGACGTAGAAATCCTAACTTTGACTCTAAAAAGGAAAGGAAAAATTGATTTGGTTTTGAGATTGATTACAGCTAAATGCGATAATGAAAATGAGAAACGATGTAACTAAATTAATCTAACGAAATGGAGAATGACTGATGATTTCAAAAACTTTTTATTTTAAATGATGAGAGAAACAGGACGGGAATACAATCCCCCAACCCTAGTGTAGTACGGTGATAATATTAATCGTAAATTTATCGGATTGATCTGACCCGGAATTTAGTACTCCCAATCATTATGTATACGAGGTTCAAGCCCGCGTCATACCTAATCTGAGGATGAGTAAATCGGTATCGCGATAGTAACACTCAAATTGTACTCTAAATCATCACGAGTAACCAAAGGTAAACGAGATATAAAGATCCGCAATCATTATGTAACTACACAATACGATCATAATCAATCACTAAATTCATCGGATTAATTTTATACACATGCACTAACACATTAGGTTGGGTTCATGCATCCCGGCCTTTTAAACCTAACCGGACATATTAAACTGAAGGATGCATGAAATAATAACGTTGCATGCGAAAGAAATCATGATAACACTAGATCGAAATACGTGGCTAAGCATTATAAACGCAGAAATTTATTCAAATCACGCAGAAAAATTACCATGCAAGAATAATGATCATAAAAATAAAACTTAGATTACAACTTGAAAACAAACCCGGAAGTGTATTGATCTTGCAGTAATTAATTGAAGTTATGTTCCTAGATGTTTTTTTCTCTTTTTCTCTATCAAAAACTACCTAAAACTATTCAGAACGGATGTTCCTAGGTTCCTACCTACGTTCTCCACTCTTTTTGGAGAGTTTTAACCTAAAGGGGTCCTTTGGAACCAATCAGAATGAAGGAGGAAAATTCGCGCATCAGGACCCCCGGACCGGTTCGCCCCCCAAACCGGTTCGCGCCTGGATTCGAGAATGTTTGCTGGTTTGGGGTGCTTTTTTCTTTCATTCAACACTTAGAATTTTTCTTGTTTTCTTTCCTTTCTTCCTTGGATTTTTCTTCAACTTCAGCTGGTTATAACTCATCAACCGTAGCTCGAATTTGGGTACCGTTTCTTTCAGTGTTCTCGTTGTTCCGAGCTCTTTAACTTTCTAGTTGACTCCTCCTTCGGGATCTAGCTACAGAATTACCAAAATGCCCTTGAACTTGCCTTCTTTGCTTTTCTTTCATTGTCTCGCTTTCTCTTTTGCACTGCTTGCATAATTAACCTGTAAAACATATAAGAGAAGCACGAAACACGAAATACTTGCCAGCGAAGGTTAGTAGCATAAATGTGCATCAAATCCATATAGGTTACATCACACGGGTTCACAAATACACTGAAATTAGGGGAATAAATATACAATATTTATGTCCAATCAAACTCCCCTAACTTAGAACTTTGCGCGTCCCGAGCAATGTAAAAGAATCCTAACAAGGCTTAACTCTTGAAAATCACATTTTATTAGGATAGAATACCTTTTTCGCGGGCAAGCGATTGCATTTAGCGCATGCAACAAGCCTTTAAACCCCTAGATCATCCTAGTAGGACGAGTTGTGTCTCGTGAGGGTTTGCAGAGAATATACCCACAAAATTCGACTCAAAGAAATTTCAAAATACGCAAAAATTATGCAATTCAAACTTTTCCAGAAAATAGTCATCATCAAGTCATATTTACGAGTCTCAAACCTTAGTGCGTGTGTGCGAAGCCAAAAATATAACCGCCAATTTCCACCGATTGATCATTACGTTACTTATTCAAAAATTCGTATTGATTTCAATTTCTCACGGAATGCTCTCACAATTGAATCTCTCGAATTATGGCTATTCTCTCGGTATGCGTGATATAAAGAGTAAATATAATGGATGCAAAATCACGCATACAATTAGAAAGACGAAAATTTTATAGTGATAGGATCTCATCAATGGAGTACGATTTTAAAAACGGGAACATTGCCTCCTTTTCGTGCATTCAATCTCTTTTATTATCTTTTGGAGTATTAACTTTCCACGCGGTAACCAATTTCGCAATTTAAACTTGGTTAGGACTTTTTCGAGGTTTAAGGTATTTTGGGTAACATGAAAAAAAGTAGGGAAGGTTGGAATTGGAAAAGTCATTAATGATGTCCATTTATGCATTTTCAGGGCTATTGCTCATTTTTTTCTTCTTTTTTTTTTATTTTTTATTTTTTATTTTTTTTCTATTTTTCACTTCTTTTCTTTTCTCACTACTTTTTTTTGAGCATGTCTATTTTTCTCTTTCCCCTTTTTGATGCACTTTCCGGACTTAAATTCTGAATTTTCTCATTTTTCACAATTCCGGCTATTTTGGGTTTTGCGGGTTGTCAAACGAAAGGAAAAATTTATTCGGCTCAAATTTGGGTTACAAAAGGGATGATTTCTTTTTTCACAACTTTTTATGGCCAAGATTTTTGGGTAACAAACGATGGCCTACTTCATTGTCCAAAATGCCAATTGCGTTACCCTATGCGTTTCGAGATTAAATTAAGTTTAGAGATCACTTTGGCACGTTTTTCAAGGCAATATTGCACACATTTTTCAAAACCGATCAAAATGAAAGGATTGAGATCCTTGACAACTTTTTAGGCACTGAAAAGAACTTTGAGTTAACAATTAACTCGGATTGATTTCAAAATTCGCAAACCATGATAGGTTTGAATCTCACCGGGTTTGTTAATCTCCACACTTATTCGTTAAGCCGTCAATTTTCGCTCAATTTCCATTTTTGGTCAATTTTGGCTTTGTGTATGTTGAGTGTTTACAATTTGAGACTCCAATTCGACTTTTAATGATATTTTTGAAAATTTTTAATTCCAATTTTTATTTATTTTGAACAAAAATATTTTTGGATTTTTCAAAATTTTATGATTTTTTTGGATTTTTTTTTGGGCATTTTGAAAATTTGTGAAGTTTTAGAAATACGCACTTGTGACCCCCCCTAACTTAGACTTTTGCACTGTCCTCAAGCAAAAAGGACGAAAATCTAACTCAAAGCGAATAATAAGTGCGGAAAAATAAAACAAACAAAGATGAAAAATGCAAGATTTTATAATAACAATGGGAAACATGTGTTACATAAGAAATGGGACAGCAACTGTGAGCAATGTTAAACCACTACAACAACTAACATCCACACCAAAATATAAAAACAGTCATGGGTTCAGGGTGGAGGTGGGTGTGAGGTCCCGGGTGCATTGGGATCATACGGGTCATAAAAGAAGGGGGTGGAGGTCCACCGAAGTGGAGTTAGTGAAGGTGGACTTGGAGTTGGTACATCATTCGGGTGTCCCTTCGGTAAGCCACTTGATCTTGATTGTATTGGTTGAGGAACCCGTCGAGGCGGGACTCAACTGTCGAAAGGCGGCTCTCAAAGTTTGCCCCCGGGGGCTCGAAATCAGAATCCTCCTCGTCATCCTCAAACTCTTCCTCGTCGACGTCCATCATCGGGGCATCATGAGCCTGATCTCCCGTATCCTCGTCGAGAATGGGACGGTCGGGGTGAGCTACTCGCATTTGGCGTTCGCTCCTAGTGGTGGACGTGCCTCCAATGGGGCGGGGAAGTCGAATTTGCTGCCCCGGGTCATCTATTCCGGCTTCCATTAAGAGCTCCGTAATGAAACGGGCATAAGGGAGGGCAGTTTTGCCCCATTCGTCGTAAGAGGCATTGATGATGTCCGCGTAGAAAAGCTGGGCAAGATTGATGGTGCTCTCGGGGTCTAAAAAATGGTAGAGAAAATTGGCGTGACGTAACCGGACCACCGAGTCATTGGTGGTTTGGTGGATGGCGCCACAAGCAATGAGGTGGGTGAATCGCACCGTAGCCGCCAAACCTCCAATAGGAAAAGACTCGCATACCCATTCCTCCCCGGGTGCCATACGAGCAATGCATTCGTCTTTGGTGTGGGGGGTACCATTGGTGGGATATTAGAATGGTACGGGGAGGAGCACCCCTTTAGCACGCATTTTGCGTGCTATGATGGCCGTCGAAAAAGGAATTTTTATACCATCAAGGTATGCCTCATGGAGCGTAGAAGATTTGCGAACCAAGGTTGCATCAAACTGGTGGATGGAGGTTTCAAACACGTGAGTGCTCGTTGGGGCGAGGAAAGATCACCACTCGCGGCGATCAAATAGGGCGGTGACGTCGCCCGAAAGTTGGTCCCAATTAACGAAGCGTTCGATGTGGATTGGGCGTGTAGCCAAGAAGTATTGCTCGGCCCAATGACATTCTTGGATGATTCGAAAAACCCCTTTACCCTCGTCATCAAGGACGGTGGTATCATCATATTTCTTGGGGCGGAAATTTGCTTGGTGAGGACGCGGCATGATAATGGAAAGAGAGAGGGAGAGGGAAAAGATATGGTGGAGAGGAGAGTAAAGTGAGGTGAAATTGTGGTGTGAGAAATGGAGGAGGGGTGAGGGTTAATTTATAGGTGTGGAGGGGTGGGTTTTTTACGGGAATTATGAATGGGTGGGAAGAAAAATGGAGGGAGTGAATTAGGATGAAAATTGGAAGGGGGGAAGATTTTGGAGGGAGGAAAAACGAAGGGGGATGAATGGAGGGGAATGAATTTGGAATAAGGGGGAGTGAATCTGCCAGGTACCCCGAACCGGTTCGCCCCCCAAACCGGTTCACGCCTGGGTTCGAGAATGTTTGCTGGTTTGGGGTGCTTTCTCCTAGGTTCCTACCTGCGTTCTCCACTCTTTTTGGAGAGTTTTAACCTAAAGGGATCCTTTGGAACCAATCAGAATGAAGGAGGAAAATTTGCGCATCAGGACCCCCAAACCGGTTCGCATGTACCCCGAATCGGTTCGCCCCCCAAACCGGTTCGCGCCTGGGTTCGAGAATGTTTGCTGGTTTGGGGTGCTTATTTCTTTCATTCAACACTTAGAATTTTTCTTGTTTTCTTTCCTTTCTTCCTTAGATTTTTCTTCAACTTCAACTGGTTATAACTCATCAACCGTAGCTCGGATTTGGGTGCTGCAGAATTACCAAAATGCCCTTGAACTTGCCTTCTTAGCTTTTCTTTCATTGTCTCGCTTTCTCTTTTGCACTGCTTGCATAATTAACCTGTAAAATAAATAAGAGAAGCACGAAACACGAAATACTTGCCAGCGAAGGTTAGTGGCATAAATATGCATCAAATCCATATAGGTTACATCACTCGGGTTCACAAATACACTGAAATTAGGGGAATAAATATACAATATTTATGTCCAATCACATTGCATTAGCTTGATCGTGAAGAATCACCTTATAGGTCGGGATTAAGGGAAAATCCTTGGTAGAGTGATCATAGATGTCGTAAATAGCACAAGACTCCTCAATAAGAGATGGAATTGGAATGGGGGGTCCCGAATATTTAAATCCAAGCCTCAACTCTCTCTGTTAGTTGAGAAAATCTAATTGACATATCTTCCCCATTGACGAGGTGATACATCCCATGGCTAGAGGAGGTTAGATTAGAACATTGCAGATTAGATTTATTTAGGTCCGATGTGTCCCAGGCTTGAGTGGTCTCAGTACAATATTTAAAGTGTTCCTCGTCATATTCTGGGTCCAAGCCAAAGAATTCCCCATAGCACATGGTCTCCACCATTTGTTTGGAATTGAGTGAAAGCCCATTATGGAAAAAGGAGATGAGTCTTAATTTTTAAAATCGTGGTGGGTGCTCAATAGATCATTGAATTTCTCCCAACATATCTCAAAGGTTTTGTTCTAGCCTTGGGTGAAGGTTTGAATTTGTCCCTTGAGCATGTTGGTAAGGTGTGTGGAAAAGAATTTTTCAAGAATTATGATTGCATGTCACGCTAACTCCCAATAGAAATTTGGAGCCAAGGAACAAAGCCAAGTTTTAGCCTTGTCCTCGGGAGATAATGGAAAGAGTTTGAGGCGTGTTACATCAAGTGGGCAACACGTGCCAGTCGATGAAGCTGGACCATCAGTGTCTCGTAGTTGCTCTACAGCCTCTTGAGACCCCGATGTGTAAATAGCAGAGCATTTCCATGGATTTTATGATTGGGTTTCCCACTTCTTAGTGAGGGAACGATTCTATTTTGGTGATCGTTGATAGGTTGATGCAGGTGGCTTATTTTTTATTATCCCTAGAAGGCTACACGTTAGAGCAGTATGCTAGGCTTTTTCTTACAGAGATTGTGAAATTTGATGGAGTACCTATCAATATTATATGGGATAGGGGAAAGATATGTGTCCCACTTTTGGAGGAGCTTCTAGTAGGCCTTAGGGTCAAGTTGAGGTTGAGTATCTTGTATCAATCACAGACAGACGGGGAGACGGATAGGGTAAACTTGATGCTGGTGTATATGTTACAGATGTGCATATTATACTTTAAGGGTAGATGGTAATAATATATGCCCTTGGTGGAGTTTGCGTGCAATAACAACTATTAGTATACGATTGGGATGGAACCATTTGAGGCATTGTATAGGAGACCTTGTTGTTCACCCTCATGTTGGTTAAAGGTGGGGGAGAACAAACTAATCGGGCCAGAGTTCATTGTATGAAAATGTAAGGAGTAGGAGATGGTCTAAAATAATCCGAATGCTCTCTTGATGACGGGTATTCCACTATAGGATTTTGATTATGTACGTTTGCATTTTGCATTTATGAAAGTTTTGGATTTGTTTCGGAAACCGTGTTGTTACGATGATCGCAGGGAACGAAATTCTGTATAGGAACATCGTATAATGTAAATGTTATTTCCAGTCCCCGACAACGGTGCCAAAAACTTGATGCTTTGAAAATATGGCTTGATTCAATTGTAAATCAGTCACAACAAGTAATAATTGAGCCAGTAAGGGATCGAATTTTACAAGGACTCGACACAAAGAGAAGAACGAGTTCTGGTCATAAGAGTTACTATACATCAAAAATCAAAGTGAAAATGATGATAATTGTGGGTGTGGTGAACTACAACTAAAAACTATCCTAACATGCGCTAAAAAGTGTTAATTAGTAAATGATGGTGATTAAAATAAAAAATCCAAGAGACTTGCGATTTAAAGTAGAGAAAAAGATTAGGGATCTTTCTCCCACCTCGAACTAGCTTTTAAGTGGGTGAGTTTGATTGAATTCGTTTTTATTTGATCATATCTGATGATGCTAAGATTTAGCACCACCGGATAAGTGATAGTGAGCTCAAACAGTAGCAGCCATGGCAGCCATAGAGTTGTGTAAGTGTATAAGTATGTAGAAGGGGATGAGTATAAGAGGAGATAAGACAATGATGTATAGTGGTTCAGCCAATTTGACCTACATCCACTGTGAGTGTGTGATCCACTAAGTATGGGCACTAATGGCCTTGGATACAATGCACATAACCCTCTCTCTCTCTCTCTACTGTGTGTACAAGCAGAGTTTTGACTAGGGCTACAGTTAATGGATCGATCCCCTGTAGGGTTGTAGGTGACAAGTATATATAGGTCTTGGGGGTGTAGTGTACCCCCCAAGTAAGCATGGTGCATGTGAATAATGATCTAGCCAATCCCCTGTTGACACCTGTAGATGCCAAATGATGACATAATATTCCCTCACGTGAGGGTGTGATTCGGTTATAACGGTCTGCCACGTGTCATATGAGCCTGACGCGCACTGTTCCACGCGTGTCCCAACCCACGCGCTGTCATGGTGTCACCCTCGGCCTATGAGCCGAGGCCGAGGGCAAAGTTTCTTCCGGGAGCGAGCCTGGCCCAATTCTGGCCTCGTACTGTCGGCCCCTCGTACTGTCGGCTGGAGCATGGTGGAGGGTCGGCCCCTCGTACTGTCGTCTGGAGCCTGGTGGAGGGTCAGCCCCTCGTACTGTCGTCTGGAGCCTAGTGGAGGGTCGGCCCCTGGTACTGTCGTCTGGAGCCTGGTGAGAAGGGTCGTCAAGAGATTGGTGAAGGGTCGGCCCCTCGTAGGGTCGTCCGTATTGGAGGTAATCCTTATCCAGGCTGAGGGTATAAACGGGTATATCAATCACCCCCCCAGCCCTTAGCCATAGGTGGCATTGAGATGGTTGAGGGATATTTGCTGAAATTGAGACACGTGTGATCAGTTAGGTGAGTGACACCTGTGCAGATACTCATTGTTGTTCCAGTTTCCAAGGCAGGGCGGCTGTGCAGTGCGCTTGGGGCCTTGTGCCCTAATTATACCTTTCTTTGGTAAATGGGTCCACTCATTACCAAAGTATTTAAGAGATTTTCAAACTCTCTCTCTTCCTTCTTCTTCTTTTTCGCGCCCAGACCTTTTCTCTCTCTAGAACCAGTAAGCTTTGCCACTTGCAGCCTTCGTTTTGTCAGGTCTCAGCAGCGTTACTCTCCCTCGTCATCAGGTATTCTCCTTCATTAAGAGCTTTCCTTTGTCTTCAATTCTGTTTGTTTTTTAGGGCCATAGGGTTGCATTTTCTTCGAGTTCCCCATAGCTTTTTCCGTTGCCTTCTCCGGTTAAAGGTTCTTGGACGTTCTTGATGAAAACCTTTGAGTTCTTTTGTTTAATCCAAAAGTCAAACCTGGTCAATTCCCCACTTGTTTGTAGCTGAATTAGCCAAGTCTAGTGTAATTTCTCTAAGTGTAGAGTCTTCCCCTTAATGCTTAGGAGGCTTTACAGCTTAGTATCTGAGTTCCCGTCCTTGAGAGAGAAGCTCTTTACCGAAATCAGACGAATAGAGGAAGAGGAAGAGAGGAGACGAGGGGCCGACCCTAATTGGGTACAACCCATCTTTCCCATTCCTCTTGCCACCATAAGACCATCCGAACCTTCTGAGTCTTGTGGGTCGTCCCCTCGTCCTGCCGAGACATCTAACCCAAGTGAGATGGACGAGAGAGTCTCTTCACCAACTGGTGCTGGAACTTATGGCAGAAGGGACACACCTGACCTTAGCCCAGGCCGAGAGGCCGAGGGTACGGCCCCCTCTGAGGTTGTCCCTGTGACAACCCTGTCCCCCAATGCCTTCCAGGTGGCTTTTCCTCAGGGTCCTCCTATAGGTGATGAGGGGGAGAGATCTGAGGACGAGGACGATGATACAGATGATGAGGTTGATACCTCCCACGCCTCGTCCTTTGTCTCCTCTGTTAGGGATCGAGATCTCCTGATATGGAGGCATATTTATGGAGTGCCCTCCGAGATGACTATGAGGGTTCCCTCTGAGGCTGAGAGGGTCTTCGATTACCAAAAGGGAGAGGTTGCAGTCTATGAACAGATGTTCAAGGTTGGATTCAGGCTCCCTCTGCACCCTGCCATTGCAGATATTCTGGTTGCCCTTGGCGTTTCCCCCTCTCAACTTCCTCCCAACTCTTGGAGGACGATCTTGGGCTATATTTCCTTGTGGAAGAATGCCTTTACCGACGAGCCCTTGGCTGACCTATTTTTGGGCTGCTACAACATCACCTCCTCGTCCAAGCAGCCTGGATATTATCACCTGGGGGCAAGGAGGTCTGAGAAGAAACTCCTCCATGTGGCACAAACTTCCAACCATGATTGGAAGAAGAGGTTTTTCTTTATCTCCGGGGAGTGGGAGCCCGTTGTCGATGCTCCGAGGGTCCCAGGAAGTGGTCTAACCCCTCCATGAAGGCCAGGTAAGACCCTGGACTTAGTCTGGAGGAGAAGGATATAGTAGACTATCTGAGAGGACGAGGGCGAGAGGGTGAGCTTGCAAAATTCGAAGACTTGATGACCCCTCGATTCCTTAAAGAAGCTGGTCTGAGGGTCGGCCCTCTGACAGAACTATGTGAGTTATACTGAACATTTTCCCTTCTTTACTTATTTTTGAAGTGTTCTCTCTTTATCTCTTAACTTTTCTGACATGTCGTCCTCTTATCAGATCGCCCTGCAGGTACACCAGACTATCTTTGGGAAATAACAGCTCCCAGCTTACTGTCTGGACTGGCCAAGAAGAAGGGGAAGGAGCCTCAGCAGGCTCCGAGGAAGACAAAGGCCGCTGGGCCGACAGTGGTGGAGCCGACCACTGATAGTAACAAAAGGAAGGAGCCTGAGGGCCCAGTTGAGCCTCGGCCTGGTTCTCGGACGAGGGCCAGAGTCGACGCCTCTGAGGGGATGACCTCTTCGTCCAGCATGGGGGCCTTCTGGTCTCAAAATCTGGCCCATCTGAGGGCCGACCCCTCGTCACTAATCACGAACTTACGGGCTGCCAAGGCCTCGATGTTCTCTGCACCGTTGGCCTCTGACTTTGAGTTCTTAGCACATATGCCTCCTGCTAAAGTGTACGACTATGGTCTGCACTCCCTTGCTCAGGTATTGGTCTTGACCCACCTCCTTAATTTCATTCTCTCACTAACTGTTCCCTCGGCCCCTCTTGATATCTGTTCATTTTTTGTGCAGTCTGTTTGTGCCCTTACCTCAGCCACCAAATGGATGGCCGAGAATCAGATGAAGTTCCATGAGGCCGAAAGGGCTATTCAGCATGAGGCTGTTTTGTAGACAGAGCTTGATACTGCGAAGACTGAGCTTGATACTGCGAGGGCTGAGCTTGAGAGTGTTAGGACCGAGCATGCTAGGGTCCTAGATGAGCTGATGAGGCAGCACGATGCCGACCTGCAAGCCAAGGACTTGATCATCAAGGATAGGGATGAGGCTTTACTGAACATGGAAGTCAAGCACAAGACTGATCTGGAAGCAGCCATCAAGAAAGCTGAGGCCGATGCTGTTGAGGCTTATAAGACTTCAGATGAATTTCAGGGCTTCGGCCTTGAGTACCTGGAAAGGGGGATCAGGACGGCCTGCCGATGGGTCGTCCTCAAATTTGGTGATGTCGTCTCGTCGGTTCATCCTTCACTGGTGGGTGTTCAACTGGACGACCCCCTAATTGTCGAGGCCCTCAACCAGGTGGAATCCCAAGTCCAAATCGAGGGGGTCGGTGCATCTGAAGATCATCCAGTGCTGGTAACTGAGGAGACCATTCCCATAGATGTTGAGGCCCTGCCCTCTGATGTCGTCCCATAGGGTGGCTGCCTATAGCCCATACCCTTCAAGTGTATTTTTGTTCAATGGCCTTGTAAAACACTTTTTTTTTTTTTTTTTTTTTTTTTTTTTTTTTTTTTTTTAAATAGGGAAATGATCCCCAATCATATTATTAATTTGGGAGAAAAAGCCCCTCCCAGGTGGCACTTACAAGCAGAAAGAGAGATCCTAAAACTGAACAAATCATTCAAAATCTCAAATATAAGCACCCTATCTTGTCCAGCCTTATGGCCCCTCTAGCCATGGGAGGAAGATCCATTATGTTAGTGAAAGATAAGAGAGAATTGGAGTTAACAGCAAAATTTGCAAGAATATCTGCCACCATGTTCGATTCCCTGAAACAATGATTGATTGAGTAATTGAGATTGGAGAGAAAACCTTTGATATCATTAACACACTGACTAAGATTCCAAGGAGGTTTCCAATTCTTGTTTATCAGGTTCACTACATAAGAAGAGTCTGAGTCAATCTGCACATCTGAAATTCCATGCTCCAAGCACATTTTTAGACCCAGCCATAAACTTTTTATCTCCACGTGAGAGTTTGTTGAAATTCCTTCATAACTAGCGAAAGCAAAGATGAGATCTCCTTGATTATTTCTCAAAATCCCCCCAGATCCACTTTGGCCTGGGTTGCCTTTAGATGCACCATCAATATTCAACTTATAACAAAATGAAGAAGAAGAAGACCATTTAATAGTAGAAGGCTGCCTGAATTTAAATTTAATAGATATATTGAAAAGTTTCAATATATCCCTATCAAAACTGGAGCTTTTAGAACTGAAGATCTTGTTTTTGCAAATATCAGAGATGATGGTTATGGACTGTTTTATCACCGAATCAGCATGGACTTCCGAGTTTTCAAAGAATGAATGATTCCTAATTTTCCAAATTTCCCAACAAACAATGTTAGGAATGCATTTCCCAATAAATCTTGAATAATCTTGGGGACCACTTTTAATCCACCAGCTATGGATCATTGAAGAAAAGTTAATAAAAGACATCTCTATTCCCATGAGATTTGAAAAAAAATTCCATATTGGGCTAATTTTTGGACAATGCAGAAATAGGTGTTCAAGAGATTCAGAGTCTTCTCTACACAGCTTACATCTAGAGCATAATCTAATGCCTAGAGATTGAATGTTGTCATCTATAGGAAGGCAGTTATGAGAAATTTTCCAGAGATTGATTGAGAATTTCTTTGGAATGTCGGGATCCCAGAGAAATTTATGAGTAGAAGAAGCAGGGAATTGGGGTTTCGAGATTTCATAAGCAGAAGAGAGAGAGAATTCACCTGTAGAATTTGGAGTCCAGTACCAATTTTCTTCTTGATACCTCATATGAGCACGACAAAGATCTTTCACTTTCATTAAATATTTCCATGTATGAGAAGCCCCATAAGAAGAGGAATTATTTTCCTTGTATCTCTTAGACATGTAAGATGCCCAAAGAGACTCCTCAGTTTTCATTTTCCAGTATAACTTCATGAAAGACGCTTTGGATATGCTAGACAGATCAACAAGACCTAGACCACCTTCTTTGAAGTCTCTGCAAATCAAATTCCATTTTGCCCATTGATGCTTCCAACCATCTACTTCATTACCACCCCAGAAAAACTTACTGAAAATGCTCTGTATTTTGGTTAAAACTGCCTTGGGAGGAGCTATTGAAGCCAGAAGAAATAATGGGATAGTGGAGAGAACATGCTTAAGAATGATAAGTTTACCTCCAGGAGATAGAATCCTTGATTGCCATCCAGATACTCTTGATCTCAAAGCTTGAATAAGCCTATCATAGTACTTTACCTTGTTCCTGCCCTTGAATAAAGGACACCCCAGATATTTTAGAGGTAAATCCTTATGGTTGAGACCAGTTATGGCAGCTATTTTGGATCTAAAGGATGGACTGTAGTTTTTTGCAACTGTAAAACTACTTTTCATGATGTTAATCTTCTGACCAGATAGGCAACAATAAAGATGAAAAAATTCCTTCAGATTTTTAATGCTTCTCTTGTCCCCTCTACTGAATACAATCAAGTCATCTGCGAAAGCCAAATGAGATATCAATGGAGTGCCACTTTGATGGTAATAAGGAGAAATTTTCCCATTATTCATTAAGTTATTTAGGCCTCTGCTTAAGAATTCTGCAGCTATAATAAATAGAGCAGGGGACAGGGGGTCCCCTTGTCTCAAACCTCTATAGGACTTGAAGAAACCACAAGCTTGACCATTAATTAAAACTGAAAACCAATTGTTGGAAATGCTTCTCCAAACAAGATCAATCCACCTTTCTCCAAAGCCAAAAGCTCTAAGCACTTGAATCAAGAATCCCCAATGAAGTCTGTCATAAGCTTTTTCCATATCAAATTTGAAAATAACATTTCCCCCATGAATTTTTCTCCCTAAATTGTTGACCATTTCTTTAGCCAGAAGAACATTCTCTTGGATAGACCTACCTTTTATGAACCCACTTTGATTAGGAGATATGATATTTGCGAGGACTGTGCCAAGTCTAGAAGATAATATCTTTGTAATTATCTTGAATGAAAAGTTGCATAGACTTATCGGTCTTAACTCGCCACAATTACTTGGAACCTTGGTTTTGGGAACAAGGACAATAGATGTACTTGTCCAACTTTTAGGAAGATCAAAACCTGCAAAATAAGAGTTAATAGCACAAATTAAATCATCTTTAATTATTGACCAGCATGACCTGTAAAAGAGACCTCCAAATCCATCTGGACCTGGAGCAGAATTTTCATTGAGGGCAGTAATAGCAGCATACACTTCTTCTTCATTGGTAAAAGATTCAAGTGTTTCATTCATCTCATTAGATATAAGAGATGGAATTAAATCATTAACATCTGCTAAAGGAATGTAAGGGTCTGCTGTAAGTTGATTCTGGAAAAACCACAGTATATGATTCTTTATATCTTCTGCATCTTCCATAAGAACCCCTGCTTCATTTCTAATTGAGTGAATCTGCAACTTCAGATTCTTTGCCTTCACTACATTATGGAAATACTTAGTGTTAGCATCACCTTCTTTGAACCATTTTTGGGCAGCCTTTTGTCTCCAGAAAGTCTCCTCACAATTTTGAGCTTTAAGCAAGTCAGCTCTCCTCTTATGTAATGTTATTCTGTTAACCTCAGAACAATCATTCTCATACAATAACTCCAATCGAAGAATTTCATCTTCAAGGTCCTTGACATGTTGAAAAACATCTTTGAAAGTCTCTCTATTCCAGTTCTTCAATACCCCTTTTAACCTTTGGATTTTCTTTGCAAATTTCTGAATAGCTGGAGCATATATATTTTCTTCCCAAGATTGTTTCACCAGATCAGGAAATTGGGGATGAGAGCACCACATATGCTGAAATTTAAATGGTTTAGGCATGAAATCAAGAGAAGTTTTAATAGAAAGGAGAAGAGGAGAGTGATCAGAGGTTGTTTTGTTTAGATGACTGATTTTTGCATTTGGAAAAGTTGAAATAAATGATTGGCTAACTAAGCACCTGTCCAATCTAGCCATAATAATATCCTCTTCCTTCCTATTATTGCACCAAGTGAATTTGGTGCCATTATAACCAATATCAATGAGCCCACTATCTTCAATCGCTTGAACAAAATCATCTACTGAATCTTGATCAATGTTGTTACCTCCCAATTTCTCAGTTTGGTCCATAACTACATTAAAATCTCCTATCACCATATGTGGCAAATCTTGATGAATGCCTGAAATATAACTCATCCCATTCCAAAGGTCCCTTCTTTCTTCCTTAGTACACTTTGCATATACAATGGTAGCAACCACAGAATTCTTAAAATCTGGATGGCTTATTTTCACAGTTATATACTGCATATGGTCATATAAGATTTGAATGTCCACATTAAATCTCCATAAAAGCCAAATTTTACCATTCAAATTACAACAAGCACCTTCATAACCCCATTTCTTCCTATAGAATTCCAATTTTGCCATATCTACTTTAGGCTCCACAAGAGCAATAAAAGGAATTTTATGAATCTTTTTAAAAAAATTTAGCCTTCGCGTAGATGATTTCTTAGCTGCGCCTCGAATGTTCCACACAATCAAATTTATCATTGGGATTTTGAGGGGAGCAAGTTATTGATACCTTTGGATGTTGATCTGGTGAATCGCTTAAACATTGGATCTTTCATTTTTTGAGACTTTTCTTTAGCTGGACTCGTGTTGAAATTGGCCTGCTGCTTCTCTACACTTGCAACTTGATATTTTTTCTTTATTCTGCCTTCGATATAATTCGCAAACTTCTGTAATTCCTCTATCATAGGAATCTGATATGCAACCTCTTCCTCTTTATCAGTTAAGTACAAAGACTTTGAAGCCCCTTTCTTGTCACAATCAACAATACCTGTACTGTTAGGGGATGTAGAGAAAAACTCAATATCACTGCTATCATTCTCTCCATATTCTTGTCTGAAGTATTTTTTATTTTTGCCTCTTTTCTTAGAAACTTTCACAGTCCATTCCTGTATACCCCTTCCACTTGATTCCTTCTCCTTTGAAAGGCTTTGTGTTTCCTCAATTGTGTCTTCTAATACATCAATATCTTCTTTTGTTTGTTCTTTATTTTCTGCAGAAGTGTCTTTGAGAGGATCCTCTGGTTCAACTTGAATCTTTCTCTGATATATCCTCTTTGAAGTTATCGCTTCATTTTTCTTTGCTATATTACCGTGGTTGGGAAGCAAGAATATACAAGAGTCTTCATTATGGCCCTTTTTACTGCAATTTTTACAGTATTTAGGCAATTCTTCAACCCTAACCTCCTGCCAAAAACCATTTTCTCCACATCCAATCCATATTCTATTGGGAAGCTGCTTTGTAAGGTCAACCTCCACACAAACACGTGCAACACTCGGCCTGTTTATATCAGCTGTAGAGGCATCAATATTTAGTGGTTTGCCAATCAATTGTGCGATGGAAAAGAGAGAGGATTTTGAGAAAAATGAATTGGCAATTGAGGAAATGAAATCCAGATGGGAGATATACTGCTTTCGATATCTGGACGAAAATCAGGGGTCCATTTAAAAACCCTCATTGGAAATCTTCCCACATACCAGGTATCTCTCATCCACATCCTTGTGAAATCCTCTTCTGAGTTGAGTCTTATCAAAACATGTTTATTATCGATCAGTCCAACATTAACAGCAGTTTTGAGAGCAAATGTTTGGAATTTTTTTCGTATATCTTCCATGGATGGCCGACCATGAGAAAACTTACCTATTAAGGCATGTTTGAATGGTTGTGAGAGGGCCTCTATATCAGCATGTGAGAAAATAACGGCTGGTTCCCCTTTGAAAATGGATGGCGGTTTGAGACTGATATTGTGATTATGGGATGATGAATCAGACACCACAGATGCGAAGGATCTAGACCACACTGATTTGATGTCAGGTGGTTTAGGATCAACGTGATGGGGATTGTTGTTTGCCATGCAAACCCTATTTAGGGTTAGAGAGAGAGAGAGAGAGAGAAAAAATCTTCTCCTTTTTCTGTTCCAGTGTAGTTGCCTTGTAAAACACTTGATATTTTATGTTTTATTAATACCATTGTCTCTTCCCTTCCATAATTGTTGTCTTCCATATTTAATTCTTTTATGGTTTGCTCCTTGTTGATGCTACTAACCCCTCCCTCGTCTTTTTTGAGGACCACTGTGGGGTTGTCCCCTCATGTGGCCTCATTATAGCCGAGGGTTCAAGTAACCAAATTAATGATTTTTAAATAAAGTCTACCCTCGTCTTTCTTGAGGACAGTGGTGGGGTCATCCCCTCCACTGGTCCCCATTATAGCCGAGGGATTCACTTACCAATTTAATGGATTTTAAAGTCTTCCCTCGTCCTTTTTGAGGACAGTGGTGGGGTCGTCCCCTCCACTGGTCCCCATTATAGCCGAGGGATCAACTTTCCAATTTAATGGATTTTAATGTCTTCCCTCGTCTTTTTTGAGGACAGTGGTGGGATCGTCCCCTCCACTGGTCTCCATTATAGCCGAGGGATCAACTTTCCAAATTAATGGATTTTAATGTCTTCCCTCGTCTTTTTTGAGGACAGTGGTGGGGTCGTCCCCTCCACTGGTCCCCATTATAGCCGAGGGATCAACTTTCGAATTTAATGAATTTTAAAGTCTTCCCTCGTCTTTTTTGAGGACAGTGGTGGGGTCGTCCCCTCCACTGGTCCCCATTATAGCCGAGGGATCAACTTTCCAAATTAATGGATTTTAAAGTCTTCCCTCGTCTTTTTTTAGGACAGTGGTGGGGTCGTCCCCTCCACTGGTCCCCATTATAGACGAGGGATCAACTTTCCAAATTAATGGATTTTAAAGTCTTCCCTCGTCTTTTTTGAGGGCAGTGGTGGGGTCGTCCCCTCCACTGGTCCCCATTATAGCCGAGGGATCAACTTTCCAAATTAATGGATTTCTGTAGATGTTTCCATGCGTGCTAGGACTGACAACAGGATGAGGGAAACACTGATATTTCTCATTAATTTTCCGAGTGTTCTGTTGGAGCAACTCTCATTACAATTACGGCCTTTCAAGACCTTACAACACTACTGATAGTATTTCTTCAAATGATCTGCATTCCAGGGGTTTGAAAAAGGTTCCCCCTCTAGGTTTTCTAGCCTGTAGGTCCCAGGGATGACTTCATCGATGACCCTATATGGGCCATGCCAATTAGGGTGAAGCTTGTTGGGCTTTTGCCAAGTCTTCTTGAGGACCAAGTCCCCCACTGCGATGGGCCTCTGTTTCACCCTCTGATTGTAGAACCTTGCGGTCCTCTGTTGGTAGGCGGCCTGCCGTACCTCAGCGTTCTCCCTTCTTTCCTCAATCAGGTCCAAGTCGAGTCTCCTCTCCTCCGCATTTTTCTGGGGGTCATACACCTGGACTCTATGCGTAGGAAACTCAATCTCGGTGGGGATGACGGCTTCTGATCCATATGCCAGCATGAATGGGGTCTCCCCAGTAGAGGTCCTTACTGTCGTCCTGTACGCCCACAACACTGCATATAACTCCTCGACCCATCTTCCTTTTGCCTCCTCAAGCCTCTTCTTAATCCCATTTAGGATTGTCTTGTTCGTAACTTCGGTTTGCCCATTGGCCTGAGGTCGGCCTGGGGTGGAGAAAAATTGTTTGATACTTACCCTCTCACAGTACTTCTGCAGAGAGGCATTCTTGAACTGGGTCCCGTTATCCGAGGTGAGGGTGTTGGGTAGACCGTATCTGCATATCACATTCTTCCAAATGAACTGAAAGGTCTTCTGCTCTGTAATCGTGACCATTGGTTCGGCCTCTACCCATTTTGAAAAATAATCAATGGCTACGATGAGGAATCGATAGTTATTGATGTCCCTAGGCAAGGGTCCTACTAGGTCGATCCCCCACACTGCAAATGGCCATGGGGATGTAATGGAAGTAAGAGGCTGGTGAGGGATGGTGGCAAATCTTTGACATTTGTCGCACTTTTTTACGTATGCCGCTGCGTCTTTCCCCAAGGTCGGCCACCAGTACCCCTAAGTGATTACCCTCTTCGCTAGGGATCTACCCCCAATGTGGCTTGAGCACGACCCTTCATGCACATCTTGCAAAATGGAAGGGACTTCTGAGGGATGCACACACCTAAGTAAGGGGAGCAGAAACCCCTTTTTGTATAGGGTGTCTCCGATGACAGTGAATTTTGCAGCCCTGTACCTCAGCTTCTTCCTTTCCTGCCTTGCTTCTGGCATCTCACCCTCTTTAATGTATTTGATCAGGGGGTCCATCCACGAAGCTTCTTGAGAGACATTTAGGCAATTGCCAAGTGTTCCCTCAGCGTCCTCAATAGCTGGCTGAAGCAAAATTTCCACTGGGACCGTCCTCCTGATGTCTGTTCTTGTTGCCGAGGCCAGCCTAGCAAGGGCATCAGCGCGGCCATTATCAAGCCTAGGTACCCTCCTTAATTTCACTTCTCTGAAGCCCTTCAGTAATGACCTCACCTTCTCGAGGTACCTAGCCATCCTTTCGTCCTTAGCCTCGTAGGCTCCTAGTATCTGATTCACGACTAGCCTTGAATCACTATGGACGAATATCTGGCCGACACTAAGAGACTTGGCCAAGGAGAGGCCTGCTACTAAGGCCTCATATTCAGCCTCGTTGTTGGAGGCTTTGACGTTGAACCTCAGGGCGTATTCGATGCCTGTGCCATCGGGTGCTGATAGTATCAGTCCAGCACCACTTCCGCTATCACAGGAGGACCCGTCAATGAAGAGGCTCCACGGAGTCTTTCCTTCAGAAAAATTTCCCTCAGAGAGGGACCCCTGTCTAAAGATGTATCTTCCCTCTTCGTTTTCAGTCACTTTACTTCTAGCGATGCTCGTCTCAGCCCTATCTGTGGGTGTGTCTGCGGATCTGTCTTCTGTATCCGTCTTCCCTAGGGTCTCACCCTCGGCCTCATCATCTTCCCAGGTGAACTTAGCCACGAAGTCTGCCAATGCCTGCCCCTTAATGGCCGTCCTAGGCTGATACACAATGTCAAACTCCCCCAGCTCTATAGCCCAGGCCATCAACCTTCCTGATTTTTCTGGCTTGTGTAGGACCTGCCTAAGAGGAGAGTCAGTGAGGATGACCATTGTATGGGACTGAAAGTACGGCTTCATCTTCCTTGAGGCATGGATCAAGGCGTAGGCCAGCTTCTCCATCCTCGGGTATCTTTGCTCTGCCCCTTGGAGCGCCTTGCTGTTAAAATACACAGGCTTCTGTATCCTATCTTCGTCTCTCACAATGGCTGCACTGATGGCCGACTCTGAGACGACGATGTATACGTAGAGTTGTTCACCCTGCACGGGTCGTGACAGCAGCAAGGGAGACCCTAAGTATAACTTCAGGCCCCTGAAAGCCTCATCACACTCTTCATTCCACTCGAAGGCCTTCCTAAGGATCTTGAAGAATGGCAAACACTTGTCTGTGGCTCTAGACACGAACCTGTTTAAGGCAGCAACTCTCCCTGTGAGTCTCTGCACGTCTTTAATGGACTTGGGGGTCTTCATCTCAACAAGGGCCTTTATCTTTTCAGGATTGGCCTCGATGCCTCTTTGGTTGACAATGAACCCCAGGAACTTCCCCGCTCCGACCCCGAAGACACATTTGGCCGGGTTAAGCTTCATCTGGTACTTGTCCATCGTATTAAAGGTCCTCTCCAGGTCTACCACATGATCCTCTGCCTTCAGACTCTTAGTCAGCATGTCGTCCATGTAGACCTCCATAGACTTCCCAATTTGATCTTCAAACATTTTGTTTACGAGGCGCTGGTACGTTGCCCCTGCATTCTTTAGGCCAAAGGGCATGACCCTGTAGCAGTATGTCCCCTTGTCAGTGATGAAGGCGGTCCTCTCCGAGTCTTCAGGGTTCATGAAAATCTGGTTATACCTTGAGTAGGCATCCATGAAACTCATGAGCTCATGGCCTGCGGTAGTGTCTACCATCTGGTCGATGCGGGGGAGAGGGAAGCTGTCTTTGGGACAATGCTTGTTGAGGTTTGTGAAGTCCATGCACATTCTCCACTTGACGTTGGCCTTTGGGACAATGACTGCATTGGACAGCCATTCAGGGTAGATGACCTCTCTGATAAATTCAGCGTCTTCTAATTTTTTGACCTCGTCCCTGATGACCTCATATTTTTCTCTGGAGTAAATTCTCCTCTTCAGCTTCACCGGCTTCACTCCCTCTACCACATTGAGCTTGTGGCACATGATTTCATGGTCAATCCCTGGCATATCTACATGACTCCAGGCGAAGACGCTTCGCCTTCTCCTCAGCAATTTAATGAGGTCTTCCTTGATGTTGGGCTTCAGAGACTTTCCTACTTGGACGGTTTTTTCCGTGTCATCCTCATCGAGGATGATGGATTCTACCTCTTCCGCAGCCTCTCCTTTTTTCAGCTTCGTTTCATCTCTGGGGTCTAGGGTATCAATATTGTAAGTGGTTGTAACCCTCTTTTGTGCCTCCCTTTCTTCAGCGGAGTTGTAGTAACACTCTCGCGCCGTCGTCTGGTCTCCCTGAACTTCCCCTACCCCGTAAGGGGTAGGAAATTTGATCATCTGGTGGACCGTAGACGGCACGGCTTCAAACCCCTTGAGGGCCACACGCCCCAGTATGATGTTGTAGGCGGAGAACACCTGCTCGTCCATTACAAAGAAACTGACCTTCTTGGTGAGCCATCTCGGCCACTCGTCCCCCATCCTCACATCGGCCTCATCTACCCCAAGGGGATGAACCTTTTCCCCACTGAACCCAATCAACGGATGATGGTTGGGGACAAGTCTAGCACGACTGAGACCCAAGGCTTTGAAGCATGGCCAAAACATCACATCTGCAGAGCTACCCCCATCTACCAAGATCCTCGGCACCTCGCATCCGTGCACCCTGGTAGTGATAACGAGAGGGTCATCATGTGAGGCTAAGAGGCCTTTGAAGTCCATCCTTGAAAACCCTACTATCAGTGTGTCCATATCCACCTTCTTCCTCTTTTCTGACTTGACCTCCAGGGAGGTTGCGTGTACCGTCTTCGTCACTGCCTTTGCCTCAGCCACATGGGCCTTTCTGTCGGTGACCTCAGACCCTCCTCCTGCAAGTCCTCCGGAGATCATTCCCACTCCGAGCGAGATCATATTAAGCCTCTTGACAGGGCCATGGTCGTCTCTCGGCGGGAGGTCAGGGTCGTCCTCATCATCAGAGGGGTCGTCCCCTCTTTTTTGAGGACCTTCTCTGCAGGTATCGACTCGCTTCTTTCTGGGGTCGTCCCCTCGGCCCCTCTTGAAGTCGCCTTTATCGACGTACTTTCTGAGCTCCCCTTCCTTCAGCATCTTCTCAATCTCGTCTTTCAGAGTAAAGCATTTATCCGTCACGTGGCCGTGGTCTTGGTGAAATTCACACCACAGGTTTTTATTCCTTTTGCTGGGGGCTGCCCTCAGCTTCTCAGGCCACTTCAGCGACCGGTCACTCTTTATCTCATTGAGAATCTGTTCACAGCTAACCGTCAGAGGAGTGTACCCAGCGAACTTGTCATCCGCGGATCTCTTCTTCCCCTCTTTCTTCTTCTTGGAGTATTTACTCCCACTTGTACATCCTCTTTCGTCCTCATATTTTGCGGCCATCGCCTCTTCGGCGTTCATCACCTTTCCTGCTGTCGACAACAGTTCGGCCATCGTCCTCGGAGGGTCTTCAGCAAGCCTCCATAACAGCTTCCCCTTTTGGAGTCCTCCAATCAGGGTTGTCATAGCTATGCTCTCCTCATAGTCTTCCACCTCCAGCTTCTCCTTATTGAACCTGGCTATATAGTCCCTCAGACTCTCACTCTTCCCCTGCTTGACATAGAGCAGGTGGGTGGTCTTCTTCTGTGGCCTCACCCCGAAGAAGAAATTATGGATGAACAGGTCGGCCATCTGCTTAAAGTTTTCGATGGAATTTTTTGGAAGAGACGTGTACCAGACATGCGCAGCCCCTGTCAAGGTACCAGAGAAGGCACGACACCTCATCTCGTCTGAGATAGAGTATATGTCTGCCGCCGACTGATACATCTCCACATGGTGGACGGGGTTGGTACTCCCGTCATACCTTGGGGTGACCATAGGTGGCTTGAATTTTGACGGTGTGGGGAAGTTGACTATCTTTGCCACAAAGGGTGAGCCTATGGTGTATCCCCTCTGAAGAGGGTCTCGGCTCTTCAATATATCACCAATATTATTCTCTAACCGCTGGATTGAGTCATTCCAGGGCCTCACAGGGTCGGCCTGGCCGATGTTATCCCCTGCTGCCTCTCCGAGGTGGACGGAGGGTTCTGCTGTAGCAGGCCTGTGTCGGCTGTTTACTTCCCTTTGGCCATCATCTCGTCCTCGGGGTCGGCCATCTGCCGCCTCCCTCCTGGATCTCGCAGCGCTTCTTGGTCTGGACAACTGTTCCCTCAGGTCATTTACTGGGCCTAGCCTCTCAAAGGCCGACCCCTGCTCAAGCGATCAAAAGCAGAGCCTCTTGGACGATCATCAGGGTTTGGTCTCCCACACTTCCCTCTACTGTCCTGGAGGGGTCGTACAGTATTGTTGGAGACCTCATAAGGTTCCCAGCATTCTACTGGGGCTTCCTCTCCCTCCAGATCGTCATACCTGTCCTCAGGGCAAGGGTTTCCTTGCCTCCCCAGGCGTAAACACCGGGGGTCAGCAACATCCCTACGCCGCTGAGGGGGTGGTAGGTCTTTGCGTGGTGCCTGGGGTGGTCCCCTGACCTCATACTGTCCTGGAGCTGCCGCCAGAGTAATCATCTCAGGTGAGACCCCTGGTGGTCTCAGTATGTTCTGGCTTAGAGGTGTGAACTGCTCCTGCATCATCCACTGGCTTGCTGCCAGAGACTTTAGGGCTGCCGCCACATCAGCCATTTCAGACTGGGGTGGTGGCTGACTGGAACTGGGTCTTCCCCCCTCATCCGGCAGGGGGAGTGGTGGTGGTGGCATCTCGGGTGCCATGTGCTTGAGCTATGAAAAGTTGGACTGAAGAAAATACTGGTGAGCTTGAGAACCTTAGTGGGTCTCTTTCAATGGTGAAACACCTCCTCTCAGGGGGAGTGTTGGTTCACCACCAGAGTGCCCAGTGAGGTCAAGCTGTACTTAGGGAAGAGACGGCGCCAAACTGATGATGCTAAGATTTAGCACCACCGGATAAGTGATAGTGAGCTCAAACAATAGCAGTCATGGCAGCCATAGAGTTGTGTAAGTGTATAAGTATGTAGAAGGGGATGAGTATAAGAGGAGATAAGACAATGATGTATAGTGGTTCAGCCAATTTGGCCTACATCCACTGTGAGTGTGTGATCCACTAAGTATGGGCACTAATGGCCTTGGATACAATGCACATAACCCTCTCTCTCTCTCTACTGTGTGTACAAGCAGAGTTTTGGCTAGGGCTACAGTTAATGGATCGATCCCCTGTAGGGTTGTAGGTGACAAGTATATATAGGTCTTGGGGGGTGTAGTGTACCCCCCAAGTAAGCATGGTGCATGTGAATAATGATCTAGCCAATCCCCTGTTGACACCTGTAGATGCCAAATGATGACATAATATTCCCTCACGTGAGGGTGTGATTCGGTTATAACGGTCTGCCACGTGTCATATGAGCCTGACGCGCGCTGTTCCATGCGTGTCCCAACCCATGCACTGTCATGGTGTCACCCTCGGCCTATGAGCCGAGGCCGAGGGCAAAGTTTCTTCCGGGAGCGAGCCTGGCCCAATTCTGGCCTCGTACTATCGGTCCCTCGTACTGTCGGCTGGCGCATGGTGGAGGGTCGGCCCCTCGTACTGTCGTCTGGAGCCTGGTGGAGGGTCAGCCCCTCGTACTGTCGTCTGGAGCCTGGTGGAGGGTCGGCCCCTCGTACTGTCGTCTGGAGCCTGGTGAGAAGGGTCGTCAAGAGATTGGTGAAGGGTCGGCCCCTCGTAGGGTCATCCGTATTGGAGGTAATCCTTATCCAGGATGAGGGTATAAACGGGTATATCAATATCCAATTAAGACCGAACATTAACCATATAGATACGAAGCTCAATGATGAGAGATTTAGGTTTTAATTAATTATGGTGACAAATGGGTTGAGTTTGTAGTAAAGCTTCAAATACAAGCATTACTTGATAAGGGATGTTAAGAGACTATGATACTCCAATTTTAACACATGAGTTTCAATTGAAATGAATAAAAATCAAACCCAAGACTTAAAGTTCAAGCATCCAAGGTGGGATTATGGTCCCTAACCTAGAAGAATTAGCTACTCATACCAACCATAACATTCATCATAATAACAAAAGATAATAAGAGATAATATACCATTTAATATAGTAACAACAAAGCTTCAATTGCAAAAACAAATCTTACAACACCATTATCAAGCCAAGAACTAGTGTGTAATAACTTAGCACCAACTATTTAACAATTAGAAATTAAGGAAGAGAGAGAGTAAGAAAGCTTTAAATGAATCCCTACGTGAGAGAATGGAGTGAAAATGCAAGTCAAAATATCCAAAAATAAAAAGTATGTCTTTTACAAAATTAAATTTCCATAAATAGTAAGTAGGAAAAAAATTAAAGGGAAAACAAAAGGGGAAATTATGACAGCAAACAGAAGGCCGGCTCGGGCTAGTTTTCAAAAATTTAGGTCCTTTTATTTGCCAAAGGTAGGAGAAAAGGGCCTTATTTCAATTTGCACAAAAGACGTCAAATGGAAATCATCGTAAAATCTTCATTAGAACTCGAATTGATGAGCAATCAGTGGCCATGCGAAGAACACTCGATGGGAAATGTGTACATGTTATTATACTACCCGGACACCGTAGTTTGAAATTACAAAACTTCCCCTGAATTTTCATTTCTCGACGAGACTTTCCCAAAAATCAGCCAAACTTCACACTTAGCATTACCAACACCTATAAAAGCTCAAATAAACCTTTCACAATACATAATGAAAATAGAGGTTATATATCAAATGAGCATAAGTCTCAGGATTAAAGTGCGCGAGAATGCTAGAATGCATAAATATAAGGAGTTTTAAAGGCAATAATTATGACTAATTAGGGTCCCTGGCAATGAGGTCATGACCTCCTTAAATAGTATTTTTTTATGGTTAGGGGGTCTACCAATCATTATACTCCTAGGATTGCCTATCAGCATACCCCCTAGCTTGCTAGCTAAGTAAAGTTCCCCTATGTCGATAGGCATGGGTCAGGGGTTCCTATAGGTAGTCCAAAATGGACTTTTTTAAAAAAAGTCATAAAATGCAAACCTAAGTTCGAATTGCGTATGATCAGGACCGTTAGAAAGAGTATTAAAAGTCTTAAGAAATCTTATTGAGTTATTCTCGGGTCCGAGAGCTTACCAAGATCAAAAAGACCTCAAAAGTGCCCGGTGGCCTCTAGCTTAGGATTTCGAAGAAAAAAGGCAAGTATGCGTAAATCTTAAGGAGGATTCATGCGCAATATGGACCATTGAAAAGGTTATTCAAGGCCATATGAAGATGAATTGTTATACGCTCAATTTTGAGAGTTGAACAAAGTTAAACTGAGCTCAAAAGTGCTTGGTGCCTCTAGGTCAGCGTTGGTAAGTACACACTAATCGTAAGGTCGATTTGCATACGGTGTGAACTGATAGAAAGGGTACTCAGAGCATTATGAAAGTTCATTTTTCTAATCTTGGGTTCAATGTTAACTAAAGTCAAATGGGGCTCAAAAGCGTCTGTTGGGCCTTTAGGTTAGGTTTTGGAGTAGGACCTAGAGTCTGAGGGTGAAAAGGATCTCAGGTAATATTTGAGGGGTACAAGAATTGGGTGTCTACAGAGCCCTTCGGTGGGTGAGCTTAGAATAAGCAAAGGTCATCAAAAGATAGAAACCTCTATGGAAAATTATGAGTGTTGAGGGTGGAGGTCAGATCTTAAAGACCTAAGGAGCGTAAGAGACCAATTTAGCAATTTGAGGACTATATTGGGGACTTAGGATATCCTCGTGTACCTAAAGAACGAAAGAGACTTAATTCATAGGGTTAAGGTCAATTATGTGAACCTTAAGACTGAATTCAACCCAATTCAAAAGTTTAGGACCAATTTTGTGGACCTAAAGAGTGAAAGCTTAGAGGATCGAGTCCAATTTTATGAACCTAAAAAGTAAAAGCTTAGAGGATCGAGTCCCATTTTGTGTACCTAAAGAGTGAAAGTGACATAATTTAGAGGGCCGAGGCTAATTATGTGGAACTAAAGACTGAAAGCAACCTAATTCAGAGGGTCGAGGTTAATTTCCCGGACTTAAAGAGTTAAAGAGACCTAATTAAGAGGCCTGAGGCCAATTATTTAGACCTAAAGAGAGAAATCGACCTAATTTAGATGGTCGAAGATAATTATGCGGACCTAAAAAGTGAAAGTTATCTAATTTAGAGGGTCGAGGCCACTTCTGCGAACCTAAAGAGTGAAAGCGACGAAATATAGAGGGTCGAGGCCAATTCTGCGGACCAAAAGAGTGAAAGCGACCTATTTCAGAGGGTCGAGGTAAATTCTGTGAAAGTAAAGAGTGAAAGAGACCTAATTTATAGTCTCGAGGCCAATTTTGTGAACTTAAAAAGATAAACGATTTGATAAATGCATTTGATGATTAATGGTTGCGACAGGTGGTGTGTTTTTTGTTCCTTTTTTGCTAAGGCATGTGAATTCCAATGTTAAAATCTTTAAAGGATTTTGTATTTTTTTGAAAAATGAATGAGTTTAGGGAAAGGAGTGTTTTTTTTATAAATTTGGAGGTTTATGACTTTTTATAGATTTTTTTGGATTTTTTGTAAATTTTCTGGACAGTTTTTAGATTATTTGGAATATTATGATAAAATTAAGGGAGTCTGTCGATAGGCATAGGCAAAGGTGTGCATATCGGCACGGGACTCAAACTCCTGGGCATTTTGGGGAAGGTAAAAGGTCACTATCGATCGACAAAGCCCACGATCCTTTATGAAAAGGGGGCAGTTTTCTTATTTCTTACTTCTTTAAAAAATAGAATATATTTTCTCTCTCTCTCTCTTCCTAGAAATCAGTTTTAGATGTTTTTGCTTTGAAAGAACTTATGGAAGTCATGGAAAACAACCCTTTTATTGAGATCGATGACTAGCCCAGCTTAAAGTTGCATGATATTGAGGCACTGGTGCTTAGGAGCGAGAACACGTGTGATAATTTTAAGACCGAGCTTGACGAGAGGGTCTTATTGAGGGAGCCTGGTAATAATCATTCTTCAAGGGTGAAGAATCTGAATGGTTACGTGAGTGTTTGACCTTATTATTGAGTTTATTACTTAAACGATTTTTTATTTTTTATTGGGTATTTTTGAGGAATTTTCGCTTGTGTGCAGATGTACATTTCTTTGTCTATCATCCGCTCATGCGGTTTGATAGGGATTAGGATGGTGTTGGAGAAAATTCCTAGGGTGATGAAGTTGATGGCAGAGGCTGTCGGTTTTGGTCCTTTAGTGGGGGCGTTAGATGGGATGCCACGCTTTTCAGCAATGTTATGCGCTTTAGGTTAAAAGTGGTGGAACACTACTCATATATTCCATTTGGGCATGGGAGAGATGATGGTCACCCCGATGGATGTGCATCAATTGATAGGGTTAGATTGCGAGGATCAATGGATCATAGTGGACTAGAGGCTACATATTTTTGAGGTTACGATTCAAGCTACCCTGGGGGGATATCGGGCAGATTGTTTTTGGTGAGTCAGCTAGGATATTAGTGTTGAATAATACCTTAATGGACAGATAGATGGATGTGATCGACACGAGGCAGGTAGCCCTCTTATTTATTTTGTTCTTACCTGGGGGATTTATGGTGGCAATGAGTGGTGATGTCATCTATTTATTGTTTCTTCCTTTTTTACGAGTTATCTCTGAGATTCATTTTTATAACTGGGGGAGCTTTACGTTAGTGTCCCTCTATGATTCTCTGTAAATGCCTTCAATCGGTGTCACCGACAGACTTTACGGGTCACACGTACGTACTAGAGGTAACTTTTAAATATCGCTCTTTATCTTTCTTCTTTTCTTTTTGTTCTTTGACTTTTCAGAAGAATCTTATGTTGCCTTATACAGTTGCGATTTTACTATGTGAGATTGGGCACAACGTTGGGTTGGTATCTCTGAAGGTGAGTGAGGCAAGGGACTTCCTGAGGATGTACAAGTAGAGGAGGTTAAATAGGAAGTCGAAGGCATCCATAGCTTTGAAGGATATGAGGGCAATATTGATTGATCTGACGAGTGATCAGGTTAGGCTCTAGTTATGTCATTTTAGATTTTGTGTATTTTTTGCATTATTTTTAGATTTTTAATGACTAAATTTTATTTGGGGACATATGACATTTTATCCTTGGCATCTGGCCTCGAGGGCGGTAGGAATGACGGGCTTTCATGATTAGATGCAGAGGCTGATGGGGCACGAGTTCGGGTACATTTGGTATCTTGGAGAAAGGGTGGTAAGGCATGTGATGGAGGTGAGGTAGAGGTTCCATGATGAGCACTCCCTAATTATTTGGGGAGAGTGAAGGAGATATCGAACGAGGCGAGGGTGTTAGCGATGGCCAGCGAGCTCTATATCTTCTATAAGGATGTAACGACGGGGTATGATTATTTAGACTTTGCAACTAATTGGTTGATAGTTATGTCTATTTATGATACTGAGGGTTTGATTCCACCTCCAACAAGATTTGGTAGGGGTAAAAGCGTGTTAGTATCTTCAGCGCATAGCTTAGGGGTGGCACATCGATGGTGGTGGAGGATATTCCCTTCCAGAACAATTTCATTCCTTCTTACCACATCCAGTTGGGTGGTGGACATG
This sequence comes from Sambucus nigra, assembly GCA_949130495.1. Classification (NCBI taxonomy): domain Eukaryota; kingdom Viridiplantae; phylum Streptophyta; class Magnoliopsida; order Dipsacales; family Adoxaceae; genus Sambucus; species Sambucus nigra. Next base: position 578,477,422 of record OX422217.1, read on the forward strand.
TCCTCTTGATGCCTCATCATCCTCAAGAGATGATATATGGCTTCACTTCCCTGTCAGATGAGGTTCTTTAGAGGGCGGTATGATTTCACCTTTTAGTTTTGCACTTTGATTCTGATTTCTTTCTCTATTACTGACTTACTTGACTTTCTTGATCGTTCTTTTGGAAAATATTCGTGTGTCAGCATCTTGACTGTGAGATATCCGAGACTAGATGGATATGATGTCTAATCACGTGAGAAAGGCATCCAGATGTTGTATGGTTATGCCGATAAATTCTGAGGAGAGTTCTCATTTTGGGAGTAAACTGTCCACTACTTGTTGTCATGGGAAGAGTGTTTATCATGGTGCTTGAGGCGGTGGTCATAGTTAGCAGGCTTTTGGAAAGTCCGCGCTGCGTCTCGACATTCTTGATCTTTTTTTTTTCTTTTTCCTTTTTTATTCCTGAAAAATGTAAATGTAATGGCAAATATATATATATATATATATATATATATATATATCAGACAGGCTCAGGTGCGGACTTACCGTGCGGACTTTTCGTGCGGACTTTGTCCTTATCCCTAAAGTGGTCCCCTCGTGGTCCCAAAGACTTTTGTTATTTACACTAGATGGTCCGCCTCTTGTCTTATACTAAAACCTTAGGTTAAGACTATATAATTAAAATATTTATAATTTAGACCCGAAATTGGTATCAAGACCTTAAAAATTTTAGAAACTCACCAAATTCCGACCAAACCCTAATTCTGGTATCAGAGCCATAAGACGTTCCTTTTACACTAAAAGTAAAAAGACTGTAATGCCCTTGGGATTTATCCCTCGCATTTACCAATATATTTTTGGATCCAACCCAGACTACCAACCTATACCCATAACTGATTTAGACTCAGAAGGTTGTTTAACCACACACATAGACGGTTGTTCACATATTGAACATATTCCATCCAAACACGCACACAGTAGACAAGTCACTGCTAGTGCTATTAATAGCATAATAGACCAAAATAAGTGTATACTCCTTATATTAAGACAATTAATTAAAGACACTCAAACCCTAGAAACGGAGATAAAAAATATCTCTAAAAGATTATTAGACATAGATAATCAAATTCCAATAGACTTAGTCCATGTTTTACAAGAAATAAATATTAAGACTAATCATATAGAAGTCCTTAACAAAGAAATTTTAGAAATTAAAACTTTAATTAAAAATCAAGACAGCGAGTTAATTAAACTTACCAAAAAATAAGCTAAGCTTATCTCTAGACTAGATAATTATCTTCCTAATGGAGATAGTTAGATCAAACTGGAATGAGGTACCAAGAGACCTCTCCATTCAGACCTTATCAGAATTTTATCAAAGAATTTTAGAAAAGATAAATGATGATAGATTTTATTATAAGATAAATGAAAATGAGATTGCCAACGCAACTAAGGAAACTAGACTTGTATTAGAAAGATTAAATTTAATTTCTACATCCATAGAAGCTACCCAAGACTATAACAATAGCTTTGTTAAAGACTTACATTTAGACTTAAAGGCTAAGACAAAAGGATTAACTACCTTCTATACAGACTTTGTTAAATTCCAATAAAATTTAGCAAATTACCTTAATAATATGGAAAGACATAATCTATCTAAGATGGATAGTATTATTAATGAACTTAGACTAGACATGGTCCAAGTAGAAGAAAAATACGGAGAAATTATAAACGGAATTAAGGCCGTATATAATAAACCTTCTCAAGCAAAAATAGACTCTCCTTTTATTCTAACTAGGTTAGATAAAATTGAAAAGACTGTAGAAGCAATAGAAGTTAGAACTATGCAACAACTAGAAAAAGATAATGAGGTAAAATACTATATCACTAATGTTGGTAAAATCATCGTTAATTCTCTAGCTAGACATAGTGAAGAAACTTCTGAAAAGACTAGAAAAGAGAACAAGAATTTTAAAGAAGAAATCCTCAATCAGATAAAAAGACAAAAAGATTATTCAGACTTCTTAGAAAGAATTGAAAAAAGACTTGAACAAAAACAGGTAACCATTTGTAAGTTTAGAGAATCCCCTTCTATAGAAATTAGAGAAGGATAGACCTTAGGTAGACGAGTCATAAATGACGGATTAGATAAGACTAGTAAGATAGTTAGCTCTATCCCAAATATAGGACAGAGTAACCATATGCTCCAAAGACTTAAGGATTCATCCTCCAATGTTAGGATATGGTGGAAATAAAGAAATTTCACCAACCCCCTCCAATGGAAAGAATGGGGTGAAGTTGACTGGAAGATTGTTGAGGATTCCATTCATAATGGACAACTTCCAGCCGTTAGATATATAGACTTGTTTAAAGAAGGCGCCACTCCTAAGACCCCCAATTATAATATGACCTACCATTGTAGAAATCATGTGTTAGAAAAATCCTATACTGAGCTCCAAGTTTTTGACTCAGAATGGCTTAGATCTAGAGGAACTGATAGGAAGTTCCAATTCCTAACCTTTGGACTCTTTCAAGCAAGAATCTAAGGATTACATAGACCTCAGAATAATATTAACATATTATGTTGTTTAGTAGACAAAAGATGGAAAGACTTTGAGAAAAGCCTTAATGGAATAGCTCAATTAGAAATGTCAGACAACATTGGATACTTTAATGTCATTCCGGCATTTACAGTAACCGTAGACACAGCCAAACATATTAAGTTAATCTTATATGCTAGTGGCTATGAAGACTATATAATCCCAGACGCTAATATAAATATAGAATTCCAAAGCTATGTGAAGTTCTCTCAATTTCCTTATGAAGGAATGCAGTCAGGAATTCCTAGCGGTAGACTTAATGAAGAAATCTTAGTTAGAACAAATGTGTCAGACTATAATCATACTTACAGTATTAAGAATACTGGACCTATGAAAGAGAAAGCTAAGACTCTCTGGCAATTGCCAGAATTTCAAGAAACTAAGACTATACAAAATAAACCTTTGTTTATTAATCAAGACGACGTCACTAAGATTGTCAATAAGAATATCCAGACCGAAGAAATTAGATTTAGGAATATGGGAGAAGCCATAATCAATGATCCTTCAGAAGGAGAATGTAGTAGTAAGACTAGTGCTAGTTTACTAAGACAAGCCCCGATAATTAGACCTAGAAGATCATTTGAACAAAAAGAATTAGTTAAAGAAAAAGCTAGGATCCAAAACTTTGAACATGAACCCTCAGAATTGGATATGAAGATATTTAAAGATAGCCTTAAGAAAAGTCACTCTGTTAGATTTCAAGAAAGAGAAATATTTAATATGATAGCCCAAGACCGTATATTAAAATTACAAGAATCTAAGAATACAAAGGAACTTCTTAAAAACTTAAGACTAATAGAAGAAGGAGAACAAAGACTAATGCCAGCTACACAAGTAGAGCATAGTAAATAAGAAATAGGAAGTAGTAGTAGGCTAGAAGATGCTCCTAGACTTTTTAGTAAACCAATAGGAATAAATATTCCTATATACTCAAGCACCGTTGTAAAGACTAAACCCGATTATATAAAAGACTTCCCAACTAGTGACAAGAATTTTACTCCTGTTAAGACTATGGCAAGCCAAGCCATAAATCCAGTAGCTATATACCTTAACTTAGACAATGTTCAAGATAGGAAGAAAGCCTTAGATGAATAGCGTAACCAGATGAACATGTGTTTTGCATCTAATGAACAATGGGATGCAAGTTCTTGTAAGCAGTACGCTGAGCAATCCATTAGAGGTATTGCAAAAGATTACTTAGATAGTTTAAGAAAGGCTACAAATGAAGACTCCTTAGCTAAGGTTGAGAAGATGAAAGAAAACCTAGAAGAAAGATCAATTGAAGAATATATTCAACTGTTCACTTCAGAATTCATTGGAGCTGGACATCTAGCTCAGATCAATGAGCAAGACCTAGCAAAAACTAAGTTAGCCCTCCTTAGCATTTGCAAATTAGATAAGATAAATGAATATAGCAATAATTATGAACAACTATATTACCAAATTAAAGAATTTGGGGAGACATTAAAAGATGAATACTTTAGAAAGATACCAGCCATAGAACAAATCCTAATTAATGAATATAGGAATTGGCCAGGAGTAGCCGGAGTTAAGAACAACTCCCTTGGTAAAAGAATCAATTTCGCCAAAGACTATATCATATCTAAAAGACGTGATATAACTCAAGGAAAGTTAATAGAAGAAACTTTCAAAGAGATCCCTCCGATCAAAGACGAAAGAGACATCGCTCCAATCCAATGGGGATGTGGAAGTGAATCTAAGAAATTCAAAAAGAAATTAGAATGGAAACAAAGGAAGTTTAAGACTAGACCTTTAGGATTGCCAAAGAAGTATAAATTTAGACAATCTACTACATTTAGGGAAAAGAATCCTAAGACTAAGAAAAATAGATTTAACCAAAGAAGATATTTTAAGAAGAATACTAGTAAGTATAAGAAGGTTCCTAATTATAGGAAAGAAAAAGATGCAACTCAATCTAAGACTGTCACCAAAGAATGTTGGACTTGCGGCAAAGAAGGACACTTTGCTAAAGACTGCCCTAATAAAAAAGATAAAGAAGGTATTAAAATTATTAATACAATATTAGACTATGCAGATCAAGAAGAATTAGATATCCTATACGCTATAGAAATATCAGACATAGAAGATGATGATAATACTAGTATCTATAGTGCATATACAGACAGTGATTCAGTATACTATAGTGATACTGATGAGTATGAAGACTCTCAGGATACCCTAGACTTATATATGATGCAGACTGATCAAGGCGATCTAGATGATGAATATATAGACTTTGAAGACGCTTGGTATAAGTGTATATTAAGCCCCTTTTTAAAGAAAAGATGGACAGTTAGTAATCCTGAGTTACTAACCTATATACCTAGATGTTACTTTGATGAAAGACATTATTGCACGTTTGAGATGAAATATTGTAAGAAAGACTTTAGATGTGTAGAATGTTTTGAGACTATACAAACAGAATTATTTATGGTTTGTATTGTTTGTCAATTACACTATCATGAAGACTGTTGGAGAATTAGATTTAGAGCAATCTATACTAACCAGTATGACGCTCAAATAGACTTAGATATTAAAACATATTATCAAGACATTGATAGAAATATAGCCAAAATATTGCAAGAAAATGAAGACTTCAAAGGAAAAGGAATTTCCTATGATTTAGAAGAATACCATTCTGATAGTAGTTCAGAAGACCAAATGCCTTTAGATTTTATAGATAAACCCCAGAAAGGAATATCTATTTTAGAAAAGAACAATTTAGGAATTTCTACTAAACCACATGCTTGTTTTGTAGAATTATTTGTTCAACATAAATGTTAACAAAAATGTATTTTATCCCTAATTAAATTGGTTTAATTAATATACATTTTAGTTTAACTTAATATATTGATTTTGATGATTCCAAACATTTTTTTAAGTTATTCTATATATATTCATTATTGTATTATCTAGTCTCGACTCTACTCAACGGCATATTCGAGTAAAGATATTCACGTGTATTGCACATTTGCACTTGACACATTAGGCACACATGCATATCTTGATCTATCATTTTAATTGTGTGACTAATCAATTTTGAGCAAAATTTTTGTTAATGAAATTATAATTTTAAAATAAGTTGACACTGAATATTTTCCTTAAATTTTTTTTTGTTAAAAAAAATGATTTTTTTTTGTCCTAAATATACACATGCGTGTATTTTTTTTGTGTAACTTTAAGTTACTTTCTTCATGAATGCTTTTGTGTATTTAATATATTACTAACATTTGGTAGAATGAGTGGCAAATACCAAAAGCTGTTTGGACCTTTTTGCCTTCTACGATTATATATATGTTTATATGAGTATGCACGCATGTATGTCCTTTAGTATATATATATATGTTTACATGTATGATTTAGCTTTTAAAGCTTTTGCATAGCCTTTGCTGCCTATAGCTTTAAGCTGTTACACGCTACAAGATGGTGACTTGACTGCCTTAATTGCGGCCATATGCTGTGGCGTGTAGATGTCATACCTTGTACCTTAGACCTGACCAATCACAGCTCAACCATGCCGAGTTCTTTTTTTTATCTAATTGTCCTGTCCGAGTTTCTTAAACATCAATATTATATCTTATATCCCTACTGCATATACCTGCTATTTAATAGTCGACGCCGTTCTCTTCATTTACATATATATATATATATATATATATATATATATATATATATATATATATATATATATGTATATATATATATATAGTCCGTGCCTCGCCTACTATGCCTTAGGCCCCTTTGTTCTCGTGTCATTGAGATATGATTTTTAATATAAGGAGAAAACCTGCTGCAGACACAAGTCACTCCCCATTAAATGCGTTTGGACAGACACTCACACATCTTGATTAGACTTAGGTTGTGCGACCCTTGTTTAATCCTTGAAAAATGTTCCTTCTTTTATCCGCGAGCTATGTAGAGACCTGCTACATGCAGTCCTTTTCTTTTAATGATCTTATATATATCTATCCAAAATTAACTTTTTTTTATCTGTTCCGAAATATATTTTTTTTATATCAGTCCAAAATCTTTTTCAGAAATCTGTTTTATATATATATCAGTTCGAGAAATATTTTTTTCGTACAAAATATATATGTACACCTTACTGAGTTGTACATGTGTCATAATAGATATTGTATGGATTTGGTTTGTTTCTATACCAGTTATAGGAATAGACTTCCGTCTACGACATAATAGACCTGCAGAAAAATGTCCTTAATCTACATATCCTTTACATATCAGATATATCTATTTGCATGTGGGATAATATCTTTTTGCAGATCCAAATATATTCAAATGAGGATACTGAGAAGAAAAGAAAAAAAAATGAGCATCTGCGTATCAGACTTAAAGATCATTTTGAAGCAACATCATCCCAGAAAATCAGGAGCATTAATTGCTCAAAATGCTGTGTCTAACAGCTAGTTTTTGAAGACTCATTTAAAGCTGTGAGAGCTGCATTGAACAAACGCAGACTTGAATGAGAATATGAGAAAGACTTCTTGAGAGCATTTTTGAAATTATTATTCAGAAGACTTGAACGAAAATATGAGACAGACTTGAAATATCTTTGAGAGCATTTATTCTACTACTCAGCTACACATTCAAGAGAGCAATAAATTTTATCATCTGCTCAAATCATTGAAGAAGAAGATTTGTGCCAACTTCAACATCATTAATTGAAGTCTAATTCAAGAAGGAGAAACTCAGATTACAAATTGTATTTTAAGGAGTTTCTGCATTTTACCTTGTACTACAAAATTCAGATTTGTTGTGAAGCTTTGTTGATGCTTCGGTTTGTACCGGTGATTGGTTCCTACCCGCAAGTGGACCACGGGGTTTGAAGCTCGGAGTTACCTTACAAACAATTGTACGCGGTGGTTTGATCCTACCCGCAAGTGGATCAGGTTTAGTGAAGCGCAAAGGAGACGAGGGCTCTAGGCGCGTGGACGTAGGCCGGGATTTGGCCGAACCACGTTAAATTTCGGTGTCATTTATTTTCCGCACTTATATTTATTTATTTGCATATGCTTGCTTGAGTTAATATTTTTCAGCACACTATCTAGCAAATAATTTAATTCCGAAATTTGACTAAATTAATTTTAAGGTTAAAATAATTATTTTTTGAGTTAAATAATTAATTTCAGAATATCACTTAATATTAAATACGAAAATTACTTTAATATTTCTTGAGTATTAAAATCAGCATTTCTAGTTGTTTATAATCAGTTGACTGCATTTATTTGATATTGTTAAATTTATTATTTATAGTTTTATTAATCTGAAATCTGTCTAAGTGATTTAAATTTACTATTTTTCTAAAAACTTAATTTGACTTAAAGTTTGTAAAAACTCAATTCACCCCCCCTCTTGAGTATAATCTGGGCAACAATAAAGACTATCCTAAAAGACTTTCAGCCTTCATAGATACAGGGTGCTCTCAGAGTATTTGTAAGGCTAATGCCTTCCCTGAAGACTACTTTTTAGAAAGTACTCAAGAAATCTATGGTAAAGTGGCTAATGGAGTTCCATTTACCTTATATTTCCAGACTATTCCTATTTATTTTAAATTAGGAAATCAGACCAACAAAACTGTTAATCATCGGTTTTGGATAATGGATCCTCGTCCTAGTTTCACAGGAAACATTATTTTAGAACAAGACTTTATTAGTAAATATCATCCTTATACTCAGTATAACGATAAGATATTAATTAGTGACTACGAGGAATTTAATATTAAATCTCCTCTAATAGATCATAAGACTGCCTTTGACCTTATGCAGGTCAAACCAAATTATAGACCCATTAAACATCAGAGTTCTTTAGCTGAGCATGGTGGACCTAGACCTACAACCCAACAAGAAGCCTTAGAAATTACTAAACCCTTACAAAAAGAATGTAAGTGTCCAGACCAAAAGTGTTATAAGCAAATAGCGCTTATATAACAAGACATTTTAGATCAAGCCCAGCAGACATTATTACAGGTCCAAGCTATATCCAAACAGAAGAAAATGGATATAGAAGTAGAAAAGGAAAAGATTAGGCAACTAGAAGAGCCTACTTTAGGAGAAAATCTCATCGCTAAGTGGGATAATGACCAAAGCTATTGTGAAATCATCCTATTAACCCAGACGCCACTATTAATGGTGGAACCTATAAGAAAGGATACTCACAATAAGATAGGGAAGAATTTAAGAAAGACATAGATGAAATGCTTAAGTTAGGCATTATTAGAGAAAGTAAAAGTAGACATAATAGTTTAGCCTTCTATGTTCAAAATGAATCTGAACGTAAAAGAGGGAAAAGACAAATGGTTATAGACTATAGACAATTAAATAAGAATTGTGAATTTGATTCTTATAAGATACCAGACAAGAATAATTTGATTAATTTAATCGAAGATAGAATTATATTCAGTAAGTTTGATTGCAAATCAGGCTTCTGGAAAATTAAGATGCATCCAGACAGTATTACTTGGACAGCCTTTAGTGTGCCCCAAGGAAAATACGAATGGTTATTAATGCCATTTGGATACTTGAATGCTCCTCAAGTTTTCCAAAGAAGAATGGATAATATATTTAGACCTTATTCAGAATTTTGCCTTGTTTACATAGATGATATTATTGTAGCAAGTAAGACTGAGACAGAGCATGTAGACCATCTTAAAAAGATTATTTTAGAATTAGACAAACATGGTATTGTTATCTCCGAAAGGAAAATGCAATTATTTCAGAATGAGATAGACTTTGTGGGAATGCATATTAATAAAGGAAAATTATCCTTGGCAGAATACATAACTAAGAAGATTCTTGAGTTCCCAGACCAACTCAAAGATAGAAAACAATTACAATCATTTTTAGGATTGCTTAATTGTGCTGTAGACTTTATTAAAGACCTTGCTTTAAAAAGACAAAGCTTAACATCCAAATTAAAAGGAACAGACAAAACCAATCCCTTTTATTGGACTAAAGATGATTTTGAAGTAATAAGACAAATTAAAGATGCAGTCAAGAACATTCATTTACTTGAACTGCCTAATGCAGAAGACCAGTTTATAGTATAAACAGATGCCTCTGATAAACAATGGGGAGCAGTATACTTTGCCATTGATCATCAGACAAAAAAGAAGAAACTTTGTAGACATAGTTCTGGAACCTTTACAGACCCAGAAACAAGATATACTGCCCATGAAAAGGAAGTTTTAGCTATATTAAGGGCAATAGAAAAATATATGTTGTTTCTTAGACCTAAACATTTTACTGTTTATAGTGACTCTTCTTATGCAGTAAAATTCAGAGATTTAGACTTATCCAAATCAAGAACTAATAGACTAATTAGATGGCAACAATTGCTTAATGGTTATGACTTCTCTATTATTCATATTAAGGGAAGTAAAAATACCATTCCAAACATTATATCAAGAGAGCCAATGTTTGCTAACACTAACATTATTTCATGTTTTATGTTGCAAACAGAAGACCTAGAAGACATGAGTTCCTCTGGAACAAATAGACTAAACAGGGAAGACGTCGCAGACTATCTTAGATGCGTAAGACCAAATGCTGGTATAACACAAAGACCAATGCATATTCAAGACTCTCAAGAAAGACATATCCTAGAGAACTTTGATGATATCTTAGTTCCTCCTGGAAAATCTAGACAAGAGATAATTTCTCAAAATAGACTCATTGGAAAGATGTACTTTCCCCAATATAGACCCGATCAAAGATACCCAGATTTGATCAAATTTAGACAAGAATTTTTAGAAGATGAAAATACTCTTATAGACGCCATATGGTGGAATGTGAAGAATAGACAATGGATCGAGTTCAAACAAAATTTTGTAGCCATTGCCAGATTCATGAGGACTCAAAGACTTGCAGTTACCCAGCTCAGTGGTACTGTTGCACCTAGACCTCAGACTCAGACTTAAGCTCAGACTCCTGGAGAAACCTCCAAAACTAGACCTACTGATTTCTGTTATCAGAAAAAGACTTTTAAGACTAAGATTGTTATACCATTTGGTCATAATAATCTTCCATTAACAGAAGACTTTAAAAAAGAAACTAATAACATTATTGATCATTTTAATATGTTATTATAAGAAATAAATGGAGATGCCTTAATAATTAAAGGTTTCTTCAAAGACGTCCCAAAAATATATCTTTTTGGAAAATCAGAAATGGCTCATATAACTCTTGCAGACCGCGGGTTCATTGGACTCATCCAGATAAAAGACATTGAAGACTCTGTTGCTCTTGGAAAAATAGTCCATGAGTATATTAAGAAGGTATAAGACTTCCTTCCTCTATTTTTGCCAGAATCTACCAAATTGCTCCAAGTTCCTATAGAGGAATGAGAGTTGAAGGATTTAGACTGATTAGATTTTCCAGTTATATATTCGAAGACGTTGAGATTCTATGAGATGATGAGACCAAAGAATTAATTGTTGATAAGTCCAAGCTCCAGATTGCTCAAGCCATGGAGACCATAGAAATCATGGAGTTATTAACAGGAGAAGACAGGTGGTACACTGCCTACCACAAAGAAGACCTGATAATTCAAGTTGATGAGCCATTCAACGAAAGGCTCAAGAAAGAATCCAAAGAAATGGTAGAGATAGCTTTTCCAGCTAGCCTTAGAACTGTAGGCCTCATTGATGAATTTTTTAACAATGCCCTACCAAACCAAGACAAAGAAGAAGAAGACACAGATGGAACAAAGACGGGACCCTCGTTAGCTAAAGAATTATTAAAGATAGAAGATTCCCTGTGCTAAGACTTATGCAAGACGACAAGACTATAATTAGATTCCCCTGCAGCCTGTAGCTCAGACATGCCCCACACGGGCCCCCGAATTGCTTCTTTTCATAAAGAAGAAAAAGACCCTTGCAAAGACGTTAGGTTAGAATTATTGCTAGACGACAGATTTACTTTATGTAAAGCAAATAGTATAAGACTTTAATAATTTGTATCTCTTTAAATCGGATCTCTTTTGATAGCCGGTTGCCAGTCGATTGTAATGCCCTTGATCTATAAAAGGGAGCGTTCATTTATGTTTTAGACAGCAGTTGAAGGATGAAGAGAGTGAGAGATTGTTAGACTTTTAGAGAGAGTATGCTTCTAGAAAGAAATATGTATATGAGTGAGTAAACCTCTCATAGTTAGGGGAGAGGGGAGAGTTGTATTTACTTATGCTATGCAATAAAAGTATTTTCTTTTCCAGAAATCTCTTATGCTAAGTTGTTATTATTTTCCAAATTGTCTTCAACTTTCAGTTCATAGAGGACTATTGTGTGGAACCTCTGGTGTAGCACACAAGGTGTTATACTGGTGAATGGCCGTCAGGTGCCGATTAACCGTGAGTCGTTAGCCAGGTGGGCGTTAGGCGTGAAGGCGTACAGGCAGGAAACGGGTCAACCGCCAAAGTAGTGGATTGAGGTGCGACACATAAAGAGAGAGTTGTAGGAGGTCGAGACCGGAGAAGAATAGAAGCAAGGCTGAAGAGACAAAGGGAAGAAGATAAAGATATTGCAGACGAGAAGGAAGGTATAAACTCGAACCAAACCCTTAACTATTTTACATATTATTGTTTTAAGAAGAATCTTATATGAGCTTGCAAATCACTAAAGACTTTTTAGAATTTGTTAATCAAACAAGTTTAGACTTAACTAGAGAAATTCAAGACTGGACTCTTACAGACCCTAAAGATAAAGAACTTATAGAATCTGCTTTAGTATATGCAGGTGGTACTTTTAAATATATAGACCAGATCATTGAGTGGTTAGGAAGAGAAGTACTTAGAATAGAAATAATTAGAATAGGGATCCGAGATCTCTTTAGATAAAAACTAAGAACTGAAGATTTTGCAGAAGAACTATCAAGACCTGAAAAATATCAAGAATACACTAGGATACTTGAAGACAGTATAGACGTATTAAAATTTATTAGACGTAAAAGGTTAGCTGAAACAAAGGCTACTTTAATTAGAGCCAGAGGAATCCGCCCTCTCCTTAAAAACGTAGAGACAGCTGCCCCTAGAACATACCGTAGATTTTTGTCATCTTATGGTGATAATAATTTAGACGAATTTATAGATAACGATATAATTGATATTGTTAATCAAATATATAAAGAAACTAGACAGATAAATCCACGATACCGTATAAGGTATTTAAGACTAGAATATTTTCCATCAAAACCTCTTTCAGTTTCTAGACTCCCTGAAGAAATTGTTTATATAGATAATCCTCGCTATTCAGAACTCCAATACGATAGTGAAGGAAGAAGTTTAAGAAGTAACAGTAGCCCTGAAACTTCCACACTTAGACTTCCAGATTATTTAAGCGTTAAAATAAGCTTAAAAGACTTTAGAAATCATTGGGATAAAAATTGATATTCCTCAAAACTTAGAAGAAGTTAAAAGACATCGCGGTCCCAAAAGGTGGTCCTAAAAAGATAAAACGGTCCCTAGATAATTCTTGGATGGTAGCGGTTCGTAAACTAGGTCCGTATATGATCCAGCCTCTATATATATACACACAAGATGCATTTTTTGTTTTCTTAATTTATCTTAAATTAAATGGCTTAGTTTACATGCACTTTAATTTTCCACTAAAGGGTTATTTATTGAAGAAGAAAGACAAAATTTTGAAATATATATTATTAATTTCTTGGAAGTTCTTTTCTAGGAAGGAGTCCTCAGGAAAACCTTTGTAAATAGGTTGTTTTGACAAAAAAAAAAGGGTTCATTTGAAAATTGGACGAAGAAGAAAAGATAAGAAAATTCACAAAATAGGGGATGTACCGATCGTCATACCCCTTGGCCTTCCTATTGGCATACTAGTTAGGTTCAAATTTCTCTTTTAGCCATGATTGTCATCCTTCTGTACTTCTATGTACTCAAAAGCGATTATTGCAACAGCGGGTTGATTCTTTCATCCTTCATGGAGGATTTTAAATATAAAAGGGGCCTTTGGGTTGGAGTTTTAAATCATTCCTCAACTTCTTCCTTTCCTTTCCTTTCCTTTCTTGCTCCTGTGAGACAATGGTTCTCGTAACTTAGGCTTTTGCAGCTTACCTTGAGGGGTTGGAATCCATGTGTTTATACAATGTCAACTACGAGGCATTCAACCTATGTCCGGCTACTATGTGGTGTAATCATTCCATTAACTAGAATCTTAGAAGCAACTTTCTTTTTTTAATATCACTAAGAACATATGTTATTCTTTGGATTAGATGAAGTGTGTCCCTCCTATAAAGATTTTTTTGCTATATTAGGTGTCAACCTTAGTGTTGCTGCATCTATGCCTGACCTGTCCTATTTGTCTCGGGTGTCACTAGTTGAATTACTACACGTCTCTATTTTGGTTTCCCGATCACTGGTGTGTGAGGGAAGTATCATACTTTCGACAGTGTTGAATTCAATGTGTCAAAGAGACTACAATGAAAATTTATTTGCTGGAACCATAGCCTTGGGAATAACTATCAAGCTGCTCTTGGTAACTTATGATATGACGTAGGACCCTCAGGTGGCCATGATCATACTATGTATGTATTATAATCTCAATATGGCTACTACCATATTGGCAGACATATAGAATGTACTGGATGATTAGAAGAAAGGTCGGTCCAACTTTTTACGAGATAGCCCTATGATGTTGTTCAAGAGACTGAGACTAGTGGTTCCCTCTGAGTACCTTCCGACTGGTGTCCCAGACTTATTTAAGCGGTATTTTTATAGCTTTGGTCCTTCTGTGGAAAACTGAGTTAATTGGCTCGTGGATTATGGGTCTAGATATTTTTATTGGTTAGTGTCATGGTGGGGAAACTGCAAACTATTTTGCTACTGGGTGATTATCATTATGTTCGAATGATAGGCCTTCTTTAAACTTCCTTCTACTTTCCTTAGCGACTTCTATGTCAATCAGGCTGGGAGAAAATTAATCCTTCCCGTATAAATAACTTATTTCATGGGGATGATTTGACTAAGTCTTTGAGGATAATTTTGGGGCCTTTGTGATAGCATCGTAGACTAGCTACCCGTTTGTCCTAATTTATAGGGAACCTGGGTTCTTACTTAGGGACTATTTAAGGTGGTTATGGGGGAAGTATCCAAGAAGATGTGTGCTGAGAAAACTAGGCAGAGGTGGCTTATGATGTTTAATGCTTTAAAAGAGGGCATTATGGTTCATCCACGCTAATCAAGGCATACCGTTATATGGAGAGCATAAGGAAGTTCAATCAGAATTGGAATTCTTGGGCTCCTACGAGGGCTCGTAATTATGGTTGTGATGATGAGGCAGGGCTATCTGGTATTTGAGGAAGGTTTTGTAGGGGTACGAGGCAACTTTGGTAATAGTTGTATTTGTGTGTGTGTGTGTGCACCAGGTCGTAGGGTTGGTATGGTTAGGAAGGTATTTTTGGTTTTTCTTGTCACTGATACTTCATATAATTACCGTGCTTTGTAATAAAAGAATGAAATGATGTTTTTAACATACTTTGTCGTGGCTTTTGAAGAATTTTCTTTTTATTTGAATTATCTATAATGGTTGTTAAGGCATATATAGTCCTTTTGTTCATTTAAATGATGACAGAAAGACTAATGTTCTCGACGATAGAAGAGAATAAAATTTGAGAGTGCAGCAGCATTGAAATATTGCGACTTCTCAAATTACATTCAATTTTAATTAAACCCTAAAACATGCATCTAGATGATTTATCAAATAAAATATAGCATGTAGGATAAAACAAACAATTTCAGGAAAAATCCCCCAAAGGGGCAAAACCTTTTATTTTCATTATAATATTGTAACATACAATTTCGGATTACAATGAAAATACTGTGACTAAGAATTACCCTCAGGTATCGGATTCTGTAGTCGGCGGCTGGAAATATCCCTTTCCAGGAGGGCAGCAGTGAAGAAGAGAACGGCTTCTCCACAAGGGTTGAATAATAGCAAAGCTTGTGTTCTAGGGTTCCAAAAGATTCACAAAAGTAATTGGGATTTTTGGTGTGAATCAAAAAGAGTCTTGGGACTCAAAAAGGTGAAGACTTAGAGTATTTAGGACTCTGAAAATCGTCTTGAAAAGTATTAAAAAATAACTCCCCGAAGATGGCTTTAAATAGGAAAACTTTGAGCCTAAAAAATCTCCAGCGAATCTGGCCAAATTTATCCCAGACGGACCGGTCCGGTTCTGAGGCGGATCGGTCCGGTTAAGCGGATCGGTTCTTTTATTTTGGCCTTCATCGGTTCGCTTGCGGTCCGGGGTATACTGGATCTGCAGCAAGCGGATCGGTCTGGTTGAGGGGCGGATCGATCCGGTTTTCCCAGAAAAATTAAATCCTTTTAAAAGCCTCATTTTTCTTTAAAAAACTTACTTCTTATTTTTATAAAAAATATTTTATAAAAAATTCCCAATACTAAATATGAACTTTAAGGAACATAAAAACAAAATTTTACCAAGTTCATTCTCGCAGAGGCTATGATATTGAAGATGCTTTGATATTCGAATCCGTTGATATAGATGCGATCTTGAGTTTCTTCAACGGTGTAACGGCGTATGACATACAAATTGATAATGGACAAAAATGTCCTTACAAAATTTTGTTAAAAAAAAGGATCCTACCCAAAGTGACTTTATAGACTGTCTACGTACCTCTATAGGGTTTGATAATTATTTTGTAAGTTTTGTAAAGTCAATTTTGAGAGGATCAGGTCCTAAATAGTTTTGAAAAGAGAGGAAATGATTATTTTTTAAGAATATGAAGGAGATGAAAAGAGTTGTAACGCGATGAGAGTTATACTAGGGGTTGAATTTCGTCAGACGATCCAAATTGACTGGACACGTCATCTCCTCTCCGTTGAGGTCTACAAGGGTAACGGAACCACCTGACAGAATCTTCTTCGTGATGTAGGTCCCAGTCCAACGAAGTTCCCAAATAGTTTCTACAATTTATTTGATAACAAGATCTTATTCTTGCACATAAAGGACTTTGACTTTCTTGTTGAATGATCGTGCAATGAGGCGATGGTACCCTTATAAATGATATAGATTCTTTAGTGTTCTTTCATCTAAAATTATGAGTTTATCGTAGCGACTTTGCTGCTAATTGACTTCGCCAACCTAACTTTAGAATATGACCCATAGAGAGGGCATTTCGAGTTCGACATGTAGGACTAACTCCATGTTCTATACCGGGGAGTAGGGGGTATCTCCGGTGTGTGTTCTGATAGAGGTGCGATAGCCCCAAAGGGCATATGGGATTCGATCTTCCCAATCGCTACAACTTTCAACCATTTTACTAATTATGGTTTTGAAGAATTTATTAGCAGATTTGACAGCCCCATTGGTTTGTGATCGATGGGAAGAAGACTTATGCCTTTGAATCCCATACTCATCGACTACTTTCATGACTTTAGCTTTAAAATGGAGCCCATTATTTGATAAAACTCGTGGGGAACTCCGTAACGGCAGATCATGTTATTTCTGATAAACTTAGCCACTTTCTTTTCATTCAAAACCACACATGATTTGGCATTAACCCATTTTGTGAAATAATCAATGGCGATCGGGATAAATTTGTGCCCGTTTGATGCATTGGGAATGACTTTCCCAATGATGTCAATGCCCTATATTGACAAGGGATAGAGCTAAGTCATGTTGTACAGCTCTCGGGGAGGCAGATGCTGAAGATTGGCAAACTACAAGCATTTAAGGCACCTTCTAACATAAGCAGTGCAGTCTTGAACCATGGTCATCCAGTTATATCCCTGACAAATGATCTTATTAGCTAAAATTATGTTTCTTCACACTCAGAAACACAATACATAACACACACCATTGGATCGTATTTCATCTAAGGCTGTTGTTCAATCTTATATGATCTATGTACCAACCTTCTTACCTAATCATCTGTTGTAACCAGTAATCAGTTATAAACTCTAAAGTTGACCTTAAACATTTCATTCCTGACCATTAGATCTAGGTCAATTAGGTACAATCCATCACAGCTGTTCATACAAACATTTATTTTTGAGACTGTCTCACCTTACTATAAAACCTTCTTCGTCTCAATATTTCTAGGATTTTTCATTTTCAATAAAAGAGGAGAGAGAGAGAGATATTTGAGAGAAGCCTTTTCGCTAAAAACTCAATGCATAAATTGTTTACAAATGTTTCTTTTAACACATTTTTAAAAAAATGAGAGAGTATTTTTCTATTAAGTTTGTTAGGGTTTTCAAAATATGAGAGTTGAGTTTTTGAGAGTTCGAGTTTGAATTATATTAAACTCCTCTTGATCTACTGTTCCTCCAAACAGCCCTCGCAGTTATTGGAGGAGTTTAATACATTTCATACACTTTTTCATTAGATCTGCTTTTATATCAGTTACAGTTTTCTTCTCAAACATCTTTTTAAGAAAACTGATTTTGTTTGTTGGATAACTGTACATATTTCAAATTAATTTTAGATCCACAAACTTTCTACATCTGAAACTATAAATTTCAAAGAATTATTTAGACGTTAAGATCTAGTTTATTTTAAAACTGATTTTTTGATTTGTGAAATTTGTTTTTTGTGTAAATACAATTCTTAGGTCTATTTTTTCAAAAGATCTGACTAGATATGGTATTCTTAATTGTCTAATATTATTAGTTTAAGATCTGAGCATTTAGAAGACTTGTGTAATTTGTAGGAATATTTGTATTGAGTGTATGTGCATTCTTGAATGTTTATATACTTATAAAACACACCACTGTCCTTATCACACATACACTGTTAGAAAAGTACGGTTGTTTTTGTAGAAACTAATTCATGAGTCGACGTAATGACAATTAATGAGTGGAGGTTTCAGACATTGCTGGATCAGAAAGAAGTACCTAAGGAGGTGGATCTCTAGCATTTTGGTATGTTTTTCTTTCAGATGTTTATCCTATTTTACATGCATGTAATTTGTAAACTTGTTCCCATTTTAATAAATTTTGTTTTTGTGGCATGGAGGTCACCGTGGATGTTTCCCCGACCTTTGGGGTTTTACCACGTTAATAATATGTCCGTTAACTTTCTGTGAATGCTTATTAATTTTTTCATGCTATCTCCTGATAAATAAGGTTAATCAGGGTATCTAAATGTTTATATCGTGTGACCAAGTATATGAAATAATCTATCTTGTATAATCTTTGAGAGTTAACACATCTTGTGTGAAATCCTATTCAAACAAATAGGAATTTCTCCAAAGAGTTTATTCGGATTCTCAATCATCCTTGAACTTTGTTAGATATCTCGATTGAGTTATTTCAAGTCGTATCAGAGTGATTTTCAAAAGTTTTTGATCTTGTAACTCCTGAAACTATTTTTGTATTTTCAAAATGGATAAGAAGTTTAAGAAACTTGGTAACTTCTCCAGACCCCCTGTGTTTGATGGACATAATTTTCCATACTGGAAAGTATGGATGATTACATTTATTCAAGTCACCTTGGGTGATGAAGTCAGAGAGACTGTTGAAAATGGATAATCATACCTTACTAAACCTTTAACTGAAGGTAGAACCCTAAAGGTTAAGAAACCGCTTAGTGAGTTTATAAAGGATGAGAAATAGTTATCTCTATGCAATAATAATGATAATTTTTTTATATTCGTGTCCTTAAATGAAGATGAATTGAAGAGAATTTCCATTTGCACTACATCCAAAGGAGCCTAGAACACCGTTGTCATTGCCCATGAGGGTGACGAGTATGTTAAGTCTGGAAAATCCAAATTCTTTTGCAACACCATAACATCCTTATAATGGATGACACTGAGACCTTTGATGAAATTAATATTAATCACAAACATTACTACTAAACTTCATGCTAATGGTATCATCTATGATAGAAAGGAAATTGTGCTGAAAATAATTAGATCTTTACATGCTAAGTTTGATAACAAGCATTCTGCTATAGAAGAAATGGATGATCCAAAACTGACTCCAGAATTGTTAAGTAGCAAATTAAGAACTATAGAGATGGAGTTAAAGTATAAGAAACCTATGACTTATACCGTTAAAAGATCCGATGAATCTAATATAGTCTTTTCCTCTCGAACGACTGTAACTAAGTTAAATATGTCTGACTATGACTTAGAGTAAGATGAGGACTGTGACCTTGAGAGTATTAATAACCAGATATCCCTCATGAGCAAACATTATAAAAATATTATTAAGTTTAGGAATTCTATGGCAACTAAATAAGGGAAGGATGGCTACAAAAACTTTCAGGTTCCCAAACCCCATGACCGTAATAGTGGCAAAACAACTTTCAATAAAAATTAGAGACCCAAGAAGGACTTAAGTAAAATTCAATGTTACAAATGTGGTAACAAGGGTTATTATGCTAATAGATGCAAATTTAAGATGAGGACTACACCTATGTCCCATGTGTGTAAAACTTGGGACGATTCTAGTGACTCGAATGATGAGAGTCTGAGTCATCTGAAATATATGAATCATGCATGTCTTTTATGCTAAAATTGTGTATTCTGTGATAAAGCATGTTTACCTCTTGATGTTGTTATTGACTCTATACCTATTGTCTGTATGAATGAACTGTTAAATTCTGATGTTGTTAAGAATTCTGATGAGTCTATCATGTGCATGATTCAAAGTGAAAATCATTGTGATGAATTGAACTATTGTGTTTATTCCAAACCTAAAATTGAACCATTAGGAAACAATACGCACACTTCACTTAGTGAGTCTAATGATGATGACTTACTTGATATTCAAGAACTAAATTCTAAGACTCTAAACAAGAGTCTAAACTTGAGAAAATGGTTAAACAATGACTGAACGTATTGAGAGCTCAAGTTAGACTGTTAAGCAGAACACTAAGGACTACACTAATCAGTGCGCGGCTCATAAGACTTAAACTAAAAAAAAAATTCAAAATCAATGAAATTTTTTAAAAAAACTCTATTTTAGAAGAAAGATACAAGTCTACTTTGGTAGATTTGGAAAATTCTAAACAAAAAGTCTCAATTATTTTCAAGAAATGTCTTCATTTTAAGACCAATGCAAAAGCATATGATAAAATATTCAGTTCTAGCAAAATAAACTCATACGATAATACTGGCCTAAAATTTGATAAAAACCTTAAAGGAACAAAGTCTGCTAATCAAAATGTTTCCAAAGCAATCTTTGTTTCTTCTGGGACTTTACCAAACACACCAGGTCAAGAATTTAAAAAATATCATAAAAATGTTTTGAAAAAACCGTTCTCACAAGACACTAAGACTATGTGTCATCCTGAGCACAAGCCAGATAACAAAGCGATGCCTGATAATAAAGCGAAGTATGTTCCCCCCCCCACCCCCCACCCCCACCCCCCGCCCACCCCAAAAAAATTTTAGATAATTTAAGGTAAAACTTTTAAAATGTTGAAGTTGAACCTCATTTTCAAAATGCGTCTAAACTTATTTTCAAAGGTCTTGTTCTATACTTTATCTATTGCGATGTTTGTGGTCACTGTCTTCCTAAGTGTTTTCAAAAGTGTCTATATACACCATTCTACAATATGTGTAACTATTATAGGAAGAGACACAATACTTATGTTCTCCCAAGGAAGACCAATGAAAACTCTAACTTTAGAAAGAAGAGGAAGAGGCCTCATAGTAAAAGAAAATTAGTAAGGAGAACCCCCCCCCCCCTAACATTTTTCTAAATCAAAGTCCCAAAAACATTTTAAAACCCGAGCCATTTGGGTTACAAAAGATGACTTGTTATAACCGCCTTTAAGGATGAACGCACATCTGTTGGATGGTACCTTGACTCTGGGTATTTGAAACACATGAATCAGGACAATACTAAACTGACAAACATTACTAACTTCTTATGAGGTAATGTTTTGTTTGGTGACGGAATCTCATCCCAGATCATTGGTAAAGAGGGTCTTCATGTCGTTAATGATTTTCTATCAGTAAAAGGCTTAAAGTCCAATCTGCTGAGTATATTTCAATTTTGTGATTCTAATCACACAGTTACCTTTTTCAAAATTGAATGTAAAATTTTAAACAAAGATGGTAATTGTATTCTTACGGGAAACAAAACTCCGAATAACTGCAACATAGTTATTCCCAGTAATGAGTCTTGTAAGTTAATAAGATTAGATGACTCTGATCTGTGGCATAATATATTGGGTCATACTAATTTTCATAACCTACACAGATTGAGATCCCAAGAGTTAGTTAGAGGTTTACCCAAAATAAAAATTTCTTCAAATATTATTGGTGGTCCTTTCCATGTGGGAAAGATAAGTAAAGCGCCTCAAAAGAAGTTTAAGGGTATAATGATTTCAAAACCTCTGGAAATTATCCACATGGACCTTATGGGTTCTTCCCGCACTATGAACCTCTATGGAAATAGTTACATTCTTGTCATTATGGATGAAATTACACAGTATACTTGGATAGATTTTATGGAAAAAAAATTAGATACATTTTGAGAATCTTAAAATCCTTTTGAAAATAGAAAATGAAAAGGATACCTAAGTATCACATATTAGAAGTGATAGAGGTGGATAATTCAAGGAGACTGGAGTAGTAGATATTTTTTTTGGTAATGGATATCAGCATGAGTTCAGTGCTCCTAAAACTTCACATCAAATTGTTATTGGTGAAAGGAAAAACTAAACAATCCAGGACATGGCTCGGGTCATGTTACACACTAAACGGTTGACAAATTACTTTTAGGTTGAGGCACTCTAGACAGCGTGTCATATTATTAATCATGTATACCTTAGGAGGAATACTAAATACACTTTGTATGAACTATGGTACAATAAAAAAAACTAATTTGAAATATTTTAGAACCATCGGGAGTGTCTATTAAGTCGAAAAAGAGAACACCTTTCAAAATTTGACACCTAGGGTGATAAAGGAATTTTTCTAGGGTATTCCCAAAATAATAGAGCATATCGTGTCTACAATTTACGTACCAAAGTCCTAATGGAATCTATCAATGTAATTGTTAATGACACTGACACCGGGAGTGTTGGCACTCGATCAATTATTGTGGATGAGTCAAAACACTTTTTTGAAATAGACTATCCTCAGATAACGGACCCACTGCCTACGGAAATCAGTGTTGTGCCAACTCAAGTTTCTAAAGACAAGACCGCAACTTCAAAATGTGGCAAATTTTGCATGCTTTATTTCTCAAGTAAAAATAAAGAATGTAAACAATGCCCTCAATGAATCTTACTAGATTGATGCTATGCAAGATGAATTAACCTAGTTTAAGAGTCATGATATTTGGTATCTTGTCCAGCGACCAAAAAATATAAAGGTTATCAGTACCCGTTGGATTTTCAAAAATAAAATGGATAAACCTAGGATAACCATTAAAAACAATGCAATAATGGTAGCTCAGGGATATTCTCAAATAGAGGGAATAGACTTTAATAAGACTTTTGCTCCGGTAACAAGGCTCGAGTATGCTAGTCTTCTCCTTACAGTAGCGTATCACTTACAATTCAACCTTTTTCAAATGGATGTTAAATCCGTCTTTTTTAATGGTATTCTGACTGAGAGGTATACATAGAATAGTCAAAAATATTTATTGCCCCGTCTCACCCGAACCATGTCTTCCGATTAAAAAAGGCTTTATATGGTTTAAAGCAAGACCTCAGGGCTGGGTACGAATCTCTATCGACCGTTTTATTCAATAAAAGGGTTTGATCATGGCAGCAATGACCAGACATTATTTGTCTAAAAAATAAACAACGAGGTTTTTATTTTAAGGATTTATGTAGATGGCATCGTTATTGGTTCCACTTCCTTGGTACACGTTAATGATTTTTCCAAAATAATGCATGAGGAGTTCCAAATGTCACTCATGGCGGAGTTATAATACTTTCTAGGTTTGCAAGTTAAATAATTGAGTAATGGCCTCTTCATTTCTCAAACCAAATACGTGAATGAGTTTATTAATAAATTTGACTTAGATTATATTAAGATTTCATGCACTCCCATGATAACCAAATCTAAGATATCTAAAGAGGAAAATGGGAAAAAAAATGTCGATCTTACCTTGTATAGAAACATGATAGGCAGTTTGTTATATCTAATTGCAGGCAGTTTGTTATATCTAACTACATATATATCGAACATTATGTATGTCATTTGTGTTTGTGCACGTTATCAATGTGGACCCAAAGAATCCCATTTACTTTGTGTAAAGAGAATCATTAAATATGTTAAGGGCACACTAGAGTATGGTATTTGGTACACAAAGGACACGTCCAGTTCTATAGTTTGGAACACTTACACTGACTCGACAACATGTTTCGATGACCATAAGAGCATTTCTGGTGCTTGTTAATACGTAGGGAACAACCTGATCGATTGGAGAAACAAGAACCAAAATTGCATATCTTTATCAACTATTGAATTTGAGTATATAGTTGCTGGTAGCTGTTGTGCTCAATTATTATGGATCAAACAAATGTTATGTCATTGTGGTATTATTGAGAACCAATTGAATATATTATGTGATCATAAAAGTGTTATCAATATCTCTAAGAATCTTGCACCACACTCTTGCACCAAGCACATTAAGATTAGACATCACTTCATTCATGAATTGTTAAAATCTAAAGAACTCATTGTTGAATATCTGCAAACTGAAAAAAAAATTAGCTGTTTACTAAGCCCTTGGACAATATTAGATTTGAATCTTTAATGAAATCTATAAGGATGATTATGCTTGATTAGTTTTCTACCAGTATTTTTCATATCCTCATGTATATACCTTGTTCATAATACATCTCTAAGGATCTAGGTCATAACCATTTGAAAAATGACAAAAGACACCTCCTTTATCTATCTTATGTAGGAGAAAACTGCTATATCCCATTTCTATGACTTAATTAATAGTTTATTCTGTTGTATACTCTCTCTTAAAATTTACCCATTTTCTATTTGAGATAAAATAGGGGAGAAGTATTGAGTCCATTTCGAGACTGTCTATAAGATTTTAATTTTTCAATTCGATTAATATGCTATTTTGAGTATTTTTTTACAGGCATTGAACTTAATTAATCGTAGATGTTAGGGTACTGGCATGTATTCTATTCAAGTTATGTAATTTGTTTTTTCTTACTTTTATTTCCTATTCTAGGAAGGGCTGGGTAGTTAGAATTTGTATAGGCTTCGGAATTGTTTTCAACCTATGAGTACCGTTGATGTACTCAAAGGGATTTTGTATTCAATATCCAAAGAGAAGATTGAAACACCCTATATAGTTGACTTATTAGGAGTTTGTACCATACAAGTCTTTCATCTACTTTGGATGTTAAGAAAAAATATTTTTTAGTAGTCTTGAGCTCATCCAAATGGTATGCACCATACGTGTTTAAAAAAATCTGGATTTTTAAAAAAATTTAAATTATTTTTTTGAAACTATTTGGCATTTGAAATCATTTTTTTACCATTTAAATGAACAGTTTTTAAAATTTATATTTTAAAACCTTTGGGGAGGAACATTATATTTGTATAAATTGGGAATCTCTTTTTGATTATCGTGTGTGTTTGCAACACGTGTGTGTCTTATCTGTCATTATCTTATTAGCGGAAATCGTGTTTCTTCACACTCACAAACACAATACACAACACCCACCGTTGGATCTTATTTTATCTAAGGATGTTGTTCAATCTTAAACGATCCGTGTGCCAACCTTCTTACCTTATCATCTGTTATGACTTGTGACCGGTTACGAACTATAAATATTACCTTAGACGTTTGATTCCAGACTTTTAGATCTAGGTCAATCCGGTACAATCCATTACAGCCATTCATTCGAACTCGATTTCCAGAACTTTCTTACCTTACTATATAAACCCACTTGGTTTCAACATTTCTAGACGTTTTCGTTTAAAGAGAGAGAGAGAGAGAGAGAGAGAGAGAGAGAGAGAGAGAGAGAGAGAGAGGATATTTTAAATAGAGGTCTGAGAGAAAACTTTTTGTTAAAAACTCAGTGTATAAATTATTTACATATGTTTTTCTCTTAAAATATTTTTTCGAAAACCAGAGCGTATATTCCAATTAAATCTGTTAGGGTTTCCAAAATATAAGAGTTGTGTTTTTGAGAGTTTGAGTTTAAATTATATTAAACCCCTCTGGGTCTGTTCCTCTTCCAAACAGCCTTCACGGTTATTAGAGACTTGATTTTTTTACATCAAATCAAGAATCTAACATATGTGATACATTTCACACACTTTTTCGTTAAATCTGCTTTTGTATCAGTTATAGTTTGATACATGATTAGGCACATATTCTTCACATTTATCCCCTTAATTTCGGTATTTTTATGATCCCGTGCAGTGTATTTAGCTTGGATTTGTCTCTTATTTATGCTACTAACCTTTTTTGGCAAGTATTTCTTGTTTTGTGTATTTCTCATGTGTTTTATAGGTATTTCATGCAAGTTAGTGCGAAGGAGAACTCAAAACAGTGAAAGAAACCAAGAAATGGAGAGTTGAAGGGCATTTTCGTAATTTTTCAGCCTTAGTCCGAAGGTGGGGCCAACTAGAAAGTTGAAGAGCTCTAAATTACAAGAATACTGGAAAAAACGGCACCTCAATCCGAGCTACGGTGAAGAAGTTACGATGTTTTGAAGTTGCGCGATAATGAAGAGTCTGGATGTGCGGATTTCTGTAATTAATTATGCATTTAATGCAGTGCAACTCTTGGAAAACTTGTGCCACAAGCGAAATTTACTGCCAAATTCGTGCAACTTGGTGCTATAAAAGCCCAAGCCCTAATTCATTCAAAGAGAGAGTTTTTTTATCAAGTTTTAGGAGGCTAGGTTAAGAGTTCTAGAGAGAGTTTTTAGGTCAAATTTCTAGGTTAAATCTCCAATTTCCTCAAGAGTTGTATGAACCCTAGTTGTATTCTGAATCTAAATTCCTTGTTGCTGAATTCAAGTAAACTCTTTCCATTCTCTTATTTTATTACTTGCAAATTATTTACCATGTTTTGTAGATCCATAATTTTGTGTATGAATTTGTTCTTTAATCGAATCATGTGTAGCTAAATTCCCAAGGGTTGGGGTACATGAACTCAATCCAAAGGCAAATTATTTGTATGGAAAATAGAAAATAGAAAATAAATGAAAATATTGATTGAATCGTGAATAAAAATCATATATACATTGTCAAATCTTTTAATCTCTCTTGCCCTAGGTACTTGAGATGTTTAAGAATGCTTTGTATGTATAATTTGTCGTTCACCGCTTTATATTTATCTTTGATTTCATATGATGCGGGCTTGAACCTCATATATGTAATGCTTAGAATCTATAAAGACTGGATTTAGTCGAGAATTTTAATTTATATTTCTAGTATTCTATAGGATAATTTGTTAAGGATTGAGGGATTGTACCCTACCCGATTTTCTCCCATTTGTCAGATCTAAATTTGTTTTCTCAATTTTCAATTTGTTTTCCTTAAGTAAATTTTTATTTCAGTAGAAATTTTCCCAATCATTAATCATCTTTTCTATTTCTTTTAAGAAATCATTTCAAGGTTTAATAACTTTTCTGATTACGATTTGGCAAACTTGATCCCTGTGGATACGATCCCGACTTACCGGGTTTATTACTTGAGCGACAGGCTTGCACTTGAGCCTAGATTGTACGCACTTTTGAGACAAATTCTTAGTCGCGTCAAGTTTTTGGCGCCGTTGCCGGGGATTGAAATTGTTAAATTTTCAAGAAAGTTATTTTTATCTACAAGTGATTTCAAAAAAATAATAATAATAATAATAATTTCATCTCTTATGTGCTTATATGCAGAATTTATCTCCCACCCAAATTCACGAAAATCCTATTGCCGAAGCCGGTTCGGAAAATTCTGAGTCTCCTCATTTTTGGGTTCCACCTCATTCGCCTAATAATTCCATCACAAGTCGTTCTTTGAGTCAAACCCTGAGTGAGAATTCTGAACCTTTCGGTAGCAATATGTCGGATCATGGTAGTGTCGGTGTTGGTGCTGGAGAGGATGAGATACCCTATCTTCCCATGAAAGATCTTTTATTTCCGGAGAGAACTGTTACCCCTGGTTGCATTTTACTCCCGTATAATGCCGGTCAGTTCCACTTTCGGAATGGAATGATCCAAATTCTTCCTACATTTCATGGGATGGATTCGGAAAAACCATATCTCCATATTCGAGAATTCGAAGATACGTGTGAGACATTTGGAGACTAAGCTTGTACACAAGAGGTAATCCGGTTGAAGCTCTTTCCTTTTTCCTTAAAGGATAAAGCTAAAACTTGGTTATGGTCCTTGCCCCCAAATTCTGTTTTATCCTGAAGAGATATGCAAAACAAGTTTATCTCAAAAAAATTTCCACAACACAAAACCAATTCTGTTAAAGCCCAAATCCAAGATTTTCGTCAAAATGAAAATGAGGCTTTTGATAAGTGTTGGGAGAGATATCAGGAGTTAGTTAATGCGTGCCCCCATCATGGTTTTGAACCTCATCATCTGATTTCATTTTTCCATCAAGGCCTTACTGTAGCGTCTAAACAACTTGTTCAAACCATGTGTGAGAGACCTTTTTGGGAGTTAAGTACGAGCGATGCTGAGGCTCATTTGAAATATGTGGCAGAAACTACCCAAGCATGGGATACTTCTGATCCCAATAGTCAAAATAGAAATCGACAAGTGTCCAACTTTCCTGCTGCGTCCGGTATTTATCACTTGGACAATGACACTTGGTTAGATCATAAATTTGACCAATTGAAGATGAATTTCAGAGACATGCTTGAAGTGAAATTAAGAGAAGGAGCTGGACTCGTGCAAACTGGAAAGGAGAAAGTGTGTGCCATTTGTGCTGCTGGTCATTCTACCGAAGGATGTCCTACCATCCCTGCTTACAAGGCAATGTACACTGAGCAAGTAGAGGCGATAAGAGGGTTTCGTGAAAATTTTAATGCACCTCAAGGGAATGCATATAATCAATCTTGGAGGAATCATCCTGGTTTCAACTATGGACAACCACAAGGGGGGATGGTGCCTCATCCACATGTGACTTTGCCACAAACCCCTCCTCAATTTCAGCATATGGCTCCTCCAATGCAACCTCCTTTGCAGACACCACCTCCTGGTCCGTATGTTACCCCTCCGAGGCGATCTCTTGAAGACAACATAAATCACCTCATTCAATCCCAAAAGGAGAGCACTGCTAAGTATGATCGAATGTTCGCTGAAATGCATACTAGCATCTCTAGGTTGCAATCTGCAGTGAATACTCAGGAGAAAGGTAAATTCCCAGCTCAAGGCCAAAGACCCCCTCCCCAAGGACAAACCAGTATTGGCACTACATCCCTCGACCATCGAGAGCAATGTAGCGCTATTACCACTCTCCGTAGTGGGAGAGTAGTTGATTTGTCACCTCCCTCATGCAATGCATCTAAAGATAAAGAGGTTTCGCCCGACACAAAAGAGGCCGAAGATGCCCCTTTAATTGAGAGTGAGGAGGAGGAAAACACTAGTGGACCCAAGGCCATCACCCCCACCGCTGCCCCATACCCTCAACGATTGGTCTCTCACCCCAAAACGACCTCCCGTGATGAAGTTCTGGAAGTCCTTAAGCACGTAAAAGTCAATTTACCTTTTCTCGAGACTATACAGAAAATTCCCGCCTATGCTAAGTTTATTAAAGACTTACTCACGGTGAAACGTAAGCTAAAGGTAAACCAGAACGTCTCTTTGGCCCAAAATCTCAGCGCAGTCTTGTCGAGTGAATTTCCATTAAAATATAAAGATCCGGGTGCACCCACTATTTCTTGTATCATGGGGAAGAACCGAATTGAGAGAGCTCTAATAGATCTCGGGGCGAGTGTTAACATTATGCCCTATTCCATCTATACTAAACTGGAACTGGGGGCCCTTAAGCCCACAAAAATGACTCTCCAGCTCGCGGATCGTTCTGTGAAGTTTCCTCGGGGAATTGTTGAGGATGTGATTGCTCAAATAGACACTTTCTACTTCCCGGTGGATTTTGTCATTTGGGACAAAGAATCCTTCGTTCTCCCAAGTAATCATGTTCCCGTTATTCTTGGCCGTCCATTTTTAGCTACTGCTAATGCTCTTATCAATACCCGAAGTGGGCGTATGCAATTAACTTTCGGGAACATGACCCTCGACACAAATATCTTTAATAATTCCAAGAGAGAGGATGATGAAGAGGAACCGCGGGGGTTGGATTTTTTGGGGGAAGCACACGAGCAAGAAAGAACTTACAAGGGAGAGCCATTAGGGGAAGGTTGTGTTGCGCCCAGTGAGTGGAGTGGTTACAATATTCAGAGCAAGGTAGGGGAGGTATGTTTAGTTAATGCATTCGAGAGCACGAGTGAGCTCATGAACAAGAGTGAAAGAGGCAATTTAGAGTGTGTCGGGAGAGGCTCTATCAACCCACCCACACCACCCTGGGACAATAGCATTGATGCATTTCTCCTTAACAAACTTCCACCCATACCATTTGAGTCTTCGGAGGTACTTGAAGATACGACTCAAATCTCGTCCGACTTAGAGACCAACCCACGTGCTACACAACAAGAGGATCCTTTTCCGGTTAATCATAATGCATCTCCCGGTCTTTCCTTTATCTATGGGCACGGGCCCAATTTGTTCCGTCTATTCACTTATGATGGTAAGACGGGAGAGACGAGGAGAGCATCGTACCCCGTGCAAAGGGTCGGGTGATTTGTAGAGAGAGATGAGAGGTCGTCGCACCCCCGACGCGTATGGGGTGATTTTTGTTGTATTTTTAAGTCATGTATAAGTGTTATATAGTGTCTTGTTGCTATTTAATAATTTGCTTGTTTTATTTATCGCACTCTTCATGTTGTCTTCCTTATTTCTCTTATCCATTTGATTGAGGACAATGCAAATCATTGAGTTAGGGGGGATGACAGGTGCGTATTCATAAAACTTCGCTTATATTCATATATATGTGTATTTTAAAAAAAATAATATGAAAAAATTTGAAAAAATCAAAAATATTTTTCTTCAAAATAAATAAAAATTGGAATTTAAATTTTCAAAAATATCACCCTTATTCTATTTAAAGTCTCAAATTGTTAACAATCAAAATGCACTAAGCCGAAATTGACCGAAGATGGAAATTGAAAGAAAATTGACGACTTTACGAATAAGTGTGGAGATTGATCAAACCCGGTGAGATTTTGAGCCTTTCAATTTTTTATGAGTTTTTAAATCAATCCGAGTTTATGATTAACTCAAAGTTCTTTTCAGCGTTTTAATAAGTCATCGATGATCTCAATCCTTTGTTTTGATCGGTTATGGAAAATGTGTGAATTGTTGTCTCGAAATTCGTGCTAAATAAATCTCTAAACTTAATTAATCTCGAGATGCATATGGTAATGCGATTAGCAATTTGGACAATGAAGTAGGCCCTCTTTTGTTTAACCCAAAAATATTAGCCATAAAAAGTTGTGAAAAACAAAATTATCCCTTTGCAACCCACTTTGAGCCTAATAAAATATTTCCCTTTCGTTTGACAACCCGAAAAACCCAAATAGCCCGGAATTGTGAAAATTGAGAAAATTTATCAAGTAAGTCTAAATTGTGCAATAAAAAGGGGCAAGAAAAAAAAAAGAAAAAAAAAGAAAATAGAAAAAGAAAGAGAAAATTGAGCAAATGCCCGAAAAAGCACTAATGGACATCATAAAGACATTTTCCAATTCCGAACAATCCATCCATTCCCATTTTTACCCTTTACACTTTTTAACCCGAAAAGTCCTAACTGAGTCCGAATTGCGAAATTAGTTACCGCGTGGAGAGCTAAGACATGAAAAGATGAAATTGTATGCATGAATTTGTGTCCATTATATTTACTCTTTATATCATGCATACCGAGAGAAAAACAACCACAATCTGAGTGATTCGTTTGTGAGAGCATTCCGTAAGAATTTGAATCAAAACGAATTTTCGAAAAGTAACGTAATGCTCAATCGGTGGAAATTTGAGGTTGAATTTTTGGCTTCGCACACACACACTATGGTTTGAGACATTTGAATATGAATTTATGGTGATTATTTTTCAAAAAGTTTAAATTGTACAATTTTTAAGTATTTTGATCTTTATTTGAGTCAATAAAGAATTTTGTGGGTGTATTCACTGCAAACCCTCACGAGACAAAACTCGTCCTACTAGGGTAACCTAGGGGTTTAAAGGCTTGTTGCATACGCTAAATGCAATCGCTTGCCTGCGAAAGTGGAATTTTATTTTAATAAAAGAATTTTCAAGCGTAGAATTTTGGCTAATTTCATTTACATTGCTCGGGACGCGCAAAGTTCTAAGTTAGGGGGTGTGATTAGGCACATATTCTTCACATTTATCCCCTTAATTTCGGTATTTTTATGATCCCGTGCAGTGTATTTAGCTTGGATTTGTCTCTTATTTATGCTACTAACCTTTTTTGGCAAGTATTTCTTGTTTTGTGTATTTCTCATGTGTTTTATAGGTATTTCATGCAAGTTAGTGCGAAGGAGAACTCAAAACAGTGAAAGAAACCAAGAAATGGAGAGTTGAAGGGCATTTTCGTAATTTTTCAGCCTTAGTCCGAAGGTGGGGCCAACTAGAAAGTTGAAGAGCTCTAAATTACAAGAATACTGGAAAAAACGGCACCTCAATCCGAGCTACGGTGAAGAAGTTACGATGTTTTGAAGTTGCGCGATAATGAAGAGTCTGGATGTGCGGATTTCTGTAATTAATTATGCATTTAATGCAGTGCAACTCTTGGAAAACTTGTGCCACAAGCGAAATTTGCTGCCAAATTCGTGCAACTTGGTGCTATAAAAGCCCAAGCCCTAATTCATTCAAAGAGAGAGTTTTTTTTATCAAGTTTTAGGAGGCTAGGTTAAGAGTTCTAGAGAGAGTTTTTAGGTCAAATTTCTAGGTTAAATCTCCAATTTCCTCAAGAGTTGTATGAACCCTAGTTGTATTCTGAATCTAAATTCCTTGTTGCTGAATTCAAGTAAACTCTTTCCATTCTCTTATTTTATTACTTGCAAATTATTTACCATGTTTTGTAGATCCATAATTTTGTGTATGAATTTGTTCTTTAATCGAATCATGTGTAGCTAAATTCCCAAGGGTTGGGGTACATGAACTCAATCCAAAGGCAAATTATTTGTATGGAAAATAGAAAATAGAAAATAAATGAAAATATTGATTGAATCGTGAATAAAAATCATATATACATTGTCAAATCTTTTAATCTCTCTTGCCCTAGGTACTTGAGATGTTTAAGAATGCTTTGTATGTATAATTTTTCGTTCACCGCTTTATATTTATCTTTGATTTCATATGATGCGGGCTTGAACCTCATATATGTAATGCTTAGAATCTATAAAGACTGGATTTAGTCGAGAATTTTAATTTATATTTCTAGTATTCTATAGGATAATTTGTTAAGGATTGAGGGATTGTACCCTACCCGATTTTCTCCCATTTGTCAGATCTAAATTTGTTTTCTCAATTTTCAATTTGTTTTCCTTAAGTAAATTTTTATTTCAGTAGAAATTTTCCCAATCATTAATCATCTTTTCTATTTCTTTTAAGAAATCATTTCAAGGTTTAATAACTTTTCTGATTACGATTTGGCAAACTTGATCCCTGTGGATACGATCCCGACTTACCGGGTTTATTACTTGAGCGACAGGCTTGCACTTGAGCCTAGATTGTACGCACTTTTGAGACAAATTCTTAGTCGCGTTAATACACAAACATCCTTTTAAGAAAACTAATTATGTTTGATGGATTTTGTACTTATTTCAAAATAGTTTTAGATCCACAAACTTTTTACATCTAAAACTTTAAATATCAAAGAATCATTTAGACAATAAGATTTGGTTTGTTTTAAAACTAGTTTTATGATTTGTGAAATTTATTTTTTTGTGTAAATATAATTCTTAGATGTATTTTTTTAAAAGATCTTAATAGATCTAATATTCTTGACATTCTAATATTATTAGTTTAAAATATGAGCATTTAGAAGATTTGTGTAATTTGTAGGACCATTTGTATTGAGTATGTGTGCATTCTTACATGTTCATATAGTTATAGAACACATCACTGTTCCTATCAGACAAAACATTTTTAGAAAAGTGTGGTTATATTCTAAAGAAACTAATTCGTGAGTCGACATAAATACAACTAAGGAGTGGAGGTTTCAGATGGTCCTGGATCAGAAAGAAGTTGCTAAGGAGATAGATCTCTGGCATTTAGGTATATTTTTCTTTGGTATTTTTTATATTATTTTACAAGCATATAATATGGAAACTTGATTCCATTTTTTTATATTTTAGTTTTTGGCATAGTGGTCACTGGGGATGTTTTCCCAGTCTTTGGGGTTTCACCACTTAAAATTCTGTGTGTAAACATTCTGTGAATGCTTCTTAATTCTTGCATGCTATCTCCTGCTGAATAAGGTTAATCAGGGTATCTAAAACTTTTTATATTGTGTGACTAAGTATCTGAAATAATTTGTCTTGTATAATCTTCTAAATTCAACACATCTTTTGTGAAATCCTTTTCAAACAAATAAGATCTCCTCCAAAGACTTTGTTAGGATTCTCAATCATCCCTTTAACTTTGTGTAACAACCCCCATTTTCCACATAAATGTTGGCCAGACACAATACGCCAAAGATGGGTCTTGTCTAACAATATATAGCGTTCTAAGCATCAAAATCATAATAATAATAGTAATAATAACACATTTGAATTTTCCTTTTAAAACGACATGCATAAAACATTTAAATACCAACTGATGATAAATAAAATCAAGCAATAATACAATTATCCCAATACTGAATAAAAAACATACAATAATTTGAAATTCTAAAGTAACTAAAATGGAAATAGCAACCTATGCTAGAATCAAATGAACTAAGGTAGTTGCTATGAAAATATGACCGCAAGTCTGATATCTTGTCAGCCCTACTATCTCTATCTATGTAAACCTGAGAGGGAAAAAATATTTTATAATTTGGGTCAGCACCCAATAGTTGCAAGAATGAACTTGTAAAAATTAAGATGCAATAATACAGCTAATTCAAAGTATAAACAGTCTATCGACACTACCATATGATAAGTACCTCACCCCTCATCTAAGTGTAATACTACAGGCAACGAATCCAAGTCCCCAACTATGAAAAACTGATAATCATAATAATAATTAACACCAAATGCATCAAATATAAATCATCTAACTAAGTAACATAATCATCTAACATGCATGCACATAGCATTGGGTTCTTAATTGATTGTCTACATCGTTAAATAAATTAATTAATCTCAATTAATTTATAGGATTATATATATATATATATATATATATATATATATATATATACGACACATAAAGTCATCTATCTCCAGCATCGCATTCGGGCTCTATCGGTAAGTTTAGAGGAGCCCCTCATTCAAATGGATATCACAATACACATAGAAGTAGGGCAGTTCCTACTTAGTATACCATTGCACGGTCCATACCCCCGATAGTGACAATGGACCCTAGCATCAACACCTAAATCCTCGTAAGTGGAACTGCTACGTAGGACCCTAAATAATGACCTACACAACACCTAGACCACCTGCGTCGGCACGTGCTCTGATCCCGAGACATATGCAACCCCAACTGATAAGCCATCCATGAACACGGGTATTCCCACACAAATAATTAAATACATATCTTTGTCCCAATAATTTATTCCAAAACACGAGGTATTAGATTCTCCCCATCTAACAACAGAATTTCGCCCCTGAAATTCACTGAAGTATAACATCACGTTTTAATCTACACAATTATCATAAGTTTTACATTCAAGTAGTCCATACTCATATCTCATGAGATAAAATAAAAAGGCTCATCTATGCCAATCATAATATTACTAGGATGCACATACATCACATATTACATGCATATAAATGCATAAACATCAAATATGGATTACATCTATAAATCCAGCCGGAACTATACATATTATGTATATTTATAAGGCACCGTATATACAAATAACTTGTTGACCGTGACTCAATTGGTCTAGAGGTTGTCTCTCTTATTCCACTAGTGGTGTAAACATTACTAAGGTCTCTCATCAATGCACTCTTAGGCCCCGTTGGCCTTAACTCAGATAATATAACATCAACCGATGCGTTATGCCTCCACACATGTGATCTGATACACAAGGAAGTCGAGGTCTATGTAGATGACATAATTATCAAGTCCAAGACTAGAGAAGGTCATGTTCTCGATCTCTAAAAATTCTTTGAACGACTGCGACAGTACCAAATGCGACTTAACCCACAGAAATGTGTCTTTGGCATTACCAAAGGAAAACTCTTGGGATTCATGGTCAGTGAGAAAGGGATAGAAGTAGATCCTGCTAAGATGAAAGCCATACTTAAGATGCCACCTTCTCGAATGGAGAAAGAAGTCTAAGGATTCCTTAGGAAATTACAGTACATTAGTCGATTCATCAGCTAATTGAATTCCATCCATGAAACCATTTTCAAACTCCTCCGAAAGGATTCAACCAAGGTATGGAACGAAGCTTACCAAGAAGCCTTCGACCGAATTAAGTAATACCTAACCCGACCTACGGTGCACATGCTACCACAACCTAGTCTTCCCTTACTCTTATACCTAACCGTGACCGATACCACAGTCGGGGATTTGCTAGGCCAATACCTTAAAGAAACTCACAAAGAGAAATCCATCTACTATGCTAGTCGAAATTAGTCAGTTACGAAGTTAACTACACCGCCTTGGAAAAATCATGTGTCGCTCTTGTCTGGGTTACCCAAAAGTTACAGCACTACATGCTCACATTCCCTATAAGATTCGTATCCCGAATAGATCCCATCAAGTACCTACTTGAGAAGTCGACCCTATCCTACCGAATGGCCCATTGGTTGATGCTTCTAATCGAGTTTGATGTCACTTATGTCACACAGAAAGCCATGAAAGGAAGAGCCATCTCTGACTACCTTTATGGATTTTTGAATTCCCAAACGAGAATATCCTTTGCGCCTCCAAAGAAGATCTTCGATGGAAAATGTTCTTTGACGGTGCTACCAATAAAAAATGATATGGCATTGGAATCCTCCTAATTTCCCCTGATGACTCCCACCTCCTATTTCCATCAAATTGGATTTCCCCTGTACTAATAACATGACTGAATACGAGGTGTGCACTAGGGGTGCAACCGGTACGGTACGGTCGGTAACGACCCCTTACCAATACCAAAACCACATTATATATGGTAAAACCGTACCGTACCAATTTACCGACCGGTACATCAAAACAAAAACCAAAACCAAACCGACCGGTTTTTCGGTTTATTCGGTATTTTCGGGTTTTTTTGGTTTCGGTAATTTCGGTTTCAATTCGGTTTTTTCGTGGTAAATACCAGAATTTCAAATCGGTTTATGCATTCGGTAAATCTAGTATATATTTCGATATACCCATTTCTACCTGTTACAATTTCTAGCATTTCTAGCTATTACAATTTCTAGAATTTCTAGTTTTTTGGAACAATTAGAAACATACACAAAGAGGTACAATTTCTAGCATTTGGAACAATAGATTTAAATAAGTATGAGACCAAACTAACCAATTTGCTTTTGTCGGCGTCGGAGGAGAGTGAGACAAGATGAGGGAGCTGGTGCTTGAGGAGAGTGAGTCAAGATGATGAGGCTTAAAAAATGAGGGAGTTGTTACCTTAAAAAATGTTCGCCAGAAAGTCAAAATCATCCACACCTCCAACACCGGAAAAGCCAACTCGTCAGGAAAAAAACTCACCGAAAAACACGGAGGGAACTTAGATCCGAATACAGCTGGCGCCGAAAATATTGTCACTGAAAACTCGATCTCAAAACGAAGTAACCACACCAAATCGAAAGCCAAATCTTAAAACAAAAAAAATGGTGTTTTCAAATAAAAGTCTCCAAAAAATTATTTCTCAAAATCAACCCAAGGTTGAAGAAGAAAAAAAAATGAGAGAGAGAGAGCTCAAACAAAAATGACGGCCAAACTTTTTGAGAGAGAAAGAGGTTAAAAAATGAAATGGAAACCCTAAAAAAAGATCTCTACACAAACCACAACATAAAGCCCAAATGAAATAAGGGCAAAACGGAAATATAGCCAACAAAACAAACGACTCTTTTTATTTTAACAAAATGCTGCCTAATTCATTTTGTGTTAAATATTTGATTAATTAAACAAAATATATGTTTAATTAACATGATTATTTAACACTTAAACCAAATACTCAAATAAATAAATTTAAATTCAAAGAGAATATAAAAACTCACTCATGAGAAATAAAATAAATAGAAGTAGTATGATATCCAAAATAATTTGACACTGCACAAAAAGTTTGGTACGGTATTTCGGTACGGTAATTTTGGTACGATATCGGTACGGTAAATTCGGTAAATCGGTTTTTTGTATCTAAAAACCAAAACCAACCAAATTTTTGACGGTATTTTCGATTTCAGTAAAATCGGTTTTCGGTATTTCATAATATGAAACCAAAACCATTTTTTTCCGGACCAAAACGGTACGGTACGGTAAAAACCCGTACCGATTGCACCCCTAGTGTGCACGGTAGGCCTTAAAGTTACCCTCAAGAAAGGAATTCGACACCTCGATGTCTACGGGGATTTAGCCCTCATCATCGGTCAAGTAATCAGCCAATGGAAAGTCATGGATGAGAAAATCTTACCATTCCATGCCTACCTTGAAGAACTAGATTCCAAATTCCAAGAAATCACCTTTCACTACCTGCCCCGAGAAAAAGACAACCTAGCTGATGCCCTTGCCACCTTAGCCTCCATGATTGACATGCCCGAAGGAATAACCGTGGCCCCTTTCCTTGTCCAGAAATAAGACAAACCAATTGTGACAACCCACTAATTAAAATAAGAGGTGGCTAGCCCGATATCCCAATAAATACAGGAATCATAGATGGTCCATTCTTATCATCACTGTCGTGAAAATAATAATATGCAATAACCACTAATTATTTTAGAAAACGGATGTCAAATTTAAATTTGTAAGTTAAAAGAAAAGCATTTAGACAATCCAATTTGAAAAAAAGGTGGATATACAAATCAACGAGTAATTGTATAACAATAAAGCATAAAGTAATAACCGAATAAGCTGTCGATTAACAGTCTATTACAAGCAGGTTGAAACGAGTATTACAATTAAATATCACATTATATTAAACGAATACAAAACAGGGCAACACTCCCGAATGAAAACTGATCATAGCTAGAGTACAAAAGAGAGAAGCGTCTATAATGAATATCCTACAACATCCGAAAAATGCTATAGCTCCAGGACAACTGGAATGGAGAGGTCAATACGTGCGTCCTTGCGAAGGAGCACCTGGAAGAACAAAGAATTCATGCAAAACAAAGAGATATAGACAGGTCAGGGCCCGGTTTGATTTGATCACCATGTGAATAAAATGCAGGATAGTATGAATATCTAATCATCATCATGAACTTAACTTTCTCTCACAATTAATCATAAAATTTCTCACCTCATTCTAAAAGCACAACCTAGCGTAATATCAATGACAATGCTCAATATTCATATATGCAGGCGAGAAATCATCTACATTCACTCAATGATATTTCAGTTCAGTTATTCACAATTTAAATGCATAGTTCCTTTTTTCTTTAGGAAATATATTTATAAAGCAATTTATTTCACAAAATGCTTCACCAAAACAGTTCTATACCATTTAATTTTATAGTTCCCTTTCTCTCTCGAAAACATAAAGCAGTTTATCACACAAAATGCTTTACCATCATTTCAAGTTCCACTTTATTAAGAATAGTTATAATCACATATATATAACGATTCTAAGACCGTCCTTTCGAGTTTCCCCACTGGACGCGCCCCTAAATGGCTATCACCTTCCAGGGCTTATCGCACAAGATAACCTGGGCACCTACATCGCGTGACGTCGGGAAGCGGCCATATACCTTCGACAGTGAGTCATAACCACACCCGAAATTACCCCACTGCGAATAATAATCACACAATATAATAACCGGTCCTATGGCCGAGGACTATATTCGCCCTGCATTCACTAGCCAGGGGACTTCACCTCACGCGCGTAACTTCCCTTATGATAGCGATTTAGAGAGGTGTGTATATGTAAATTATCGTTTACAAATTATTTTCCCATTTAAAAATATTCACTTTTTACATTCTCAAAACCATTTATACTTACCATTTAGTACCAATTTTAGAATATGCATCTCTTAATCTCAAAGTCATATTTTATTAATGACCTAGGACCCAAAGTGCAATTATCCTCACACTAGTCTCCAAGAGTCCACAGTAATACCATAATTCCTCAAAAGTACTTTCCCACAATACTAGTCTCCCAAAAGTCCCAAAAATTACCATCTTACTTTTTGTTAGTTCTAGGCTAACTTCCTAAATCAAACGAAATATTAACCCCTATGAACTAACCCTTGGGATAAGCCCAATTAACCCCATGCTAACCTAGGATAGTAATCTCCCTAATACAAACCTCTAAGACTCTTTACTACTTCCCAAGAGAAGGTTCCTAGGCCTTGAACCTAAAAGAAAAGGACTAGAAACTAAGCTAGAAAAACCCTATAAAAATAACAGGGTTTCGAATCGATTCGCCCCTGGCTGCGAATCGATTCGCCCAAAAATGAATCGATTCGGCTAAAAACACCAACACACTGTCTCAGCCCGAATCAATTCGGCCCTAACCCGAATCGATTCGGTCTCCCAGACCTGTAGCCACCCCTGTTAGCGAATCGATTCGCTGGGGAGGGCGAATCGATTCGCCCAGTTCGAATTTCGCAGAAAGGGCTACGGGTTGTATGAACCCTAAAATCCCCAAAACCCCAAATCTTCAATTTCTCTAACATCAACAACAAATAATTCTACCAAATCATTTCTACACAACTACTAACTAATATATTCTCCTCAAACCAAATTTAAATCAAAGATTAAAGGTTTAAACACCAAAAACCCCCCAAACCCATAAATGGTTTAAATCTCCAAAAACTAACTATACATGCAATTTATCACATTAAATCATATACTAGCAAGTTAGAAACTTGCCTCAAGTTTGTAGTCTTGGATTCTCTTCCCGAAGCAACGATTTCCAGCTCCTATCTTCAATTCTCCCTCTTTTCTCCATTTTCTCCCAACTCTCTCTCTCTCTCTCTCTCTCTCTCTCTCTCTCTCTCTCTTTAGGCTTATAACATGAAATGAGAAATAAAAGGGTTTGAAAGACTTAAACGGGCACTAAACATTAATTCCCATCTTTAAATGTTAATACACCATTAAAATGACTCGTAACTACATAATTGAGTCATAACCTATTAAAAGTGCCCGAAACTAAAAAATACGATATGGCACATATATTTACTATCTCGACTCTTTCAAAACTAACCGCACCCTCTAAATTGACATACGGAATATCATATAATATTTTATGTTCCAACGTCATTTTAATTCATTAATAGTACTCAAATTTGAATATAAATCATACCCGTCGCTTAAAGCACCGCGACGCCATAAAACACAATAGAATGCTATTTACATTCACATAACATTAAATAGGCAAAACTTGGTAAATATTATCTCTTAACTCACTTAAAATAATATTTACTCTAACTTTGTCCATTTTATATAATTAACCCATCAGGCAATTTAAAATAAAATAATCTCTCAAAAGTCTGGGTTGTTACACCATCCCACTGCTACCACATCGAGCTCTGCACGAAGGAAGAACCCAAAATAGCCGATTGCTGGTACTATGATATTTGGCACCTCCTCAGACATGGTAGGTATCCCTAAAGATCTGACAAGAAAGACCGAGCAATTCTCCGCAGACTGGTCGCCCACTACATTGTCTGTGATAAACCACGGTTTAACAGAAACTTCAATGTAACCCATTTACATTGCATCGCAGGGCTGACATTGAAGAAATGATGCAGAGAATCCACAATGGGGAATGCGGAACCCACATGAACGGCCATATGCTCACCAAAAATATCATTCGACAAGGTTACTATTGGACTACCATGGTTCAGGACTACATAGCCTACGTTCGAAGATGTCTCAAATGCTAACAGTTTTCCAACCTACAACATTTGCCTTCGCGAGAATTATACAACATGACCTCTCCCTGTTCGTTTTCAACATGGGGCATCGACATCATAAGTAAAGTTACACCGAAACCATCCAATAGGCATGAGTTCATCCTAGTCCCTATTGACTACTTCACCAAATGGGTCAAAGTCAAGTCATACGCAGTTCTGAATGCCAAGAAAGTGGCTAAATTTATCAAGAAGAACATCATCTGCCAATATGGGGTCCCACACGAGTTGGTATGAGACAACGGGTTACACTTTACAGAGGTTACGGAAGTGGTCAACGAGTATGGAATTCAAAGACACAAAGCCTCTCCATACCGACCTCAAACCAACGGGGTGGTCGAGGTAGCAAATAAGAATCTCAAAGCTATCATCAGCAAGATGATCGAGAGTTATCGAGATTGGGCCGACAGGATCCCTTATGCCCTCTGTGGCTACCGTACTCTCTACTGCGATACCCTTTACTCTCTATTTTATGG
Organism: Sambucus nigra; assembly: GCA_949130495.1. Taxonomy (NCBI): domain Eukaryota; kingdom Viridiplantae; phylum Streptophyta; class Magnoliopsida; order Dipsacales; family Adoxaceae; genus Sambucus; species Sambucus nigra. The sequence goes on from OX422217.1 coordinate 578,519,733, forward strand.
CATGGAAAAAGTCCTACCCGTGGAGCTAGAAATCCCTTCATTGCGCGTTATGCATGAAAGCAAAGTCAACGAGGAAGACTGGCACCAAAGATGTCTCGACGAGCTATCCTTTTTGGACGAAGGGATACTGAAAGCTTTATATCACATACAAGGGTACCATTGCCGTATAGCACGATCCTTCAATAAGAGAGTCAAGGACCGCGGTGTTCAAGAAGGGGATTTAGCCCTCAAAGAAATAGTAGAGCCCATTTGGGACCCCGGAGGGAAATTCAAGCCTAATTGGAGCCGCCCATACATTATGAAGAAGATCCTGTCAGGTGATGCCGATGTGCTCACTGACCTCGACGGAGAAGAAATGGCGCGTCTAATCAACCTGGATTGCCTCAAGAAATTCTACCCCTAGTTCGAAATCTCGGCGCGCTATGATTCTTCTCATCTCCCTTCTATTCTAACAAAAAAAAATATTTATTTCCCCCTACCCAGAACTACGTGGGCCTGATCCTCTAAAAACATTTTCAAAAATGAACTTCAAAATTCTTCAAAACCCTCAAAGGTACGTAGGCATCACTACACATGAGCGCGACCCCCTTCTTTTCACAAAATACTATCCTTTTCTTATCCTCGAGAATGATAATTCGTTTTGGGATATACGTGAACAAAAGGATTATTTATGCCTTAGCGACGAGTATAGATAATTCAAAATGCAAAAAGTCATCAAGAGGCACAACTAGATGATCAAAAACTTATTTATTTAATTATTTGAAATTTCGGTACAATTACATCGACGTAAGGAGTAAAATGACCTCCCTTGCGATCCAACACCTACTTTCCTAAAAACAAACTCCCACTACTCTTAAACAACCAGAATAACCACAAACAGAACCAAACACCATACAGAAGCTTCACGAAGTCTACCCACAGCTCCCAGAAGAACTGCCTCCATTTCCCACATCATGGGGTCCCCAAACCTCCCTTGACTAGAGGGAATGCCGCGATAAGCCTGGACTAGCCTAAAAAAAACTATAATACCTCCCTTCAAAGTATTAAAGAAGGAAAGCCACCTTTTAACGATATCCACGACCATCATCTTGGCGACCACTCTCCTTCACAACCACATCATATAGTCCCTTGAGATATGCCAAACTCGCATAAGAGGGACGAGTCAAAAAAATGTCGATTCCCCCATAAAGAGCCCAGTCGCATGCACATACACTCCGTCAGGTCCTCCACAGGAAAAAAATCCAGTGTTCGCGATGGCACAATTTTCTCCCAACCATATTGATGAAAAAGCTGCCAATAAAAGTAGAAAGAGATCTGCCTGAGGCCAACCAGTCGGACGTACTGATACTCTCCAAGCTTCAGAATAGGCAGCAGTTCTCCCCACCATGGCACAGACCAGCGCAGGCCTAAAGCTCCATGCTCTACAAACCAGTTCTCCTAGCTCTTAATGTCCAGACCTACGCTAATGAAATAGCTTAAGAAGAAGTTTGGAACCATTGATAAGGAATACTCAGGTGGCACCACCATGTGGAATCTCTCAGACAACCACATAAACAACATCACGGGGCTCCCTCTCAAAAAGTCAGAATAACCCTCCCGCCAGGCATCCAGGACATTCAAGGTCTCCGCTAGTATCACCACTGCAGGATTACGACGGCATGATATTCAAGAAGCGATAGCAATTAGTTGGGGGTCCACCACCGTCTCCCAAGTCACCAATAAAACTTTTGAAACAAAGACTGGGATGACGGCCCCGACATATCCTACATCACCCACTTCCTGCGAATGCACGGGCTACAACACCGCCGGAAGGGAAATCATTATCCCCATAACTAATGGCCTGGCAGCCGAAGGCGAAATATAAAGAAGTCCAGCTAGCAATTCCCTAGGAGAATAGGAAAACTCAGGCAGATTCGCAGCAACACTGGGATTTATCCCCAGCATTGCCGAAAATTCCTCGTAGGTAGTAAAAATCTCATTCAACCCGAAGCGGAAGACATGATCCTCGGGATACCAAAACTCGACAGCCGCCATCAGCATGTTCCACTCAATGGGCCGATTGTGCCATAAAGAGACTTGCTGCATGTGGAAGGCATCATAATCGACATTGTAAGAACACATTGCTTCTAAGGTTTCGAGGTAGTTGGCGAACTCAATGCTACCAGGGAGAGCCATCATGTAAAACGAAGAGATAATAAGCAAGCAAGAATGTGAAAAAGAAAGAAGATGAAAGTATGAGGAGGAAAGCCCCATTCACACCCCTGTTTATACTTAGAAACTCTCAAGGAAGGACAAGAAACCCTGCAGAAATTGGAGTAAAACTTTCCCCACTAAGTACCAAATAATTGAAGAAAGTGCAATCAAAGCCTTGGGTTAATTGGACTGGACTGATGTGCCGATAGGCAGGACAGGGGTCATGCCAATCGACAACCCCCTATTTTGGGAAAATTCCCCTTTTCCTCTTTTGTCAAAATAAAAACACTTAATAAAAATAGTTTTTATCTTAAGGAAATTCCGAATTTCCTTTATACTTATGCTTTTACTAATCTCATTTTAAATAAAATCCTTCTCAAATCAATTTTCAAATTCTTTTTACGGTCTTAATAACAAAGTAAAAAGAGCATGTGCTTTAATCACTAAACAAAGAAAAATAACAAAACACTTCATTCTTCATTTGCATATATATTGTTATGTTACATTGATATTTTTCAGGGAAAGAAAAAAGCAGAAAAATATTGGGACTCAGCCTGAACCCAATTTTCATTTTCTCTCTCTCTCTCTCTAAGATCCCCCATCCCTATGGCACGCCTTCTTCCCCTTGGGCAAGACGATATGCCCCCACTTTCAGAGCCAGACCCTTCCCCGGATGAGGCAGATGACACCAAGCAAGAAGGGAATGGAACCGCCTCACGAATATGAGCAGTCACCAAAGATATCCATTCCCTGACGTCCTTCAGCCAAGTGGTCATAACACTTGTATGCTGTGAGGAAGAATTGAAAAGATTAAATCAGTCAAGCATGAGAAGAAAGAAAGAAATCAAGGAAATAAAAAAAGACATATCGCAGGCCGAAGGACGTCCTCCGTCAGGCCCAAATCCTCTGGGTCCATCGCATGAGGACGATAATGTAAATGCACCGACCCCCATCAGTTCATCAAAGGTTGTAACTAGGGGAATACAGTCGCACAAAAGAAGGCCCTGACGTCGTCGCTACTGCCGCTGACGTATATGCATCACCTGCGCTATGAGAAGACCCCACCTGATGACTTGAGCCCGCCCTAGGGAGAGGCATCACATCATATATACTAAGGGGAATCAGCCAACTTGAGATGAAATCTAGATAGTTGTACATCACCGCTATGTCAGTATACAGAGAGTATGGCTCTCCCATCATCGCAGCCACCCGAGCATCATCAGATATCTACCGCATGCTCCTCATGAACATAGGGGGGTTCGCCAGCGATAACGCAACCTCTTCCTCCACGATATACCGGACTACCCTCTTCCCAAAATACCAGGAGTAGTCAAACTCATGCGCCAGAAGGCATCGTATTTGTGCATGTCCCCCAGTCACCCCGGTGTGTTGAATGGCAGTCTCCCAAGGATGAAAGGTCACCTGTAAATCCCCAGCAAAATCGAAGGGTCAGTATCAATAGAATATCATCAAAGAAAAAAAATCTCAAAGACAAAAAATGCTTACCCGCTCGCTCGTTAAGCCATTCAAGACCTGATGCACGGTCTCCAAAGAAAGGTTCTTCTTCGATTGTCGATTAGACCTCCGCCACCGGAACATCCGACAGAAGTCCCCCACAGAGTCATCCTTCAAAGAAATCAGTTGTATGTTCAACCCAATCACCTCATAGAACCACGTCTGCAAAAGACAAGGATCAACATTCAAGAAATAAAAAAGAAGAGCATGAATGGAAAATGCGAATGCATAAAGGAAAATGCGCAAAATAAAGAATACCTCCAGAAGATACATGGCCCCAGTAAAAGTCGATCGGCAGTACCGGATGAATGCATGTAAAGAATAATAAAGGGTTGCCAAAGTCAGGCTCCCCCAATAATAGAAGCGGATGTTCGAAAACACCCTCAGAAACGGTAAAAACCACAAGTGGTTGACATCACAACTTGCCGCCATTAGAAAACCTCCCAACACAACAAGATAAACAAGTGGGCCATCTGATGCACCTATTGCCTGTCATTCTCATCAACCCTCCTCCTCAGCAAAAGCTCCCTCAAAGAAGACAAGCGGAGAGAGTCTACAGAAACCACCCTCTCCACATCACCTAAAGCCACCGTCACCGCATGTAACATCACCCTCAGTGTCCCATCCACCTCAATATGGTCATCCTCGTAGTCCAGCCCCAGCAACTGCTACACATCAATGGGAGTCACCATCATCCCCATGAAGTCAAAATTAAAGGTGTGGATAGTGTCCCACCACCTTTCTCCCAAAGCACATAGAACCACAGTGGAGCGGGGCGTCTCATCTAAAGTCGACGTTAGCCTCCCGAAACTCGTAAAGGACACCATTCAGCGTACCACAGGAGGAAGGTGCTCCCAAACATCCTTGAGCCCTGTCAAACTGCGGGCACGAATAGTCGACATGGAGACGTCAGACTGTCAAGAAATAAGGAAAACCCTTGTCAGATTCAAGAAATAAAGCAATCTGGTCAAGAAAAGAAGAAAGGAATACCAAGAGTCATATAATACTTACATAGCCACCAGGGTTCACAATCCTAGAAGATCAATGACACAAAGGCTCACGCAGCAGAATCTGATCATATGCCACTGGCTCAAATGAGTTAAAACAGTTCTCGCTACCCAATGCGAGGGGCACCCTAGCCCTCCACTCTAACCCTGCCCAGTCGTCGACATTAAGCCATGCCATATGGGTTGCACTGCTTGAGAAGTCAGCCATTTCAAACATTAGGAAGATTTTCATAAGTTTATAGCAGAAGAAAAGAAGTCAGAAAGCTGTGCAAAATGAAGAGAACCCGCCCCCTTTTTATAGGAGGCTAAGGGTCATGCCGATCGACAGTCCCCTCCACTCACTGATCGGCACTCATCCTTTCACCTGCTCTAGGTACCCCAAAATACCGTGCCAATGCCGATTAGAACACCTCCATCCATACCGGTCGGCACACCCTTTAAAATTTCATACAAAAAGTTCAAAAATAATACTAGAAAATCTCGAACAATTCTCGAAAAATTCCTAAAATTGCCAAATCCATTCTAATACCTTGTTCACCAAGGAAAACATTTTTTTTACATCCCCAGTGGAATTCTAGAGAATCATTCTCCCCAACAACATCTCTAAAGGACACTCCAAATTTTCCCTAGCTACAAAATCCTCAGATTATTCACTCTTTCCCAATATCCAATGAAAACAAATCATCCCCAGTGGAGTCCCCAAATTTCCTGAAGGAAAAGTACACCTCTTTTAGGTCAGAATTGACCTTGGTCATGGATCGTCACCTCAGTTAGGTCAGAATTGATGTCGGTCCTCAGTCGTCACCTCTTTTAGGTCAGAATTGACCTCGGTCCTCGGTTGTCACCTCTTGTAGGTTAGAATTGACCTCGATCTTGGATCGTCACCTCAGTTAGGTCAGAATTGACCTCGATCCTCGGTCGTCACCTCTTTTAGGTTAGAATTGACCTCGGTCTTGGATCATCACCTCAGTTAGTTCAGAATTGACCTCGATCCTCGGTCGTCACCTATTTTAGGTCAGAATTGACCTCGCTCTTGGATTGTCACTTCAGATAGGTAAGAATTGACCTCAATCCTCGATCGTCACCTTTTTTAGGTCAGAATTCAGATAGGTCAGAATTGACCTCGGTCTTGGATCATCACCTCAGTTAGGTCAGAATTGACCTCGGCCCTCAGTCGTCACCTATTTTAGGTCATAATTGACTCCGCTCTTAGATCGTCACCTTAGTTAGGTCAAATTGACCTTAGTCCTCGGTTGTCACCTCTTTTAGATCAGAATTGACCTCGATCTTAGATTATCACCTCAGTTAGGTTAGAATTAACCCTGGTCCTCGAGCGTCACCTTTTTAGGTCTGAATTGACCCTGACCCTCTGAATCGTTCATCCACATCCCTCAGGTCCACAAAATTGACCTCCCTCCATCATGTGGTGTCTATTCAACGACCATCACTTGTTCCAAGCTCACCCATCGAGGGGATCAATATACACCACATTCTAGGACCCCCTAAGTCTCTCCTTAGACCCCTAGCACTTCCCTTTCCTCCGTAAACCTAGGTCGCAGGCCCTCGGGCCCCATTTGACTCAGGTCAACTCTACTGTTAGAGCAAAAACTCTTTGTATCTTTGAAGGGATCCGAATACCCTTTACAGCGGTATGCCCCTTGCACGAATCAACATAATGGTTCATACGAACGAACCATTTCACTACCAAAAATTAATTTATAGGCCATTGGGCACCCCCGGGCCCCGAGTTGACCCCAATAACTTCACCATAAGAGTGAAAGCTCTTTTAATCTTTGAAAGGAACTGAAACCCCTTTCCAACGGTCTGCCCCGTGTGTGAAACAACATAATCATTCGGACAAACGATCAGTTTTCCCCCAAAAATCGATTCGGAGGCCACTGGGCGCTCCCGGACTCTGTTTGACCAAAGTCAACTCTTTAGCTCGAATGAGACAGAATGAATCTCCAAAGGGCATTTAATACCCTTTCTAACGATCCACCCCTTGCACGATTCTGACCTACGGTACAGACGAACTATCTGTTTTACTTCGAGAGGTTGACCAAGGTCAGCTTTACGAACCAAGTAAAACTCTTTGTAATTTTGAATTACACCTCCTAATCTTTCCAACAGTCCTCCCCGTGCGCAATTCTGACTTTCCATACAGACGAACGATCCATTTTCGTCCAATGATCTCCTGTCCAAAAGACCGACGTGTGCTTCCGAGCCACATTTGACCCAAAGTCAACTCCCAGACCCGATAGAAGTACAAAGGATTCTCAAAGGTCTCTGAAGTACCTTTATAATGGTATCCCCCGTGCACGATTCAGATCAACGGTTTGTGCGCTACGGTAGTATTTCCAGAAAAAGTCCGCAGGAGACTGCCAATTAGGAGATCCTTAACCCTGCCTATTAGCACAGTGTCAAGGGTTACCTATCGATAGGCACACCCTAGGGTAGGACGATTGGCACCCCCTTTTTCCCTATAAATAGGGGCCATGACCTGACTCCCAAGGTGGAGAAGAAATCCATCAGCATCAGTGATCTCATCAACATTCTCTCGAAATCAACGAAGTCCATTCAAGCCTAAATACCCCTCCTTTTCACACCCAATTTTGGAAAATATCCTTCTCTCTCATGAACATTCATCAACATCCGAAGGATTCCATCCAAGATTCAAGCTCAAGCTCCAAGGAAGGTCCAATTCCTCCACCCTCTCTTTTAAATCTCTTGTTGTTCGCATAAGTTACATTAGATTCATAATTTTGTTTCACTTTAGTTCATACATATTAACATCTACACTTTTATTAGTATATTTCACATACTTTATTTTTCGTAAAAAACCCAAAAACAAATAAAAGAGGGTTACTCTCGTAAATTCCAAACAAAATTATCCATCACACTTTTTCCAAAACCAACCAAAATCCCATTTTCTACACGTAAACACATAATAAAATTCCGTTGGAATCTATGGGATAAACCCCACCCCTATTCTACATTCGAACTACGTGAACTTTGATGCCTTTATAGGCTACGTAGGCATCCCGGGTTAAAATCCGAGACTCGAGTCCAATTTTCTAATTTTTTAATTTCTCTTATTTTCCAAATTTCTCAAAATCCCTCATTTTCATAATTATCATACATATACATATAATATGCTTGTTCGCGTTTCATCGCACACATATTATCGTTTCCCAATAACAATCAATGTCATGATGAACGCTCATATTCTATCTTCTACATTTATTATTATTTTGGGAATATTCCTGTGGATGACCTCATCCCACCTTTTCCAAGGTATGGGTCGAACGATTCCAATCTCCATTATATAAACACATACACACACTTTACGAGGATAAAGGAAGATATTAACATTTTCCCATGAGAGACCGAAATGATGGGATGGGTGCCTAACACCTTCACATTCCGTAACATAGCCCCCGGACCTCCGATTTATCGGTTTCGTATGCATCAGTTTTGTCCTTGATGCCTCTCTCTTGAAGTGGCAACATGTTCTTTTGCCTGTTTTGTGAAAAATAGGATGGCGACTCCATCTCTTTACATTCACCCCACACCGACGACGGTTGAAGCACCTCTTTAAGAGAAAGGTGGGAGACCGCGATGGTGTTCTTTTTCGAGGGATCATCTTCATCCCCCCAACGAACGTCGTGCTCGAGATGGCCACATGATCCATCTGTCAAAATCATCCCTGTTGAAATGATGCTCCTCAACTAGCATGGTATTCCTATCAACCCAGCTTTGACACACCTAAAACCTACTATTCACCCCTGCAAGATGGACCTGAATTTATCCCCTCTTTTTCTATTATTGATATGATTATAAATAAGACCTCTTTTGATGAGGTTCTCATTGATGTATTTCCAAACAACGTATTTAATGAAATGAATGAAGATTTTGAGTATTTTTTTGTACCTTATATTAATTGCATTGATTATAATCAAACAATTAATGAAGATGATCTAATAAACGAATAATTCTTAACTGATCTCAATAAGGAAAAAAAATTAAACAATGTTATTGCGTTCAAAATAATGATGATGGGACTACTATTATTAATCTTGGTTCTAGTAGAAATATATGCGAGATTAGGATAGGTTCCACCCTCAATGAGTATGAGAGGTTGCATTTTGAAGAACTTTTTCAAGAATTTGTGCACATATTTGCATGGTCTTACAGCGACACACCTGGCATTAATCCAGAGATCGTGCAGTATGAAATTCTTAACCTTCTAAAAGAAAGGATGTTAAGTAAAAATTAAAAAAGTTCCAGACTGATTGGTCCCTCAAAGTTAAAGATGATGTGGTTAAAAAGTTGAACGTAGGTTTCATTCATGTGGTCGAATATCCTATATGGCTCGCAAATATCATCCATGTGCTAAAATCGGGAGGGAAGTCTTCACGTGCATCGAATATTATGATTTGAACAAAGCATCCCCAAAGGATGATTGCCCTTTTTCCCAGTATTAATATGATTATTGATAACATTACCAGTCATTTTTTGATGGTTTTAACCAGTATAACCAGATCAAGATGCATCTTGGACACCAAGAGAAGACTGCCTTTATCACCCCATGAGGAACTACACCGTCATGCCTTTCGATCTCACAAATGCTGGAGCTACCTATCAAAGGGAAGACACAACCATATTGCACAATCTTATACATAAATAGGTCAAAGTCATTGTTGACGATATGATCATCAAGTCCAAAAATCAAGAGGGTCATATCTCGGTATTGAGGAAATTCTTTAAGACTGTGGCAGTATCAAATTCATTTCAATCTGTAAAAATTTATCTTCAGCATCATGAAAGGTAAACTCCCTTCTTCATGGTTAGTGAGAAGGATATCGAAGCAAACCCTGTCAAATTTAGAGTAATTCTTATAATTCCACCACCTTGAAAAGAGAAAGAAGTTCACGGCTTCCAGGCAAACCCAAAATGGGGGTTTTTACAGTTGGTATCAAAGCATCTAGGTTCTAGTGTCGTTAGGATCTATGTTGCGTTCATAACGTTCTGCGTTGTGTCCTTTGATGTGTAGAGCCCTATGATTAGGAATTGTTGTATTCTTTACGATCTGTTATTAATACAAACCTTGTTTGCTTTCAGATGGAAAACGGTAGGAGAGGAAGACCGCGATGTGTCACCGTAGTCGCTGCAGATACGAGGGCTCATCAGGAGCCGTAACCGCACCCATAACCACAACCAGCCCCACCTATGGTTAGTCCAACGAAGATTATCACCATTATAACTCAGGCAATTTCCACAGCGATGGCCACTATGCTACAACATTTCCAGTTACCGCCGTAACTACCAACACTACCGCCTCAATAAGCGGCATTACTAGTGAAAATACCTGGTTCAGTATGGGACAGAGCTAGGGAGGCCTTCACTAAGGGCCACCTACCAGAATTTTTAGCCAGTTTTGACATTTTGGTGCCTAGTCAGTATAAAAGAATATTCATCATCACTTGAGAATAGTAGAGTGTATGCTAGTTCAGAAGCAGATGTTAGCCTCATTTAGGATGGTTAGGACACGTTTACAGTGGTGGGAGTATATCACCACACTGGAGGAGAGAGATAGCCTATCGATTGACGAGTTTTGGGCTAAATTTGAGGGGAAATACTTTCCATAAGCAATGAAATCTGAGTTGAGAATAAAATTTATGGACCTTAAGCAGTAAGGTCGCATCGTAGTTGAGTAGGAAAGTGAGTTTGCTGCAATGTCCTATTTTACTGGGGAAAAGGTAAACACGAAAGAAAATAAGATGGAGAAGTCTGTGTCGGGGATAGCCCGGCACATCAAGTAGTCATTACCGAGGAATTCCGCTTTCACCAATTATAATCAGATGGTGAATGCAACTTTACTACATTTCCAGGATCATAGGATTCCAGAAGAACAAGGGAGAGAAGAGATATAGCTCTGAAATGTCGAACGAGCAGGGTGAGATGAATGGGAGACGCAACTAGAGGACCCAGTAGTTTAGGGGTCCACAGTTTACTAATAAGCATAAGAGATTTAGAGGTTTTAATGATCGGAACAGATAGGTCCAATAGGGGCAACAACTAGATAGGCATCAGTTCCAAAGGAATTAATATGTTTATGGCAAGAAGGGACATTTCATAAGGAAGTGTCCTCAAGGAAATCGGGAAGAACAGGAGTTAGGGGACAACGAGGGCACCAGGAACCTCAAAGTAAGCGTCAACCATTACCGGCCCAGCTAGTGGAGGCCATGCTAGCCTTACGAGCGCTACCAGATCCACCTAAGGGATATTAACTACAGCTGCAGTAAATGTATGGACGTATGTATCACATCGCACCTGAAGACAGACCAAGACCAGCTTAATAAGTGAATGGTATGTTCCCTATTCTTGATCATATGAGTCATATTTATCTTGATACTAGTTCATAGTACTTGATTGTTAATACTACATTGTTGGTACATTGAGGATGATAGATGTAGCATTTGACATAGTGCCTTACGTTGTTTCACCTGCGAGTAAAGGGGCACATATATTGCTTCGTGCATAGAGATATACGGGTTGACATTGGGAGACTTAGATTTATGGAAGACCTATTTACGTTAGATATGTCAAAATATGATATCGTCTTAGGCATAAATCGGTAAGACACATATAGGGCTTGTGTTGATTTTACGGGACAATTTAGAGTTAGTGGTCAAGTGTAGAATGACTGGTTGGATAATGGTGTTCACCATAACGGTGAGAACTATTACGAGAATTATGATACTTTGAGTCTAAATATGGTAAAATGGACAACAGTTTAAACTTATAAGATGGCTTTACAAAATTTAGTATACCTAAGAGAGAGCAATGTAGTGATGCGATTGCGAGAATTTTAAAGAAATATTTTGGGGTGAACAAACTCCGAATTGATGTTACGCTTAGATTGAGCAAGATATAATTATGTTGTTAAACCGTTCAGGATTTTGGTGAAAATAATGTACGAGGTTTGGACAAGGGATCAGGGTCACCGTGTGATTTTGAAAATATAAGTAGCGACGCTCAATTAGAAAATTTATTTAAGGATGATGTGATGTGTGCATCATAGACGTGTGTTTTATTGATGTACTAATGGTAGATGGATCTTATGGATAGATAGGTATCCAATTATAAAATTCTGGAGATTATATATTAGGACCAATGATGGTTCGATGGAATTTATAGACCCTATATAGTGGGAGTTTATACAGGTAATGGCATTTTAGCTATGAGTGCCACATGAATCGGGAAATGTTACCTTATCGTGAATAGGCACAACAATGTGAAGCTTTCAAGGTTGGTTACTAATGTATTTCTTGAATTGGGAATACAAGGAATGTTCGACTTGGGGTAGGTACGAATGTAAACTACATGCCAATGATGGCATACTTTAAATGATGAATAAATGTAATTGTTATCTAGAGAAGGATTTATTTTTGTACATAAGGATATGCAAAATGAGGATCATTCGTATTGTAATAGTATTTGGTTACTTTGGAAACTTTATGACTAGTGATAGTCTCGGTTACACAAAGATGTGTACGGTCACGAATAGTGTTATAATAATGACAATGTCATCGAAAATGGGCGGTAGTATATTTTATTGGAATGGGTAGGTCTCTGGAGGCTTAGAAGTGATTAAGGACTCTACTAGGCTTAAAAATGGACAGAGGATGTCTTATCGTATGTGTAAAAAGGAACATGATGTTTTTGGAATTATCGGATCGATAAATTCAATGGCATTTAGTGTATCTCTTGGAAGTAATGATCCTTTTTGGTTGATATTGGCACAAGTTGAAATATATTTGATTAGCGTAATTTTTTTTCCTTTTAGTCTTGGCCTGACGGATCTCAATAACTGACTAAGATATGTAGTAATGTATCGAGAGGGTTCCTTGTTTTAATTTCTCTTACGTGATATCCCATGAATGAATTTGGTAAGTGTAGGGAGTTGAGAGACATTGGGTTCTAGGGTGTTTTGTTACTATGTTTTACATGTGTGGAGGTATAACGCATCGGTTGATGTTATATTATCTGAGTTAAGGCCAACGGGGCCTAAGAGTGCATTGATGAGAGACCTTAGTAATGTTTACACCACTAGTGGAATAAGAGAGACAACCTCTAGACCAATTGAGTCACGGTCAACAAGTTATTTGTATATACGGTGCCTTATAAATATACATAATATGTATAGTTCCGGCTGGATTTATAGATGTAATCCATATTTGATGTTTATGCATTTATATGCATGTAATATGTGATGTATGTGCATCCTAGTAATATTATGATTGGCATAGATGAGCCTTTTTATTTTATCTCATGAGATATGAGTATGGACTACTTGAATGTAAAACTTATGATAATTGTGTAGATTAAACGTGATGTTATACTTCAGTGAATTTCAGGGGCGAAATTCTGTTGTTAGATGGGGAGAATCTAATACCTCGTGTTTTGGAATAAATTATTGGGACAAAGATATGTATTTAATTATTTGTGTGGGAATACCCGTGTTCATGGATGGCTTATCAGTTGGGGTTGCATATGTCTCGGGATCAGAGCACGTGCCGACGCAGGTGGTCTAGGTGTTGTGTAGGTCATTATTTAGGGTCCTACGTAGCAGTTCCACTTACGAGGATTTAGGTGTTGATGCTAGGGTCCATTGTCACTATCGGGGGTATGGACCGTGCAATGGTATACTAAGTAGGAACTGCCCTACTTCTATGTGTATTGTGATATCCATTTGAATGAGGGGCTCCTCTAAACTTACCGATAGAGCCCGAATGCGATGCTGGAGATAGATGACTTTATGTGTCGTATATATATATATATATATATATATATATATATATATATATATATATATATATATATATATAATCCTATAAATTAATTGAGATTAATTAATTTATTTAACGATGTAGACAATCAATTAAGAACCCAATGCTATGTGCATGCATGTTAGATGATTATGTTACTTAGTTAGATGATTTATATTTGATGCATTTGGTGTTAATTATTATTATGATTATCAGTTTTTCATAGTTGGGGACTTGGATTCGTTGCCTGTAGTATTACACTTAGATGAGGGGTGAGGTACTTATCATATGGTAGTGTCGATAGACTGTTTATACTTTGAATTAGCTGTATTATTACATCTTAATTTTTACAAGTTCATTCTTGCAACTATTGGGTGCTGACCCAAATTATAAAATATTTTTTCCCTCTCAGGTTTACATAGATAGAGATAGTAGGGCTGACAAGATATCAGACTTGCGGTCATATTTTCATAGCAACTACCTTAGTTCATTTGATTCTAGCATAGGTTGCTATTTCCATTTTAGTTAGTTTAGAATTTCAAATTATTGTATGTTTTTTATTCAGTATTGGGATAATTGTATTATTGCTTGATTTTATTTATCATCAGTTGGTATTTAAATGTTTTATGCATGTCGTTTTAAAAGGAAAATTCAAATGTGTTATTATTACTATTATTATTATGATTTTGATGCTTAGAACGCTATATATTGTTAGACAAGACCCATCTTTGGCGTATTGTGTCTGGCCAACATTTATGTGGAAAATGGGGGTTGTTACACAAAGTTAAAGGGATGATTGAGAATCCTAACAAAGTCTTTGGAGGAGATCTTATTTGTTTGAAAAGGATTTCACAAAAGATGTGTTGAATTTAGAAGATTATACAAGACAAATTATTTCAGATACTTAGTCACACAATATAAAAAGTTTTAGATACCCTGATTAACCTTATTCAGCAGGAGATAGCATGCAAGAATTAAGAAGCATTCACAGAATGTTTACACACAGAATTTTAAGTGGTGAAACCCCAAAGACTGGGAAAACATCCCCAGTGACCACTATGCCAAAAACTAAAATATAAAAAAATGGAATCAAGTTTCCATATTATATGCTTGTAAAATAATATAAAAAATACCAAAGAAAAATATACCTAAATGCCAGAGATCTATCTCCTTAGCAACTTCTTTCTGATCCAGGACCATCTGAAACCTCCACTCCTTAGTTGTATTTATGTCGACTCACGAATTAGTTTCTTTAGAATATAACCACACTTTTCTAAAAATGTTTTGTCTGATAGGAACAGTGATGTGTTCTATAACTATATGAACATGTAAGAATGCACACATACTCAATACAAATGGTCCTACAAATTACACAAATCTTCTAAATGCTCATATTTTAAACTAATAATATTAGAATGTCAAGAATATTAGATCTATTAAGATCTTTTAAAAAAATACATCTAAGAATTATATTTACACAAAAAAATAAATTTCACAAATCATAAAACTAGTTTTAAAACAAACCAAATCTTATTGTCTAAATGATTCTTTGATATTTAAAGTTTTAGATGTAAAAAGTTTGTGGATCTAAAACTATTTTGAAATAAGTACAAAATCCATCAAACATAATTAGTTTTCAAAATGCAAACATTTTTTAAAAACATTTGACACTTTCTATTTGGATTCTTCCAATTCAATTAAGGCGGTCTTATACATTTCCTCTAGGATAATATTTTTCTCAAATAAGTCTTTTATTTTAAAGAAAACTCTTTTATCTTTGTCTCATGAGCAATGCATTGTGCAGTGTGATATTCTACGTTCTTCCTAATAGTTTTACTAAGTTTTTCAACATGTTCAGTCAATGGCTTAACCATCTTATCTAGTTTGGCACTATTTTTAAGAGTTTTGGTGTACAACTCTAAAATATCAGGTAGGTCATCATCAGACTTGCTAAGTGAATTTTGTGCAGTGGAACTCACACACACGTTCAATTCGTCAACAATGTTTTCACTTTGACTCACCCGTAAGCTAGGATCATATACATTATTTTCAACATGAGTAGATACAGGAATATCACTGGCAGGAATGATATCAACATCAACATGAATAACACAATCATTAGCAGGTAAACATGCATTATCATCAGATTATATGATCTTGACATAAAAGGACATGCATGATTCATCAATGTTGGTTGACTCAATTTCATATTCATCATAATCAATTGATTCATCCCAAGTTTTGCACATATTAACCCTAACATTGTTGTTATTCAAATTAACTCTACACTTAGCAGCATAATGTCCCATTTTCCCACAATGATGAAATTTGATGTGATCATTATCATTCTTAGGCCTATTGTTATCATTGGTTTGTTTGTCATCATTTTTGTCATGAGGTCTGTGATTTTAATGATTTTGATAACCAGTCTACCGACCTTGTGATAGTACGAAATGCAAAGTCATCTTTGGAGATGGGAGTAGGTCTAGTATTTTAGGATGTGATTATGTTGAGATACTCGAATTTCCTAAACTATTGTGTTGTATGTATAAGGGTTCAAAGTAAACTTGATTAGCATAAGCTAACTTTACGATGCAAATATTTCAGTAAAGTTCACTGGTCCGAGTGTAATGTATATTATCAATCTGGTGAACTATTACTTCAAGGAATGAGGATAGATGATAATTCATATGGGATTATTTCTAAGTCCTTATTTGTGTGTAAAAATGCCACGATCTCCTAACTAGATCTTCGGCATTAGCAACTAGATCATATGAAATTTAGAGACATTAAGAGATTAGAGAATAAAGACCTAGTTTGTGGCTTACCATCACTTGAGAAACTAGTTTCCTTGGTTTGTCGTCCTTGCTAATAAGGAAAATAAATTTGAAGTCCCCATCAAAAGTTGAATACCATTACCACATCGTGTGTGTTGGAGTTGATACACATGGATCTTATGGGTCCTACAAGTACAGAGAGCATTGGTGATAAGAGATACATTCTCATGATGGTCAATGACTTTTCAAGATACTCTATCATGGGGTATCTTAGAGAAAAGTCTGATGTCGTTGAGTTCCAAATGTCGTGTCCTACAAAACTAATACGGTGTCACTATTAATCTGATGCATAGTGACAATGTCATTGAATTTAAAGAAGCTGGAGTGGATAGCTATTGTAATGGAGTGGGCATAAAACATAATTTTTGAATGTTCGTACTCCTCAATAAAATGGAACTATTGTGAGGAAGAATCGGACAATTTAAGAGATGGCTAGATCCATGCTTCTTGGGACAAACGTG
This sequence comes from Sambucus nigra, assembly GCA_949130495.1. Lineage (NCBI taxonomy): Eukaryota > Viridiplantae > Streptophyta > Magnoliopsida > Dipsacales > Adoxaceae > Sambucus > Sambucus nigra. Next base: position 578,536,577 of record OX422217.1, read on the forward strand.
CCTAGATATTTTTAGGTATAGGAGGTTAATACCGCATGACTTAGGATGAATCGGATATATCTTCGTCCATATACATTACACACAATATGAGTTGTGGACAAGCAAGAAACCATACCTATCATATTTTTGTGTCTTTGGAAGCCATTGCTACATTTTAAGAGATAGAGAGCACTTAGGAAAGTTCGACTCCCAAAGATATATGGGGATAGTTTTAGTTTGTTCATCATTGAGCAAGCTTTATGGGGTGTTTAACCTTGCAAGCTTTAAGGTTATAGAGTCAATAAACATCACGATTAGAGACAACTATCCACAAACATCTACTGACTATACCCCCGAGTGTGAGGGCGATGCACCCCGTGGTGACGATCTCATCGTTCCTCATACTGCCTCAGTGGACGTCGTCTTGATTTAGAGGATTCACCCTCTTATGTTCGAAAGAGTTATGACCCTTCTGTTATACTTGGTAATCCTACACTAGGGGTCAAGACTCGCACTTAACTTAACAATGTGGTTAGCTACCTTTGATACACCTTCTTACTCGAGCCCAAGAATGTGAAAGACTCATGTGACACCTCGCCCAATTAAATACCGGGTGGCCAGTCCTTTATAAAATTTAAAACATAATATCCAGTTGGTTCATTCTTAGCATCACTGACAAAAAATAATTTTCGGTTTAACTACCTAATAATTAATTAAGCTAGTGTCAAAACATTTTATTGAGTTATATTAATTCCATTAATTTAAACTATTAAAACATTTAACATTTTCATGCATAAATCACTAAGGAATAAAACATCATCCAAGTGAATATAATAAACTGGAATAATCGTCCCAGTTGAATAAAATCTAAACCAGCAATAATAAATCCAACTGAAATGGAAATGCTGAAATAAATAAGTACAATATTCCTCGGACATAAATAAACTGAGAATGGGTGACACATTTCCTAACTAAGAAATTTACATACTAGAACTAAAAGGATAGAGGTGTAGGCATCTAAATGCGGGGACCTGCGACCTCCACAATGGTTTCAACATGTCAAAAGATCCAATGGTCTAACCCTGGTGTCACTGTGACTGGGCACCTAAAATAATACACAAGAAAGGAGATTTTTGCAAGAGACCGGTCAGAGCCCGAGTGTAAAAGATTTTAAAACAATTTAGCAAGTAATTTAAAGATGTTGTAAAGTAAATATAAAACGCATGTTAGATTTCCGCACACTCACTTGAGATTCTCACCTCTCAACTAATGTGCACGCCTAACGTACCGCTAAACTTCTCTAGACATAATTCTCATCTAACTAGTATATAGATATAATCTATAACCCAAAATCCCCCTGTACCATTACTATGCATTGTTCTTATATATACTAACCTGAGTATAAGTTTCACAAAATATGTTTAAGGGTTCACATCCTTAAGTTATTTAAGAATTCATCATCTTCTTTATCAACAATTATCACACATTAGATAATATTACAAGCATATATACATAACTATCACAATATTATATATATACTAAAACATCACCCCTAGACTCAGCTGCGGTGCATGCATACTCTGCTATCAAGTCCCGGTATATCTCGTACTAAGTAAGGACTAATGATTCGGAATCACTTACGAACCATCGAAATACAAATCACACATATTGGAGGCGGGCATGGTTCCAAGTCTATGGGCTACGCACATACCTACGCACCCATATGACCGTCATCACTATCATTCTCAGAGATAGCCTGTACCTAGGTTCCATGTTCTGAGGTATCAAATCTAAAATCCCCCCAATTAGGCTTATCAGGATAAGACTTTCCCCTTGCCTGAATAACCTCCCACGATAGCAAGCAACGTAGGTATGTTATACGCATAGTAAATTGATCATATAGGTATTCACGCAACCTATTCCAATTAGTAGGTATACATAACCTAAATATATATTCGTATGCGGTATACTTCTCACTATTCTCTCTATCGTAACTCATGTAAATCGATTCATAATCCCAAGTATCTTTTACGATAGCTAATCCCATTTTTATACTACTAGCATATCATAAGGGGTCACGAAATAACTGTAGAATAAATTAGCCAGAAAAATGAACCGGTACGATCCTGAATGATCGGTTCGGTTCAGCCTTTACAAAAATCTACAAAAAAATTAATCGATTCGAATTTGTAGAAAAACGAGTTGATCCGGTCGACTTCTACCTCCTAAAACTACATTTTCCCACCATTAATGATACTAAAACCTCTACAGAATCATCCCAAACACCAATCCAACAATTCTAATCGGCATTTTGATATATTTATATGATTTTTAACAATCTAGGATCATTAAATCATGCATAACTCTTAGTAAGTTTCGAAATCCCCAATTTAGTTCATTAAACCCTGGTTCTTCAAATTCACATTAAAAAATACCAAAATTTTTAGATTCGTTCATCATAATGAATTCGTGATTCCTAATCTACATACGTGAAGATTTCAACCTAATTATCTCCATATTCTAATTAGTTAGTCTAACTCTCCAACTTCATCAAATAAACACCATATTCATATTCAAATTGAACCTACACTAACATGGGTTCCATCATTGCTCTAAATCACTGTTCTAAAATAAACAACATGGATCTTATGAGTTCAGGGTGATGCCATTCGGGCTCACCAATGCACCAGCAGTGTTCATGGACCTCATGAACAGGGTTTTCAGGGAGTTTCTTGATCAGTTTGTCATAGTGTTCATTGATGACATCCTGATCTACTCGCGTACCGAGGAGGAGCACGCATAGCATTTGCGTATAGTTTTACAGACATTGCGGGATCACCAGCTCTATGCCAAATTCAGTAAGTGTGGATTTTGGCTACGGGAGGTTCAGTTTATTGGCCACGTGGTGTCAGACCGGGGTATTGTGGTGGATCCGAGTAAGGTATCGGCGGTGAGGGAGTGGGGGCAGCCCACGACACCGACTGAAGTACGCAGTTTTCTGGGGTTGGCCGGTTATTACAGGTGGTTCATCAAAGGATTCTCAAAGATTGCGTGCCCTTTGACGAATCTGACCCGGAAAGGGGTACATTTCACTTGGAGTGATCATTGTCAATTAGCCTTCGACGAGTTAAAGGATAAGTTGACATCTGAACCCGTGCTTGCATTGCCGAAAGGAGGATTAGAATATCAAGTTTACACTGACGCATCCTTATAGGGACTTGGGGTTGTGCTTCAGCAGGAGGAAAGGGCTATAGCTTATGCGTCCCGGAAGCTAAAGCCCCATGAGAGAAATTACGCCACTCACAACCTGGAGTTAGCAGCGGTCATTTTTGCTTTGAGGATATGGAGACATTACCTTCTGGGGAAGCAGTTCACGTTATTCACGGATCACAAATCACTTCAGTATCTCTTCACTCAGAAGGATCTGAACATGAGGCAGATACGATGGATAGAATTCGTGAAAGATTACCAGTTTGATATTCAGTATCATCCTGGTAAGGCTAATGTGGTAGCAGATGCATTGAGTCGGAGACCGACTGGGGAAATATCAGAAGTCTGGAAGGCGAAGTGGAGAGAACTTCGATATGAGGATGATGTAGCCAGGGCATGTATGTCAGCATTATCCATCACACCTGAGATCATTATGCGGGTTGTGAAGGCTCAGGCAGAGGATCAGACCTGTCGGGATAAGGTGAACCAGCTGCTAGCTGAGGGAGCAGAGGGTTACTCGATCACCTCGGAGGGAGGCTTACGCCTTAATGGGAGGTTGATTGTGCCAGAGGATGAGGAGTTGAGGCATGCTGTTATGACAGAATCTCATGGGTCGAGATTTGCGGTACATCTCGGTGGGGATAAAAGGTATCAGGATATGAGGAGACAGTATTAGTGGGCAGGAATGAAACGGGACATAGGAGAATTTATTTCGAAATGTACCACGTGTCAGCTTGTGAAAGTTGACCATCGGGGGCCATCAGGGATGCTACAGCCACTTGAAATTCCCGTGTGGAAGTTGGAGAGCATCTCCATGGACTTCATTACAGGGTTACCGACATCGCAGAAGGGTCACGATTCCATATGGGTCATTGTGGATCGGTTGACCAAAGTGTCCCACTTCCTGCCGATTCGCATAGACTTTGAGACGATGCGTTATGCGCAGCTATTCATAGTAGAGATTATTAAGCTGCACAGGGTACCGATAAATATTGTGTCGGATAGGGACAAGATCTTTGTGGCCCACTTTTGGCAGAGTTTTTAGAAGGCCATGGGCACAGAGTTACATTTGAGTACAGCCTATCACCCACAGACTGACGGACAGACTGAGAGAGTCAATCAGATGCTGGAAGATATGCTTAGAATGTGCATATTAGACTTTGGGGGAGGTTGGGAGAAATATCTTCCTCTGGTAGAGTTTGCATATAACAACTCTTACCAATTCACGATCGGTATGGCACCCTTCGAGGCACTATACGGGAGACCTTGTCGCTCACCCTCTTGTTGGTTAGAGGTGGGGGATAACAAACTATTGGGGCTGGAGATTGTTCAGGAGACATCTGCCAAGATAGAGATGATCTGAGGGAGGATTCGGATAGCTCGGGATAGGCAAAAAAGTTACGCTGATGCTTCACGGAGATATGTGGAGTTAGAGGTTGGGGATCAGGTATTGGTCCGGGTGTCCCCTATGAAAGGGGTGATGAGGTTCGGCAAGAAGGGTAAGTTAGAACCGAGGTACGTGAGGCCTTTCCCTATTATCGAGAGGGTGGGGCCTGTAGCCTACAGGCTGGGATTGCCGGAGCACCTTCAGCGGATACACGACATGTTCCATGTAGCATCGCTGAAGAAATATCGCAGGAGCGAGAGGGATTTCTGGCACATTCCACTCAAGGAAATTGATTTACAGCCAGATATATCATATGAGGAGAGACCGGTGGCTATTCTGGACCGTAGTGAGCATAAATTACGATCCAAGCTTCTTCCACTAGTCAAAGTACAGTGGGGTCATCACAATGTTGACGAGTCTACCTGGGAGCGGGAAGAGGATATGCGGGAACAATATCCAGAGCTTCTCATCACAGGTATGACCTAATTTCGAGGACGAAATTCCTTTGTAAGGGGGGAAGTATGTAACACCCCGTATTTTTGGTGCATTTAATATTTAATTAATTCGAGAATTCTAAATTACTAGTGTGTTGTAATTTTGAATGAATTAATTTTGGCAAAATATATTTAAATATTAATCGAGGAGTAAGTGGTTAATATTTAGGGGGATTTAATTACAAAGTGAATAGTAATAATTTATTTACGTCATTTCGAGTATTAATGATGGGGTATGCACTTATCTCAACCGAGAGTCGGTATAGACTAAAAGGGGTGGGGAATAAGTATTTTTATAAATTAATTCAGATACCAATCTGAGTGTACAGTTGAGTCCGGATGGGCTGAGATAGTCGGAAAAGTGTACCCGGGGGTAGTAAACGGGTCACGGGGAGTTTTTAGACATAGCCGGCCCACACGGGGGCATTTGAGTCACTTGGGCTTGGCCCATTAGGCAAAAAACGGGATTTAGGTTAATTGTTAAATTAGAGGAAATAAGTAAACGGCTGAGGTGAGTTTAGAAAAAGGCTAAGTGAGTTAAGGAACCCTAATAGCAGTTAAAGGCAGATTTGGGATCACTAAAGAGCCAACAAGAGTCATCTTCAACCTTGGAATTCATCTCCAAATCAGACACTACGAAACCTAAGGCAAGTGGATAACTTGCAATAGTATTGAATCTGTTTTTCAATTCATATTTATGTGATGTGATTGATTAAAAATTCGTTTTGGGTGTTCATGGCATAAACATGGGATTTTGAAAAAAATAATCTGATTTACGAATTTGAGTGGGGATTCATGTAAAATCTGATATTTATAACTTGACACATGTCTGGTAGGATGATATATGGACAATTAGAAACGAATGTGATGAAGGAATTTGGGGTGTAAATGGGTTAAGGGTTAAAGATGAATTTTGTTCCAAATTCAGAAATTGTAGTTAATGGATGAATTAATAATGTTGGTAGACATTCTGGAGATCCCCAAATAGGTTTCTAACATGTATTGTTGATAAGAGGGCTTGAGATTGTTGGTAGAAGAAATTAGGGTTTTAAGAAATTCGTCCATGGTTGAATTTGTCTTCGCAAAGAAGACGAAGACATGCTTGATCGATCAATCGAAGGTCTGGGGTCGATCGATCGAAGCTTGGCAGATTTTGACAGTTCGCCCAGTTTTCCTTATATGAAGAAAAATTTAATTTAACATTTTTTTCCATGCCTTAAATTGGTGAGAAATTAATACATGGAATTAAAATCTAATTAATAGTGAATAAAATTAATTAGAATTTGAAGGGGGCTTAGTGTGACACCATAATTTAAAAATTGGTTGGATTTTGGAGAAATTAACTGTGACACACTAAGGTAGAATTTTTGGGAAGTTTATTCGAAATGATTAAATATGGATATAGTGAACAAATCCGGGGATAACGGTTGAGAAATACCGAAATATGAATTTATTTAGGTAAAGACTAAATGATTTAGAGTCGGGGATTGAGACTCGGGTGGTGTTAATTCGGGCCACGAAAGTGAGTCCGGATATATATTGGTTAGGGCGATACCAAAAGAAATTAATGTGTAAATTAATTAATAATTCGAGTTGGGCCACAAACTCATTATAAAAACGGAATAGGCTTGTGTTACGGACTTAGTACACGGTATAGCCGGGATATTTTATATTTATATATATATATATATATATATATATATATATATATGGATGTGCTTTAATATCAGTGATAGATATTATTATTATATTCTCTAGTGCTATAAGGGGAGGTTGCGCGTAGTGGATAAATCCCTTAGCTTGAGGAGTAGGGCGAGTATAATCCCAGGTCATAGCGTCCGTTATATGGGTGAAGGGCATCTCACTTTCAGGGAAGGAATATGACCGCCTCCAATGTATATGCATTAACCAAGTTAGTGATAAATTCTGACTTAGGGTAACAAGGTTATGTGATTACACCTAGTGGGATAGCACTTTAGAAAACTTCTACCCGGTGAGACTTTATTCGGGGAAAATATTAGTATTAAATGTTATTTCAGTATGTTTGTGAATACTGCAATATGACTAAATATATAATTAGGTAAATAATTATATATGGGATAGTTAATACAAAGTGTAAAAATTGTATTATGGGCATAACAGGTGTGAGTGTTATACGAAATTAAACAGGGTAATGATTTAATTAAGTTGATGTTTATAATAACTTAAAAATCATGATTTAAATCATACTCAGTTAGAGTAGGGAAATTGCAACGGGTTACATAAGTTGTCGGGTCAGGAGAGTAGGACCTAAGTAAATTAAATTAAGGCATTAGTAGTGCACATTAGAGGAGGGGTGAGGATATCCTCAAGGGAGTGCGACACTAACTAAAATATAAAGAGCATGCATATCTATTTATTACTGCAATTTAATCATTTGCTAAATGTTTTTCAAATGTTTTTGGGTACTAACCCTTGCTATAGAAATTTTTTTTTTAAAAACCTTTTACATGTCCAGCCACAGGGACGTCAGGCTTGACTCTGTTTCAGGAAATCCGTTGCTGCAGCATATGTGGATGTTGCGGGAGTTTTGATAGACGCCTCATTCCTTCATTCTAGTGTAGAAACTCCTATCATTTATTTCGAGCATGTTGCTCACAGTTCCTTTAGTTTCTGTTTGACTTGTTGAGATTTATTACTTGTCTTTATTTTATAATTGTTGGAATAGTTTGACCGATGTTTATTCGGTTAGGTATTTTTATTTGTGGATGGTTATTTCAGTTAACTGTAATGGTGTATTATTTTATGTTCCGCATGAGTTTCATTTAATTAATTGAAAGATAAAAAAATCGGCACCAGTCTACTTTTCTCACTTAGGTGGTTAGTAATTAAAAAGACGACAGTGATGCTAAGAATGAACCAACTGAGAAACTTGTTCTAACTTGATTTAGGACTGATCACCCGGGATTAATTAGGCGGGGTGTCACATTTGGTTCCCCTGGCCCAATGGAACTTGTTGCTAGTCTTGACAGCCCCGATTGAATCTACCGTCACTCGATAAGAATTCAAATGATCTAAAGCATTTGCATGGGTACCTTACTGGGTATACTCTCTTGTGGTGCCTCACTGATACCGTTAAATTCAATGTCTCTATTTGTTTATATTATGCAATCCTCTTGGCTTCCTTCTCCTAGAAGCGTTGATGTACTCTTGTAAATGAATGGCGTTGATGACACCGACCCTGGTCATCTTAGTCGTATCTACCTTTCATTCTTGGTGTTTTACCCATGAGTCCTTTTTCAACTTATGGACCCTTTTTATTCTCCGTATCCCTTTCTTCGGTTACGAAGTTCGTTAAATAAATTAACTTATCTCTTACGGTCGGTCTCTACCCGATTTACTTGTGATAAGTTCATCATTCCATTCGCATTCATGTATGCACAGTGGATGGAAGGTCTTACGGTCAAACCCTACCCAACCTTTGTCTAATTATATACATATACTGCTTTATAAGTGGTGACTAACTATCACCGCTCTATGTTGCTCCGATGAGCTAAAAACATTTTGCCTAAAATTTAATTCTGAGTGTCACTGTACTACACTCTACATTTTTCCCTTTGGATTATCCCCTTCCATTGGCCCATCACACTTCATCTTTTCTTCAAATCTTTATAGGCGATTCTTCAAAGGAGTTTCTTTGACTCTCCTCTTAGTCGTCTATGCTGGGTGAGTCTGAATTTGCACTACTGTTATCTACAATAGTGTTTGGGAAGTCATTTCTCCCGACCACTTGTCCCTTTTTATCATCTTCAAAGAAAATAATTTTTATGACTTATATCCCATTCACCAATTTTCGAATACTCCATAGTTCTTATTGTTCCTCTTCTCCCGCAGTCCTTCTAACGGCCCTTTACTGGTCGTCCCATGTTGTCCGGTGTACCACGCCTATCCGAACTCGTATATGAATTGCATCACTATGCTTAATCGTAGGAGAACGTAAGTCGCATTCGTAGAGGAATACAACAATCCTATGATAAGGCTCTACATCAAAGAACGCTGCGTTGAAACGTGAAAAGCCGCACAGATTCTAAAAGACTCTAGAACCTGATGCTCTGATACCACCTGTGACACCCTACCCAATTAAATACCGAGTGACCAGTTCTTTATCAAATTTAAAATAGAATATTCGATTGGTTAATTTGTAGCATCACTGATGAAAAATAATTTTCATTTTAACCACCTTATGATTAATTAAGCTAGTGTAAAAACATTTTATTGAGTTATATCAAGTCCATTAATTTAAACTATTAAAACATTTAACATTTTCATGCATAAATCACTAAGGAATAAAACATCATCCAACTGAATATAATAAACTGGAATAATTGTCCCAGTCGAATAAAATCCAAACCAGCAATAATAAATCCAACTGAAATGGAAATGCTGAAATAAATAAGTACAATGTTCCTCGGACATAAATAAACTGAGTATGGGCGACAGATGCCCTAACTGAGAAATTTAAATACTAGAACTGAAAAGATAGAGGTGGAGGCATCTAAATGCGAGGACCTGCGACTTGCACAATGGTTGCAGCACGTCAAAAGATCCAATGGTCTAACCCTAGTGTCCCTGTGGTTGGGCACCTAAAATAATACACAAGAAAGGAGATTTTTGCAAGAGACAAGTCAGAGCCCGAGTGTAAAAGATTTTAAAACAATTTAGCAAGTAATTTAAAGATGTTGTAAAGTAAATATAAAACCCATGTTAGATTTTCGCACACTCACTTGAGATTCTCACCTCTCAACTAATGTGCACGCCTAATGTACCGCTAAACTTCTCAAGACATAATTCTCATCTAACTAGTTTGTAGATATAGTCTATATCCCGAAATCCCCCTGTACCATTACTATGCATTGTTCTTATATATACTAACCCGAGTATAAGTTTCACAAAAGATGTTTAAGGGTTCACATCCTTAAGTTATTTAAGAATTCGTCATCTTCTTTATCCACAATTATCACACAGTAGATAATATTACAAGCATATATACATAACTATCACAATATTATATATATACTAAAACAGCACCCCTAGACTCAGATGCGGTGCATGCATACTCTGCTATCAAGTCCCGGTACATCTCATACTAAGTAATGACTAATGATTCGGAATCACTCACGAACCATTGAAATACAAATCACACATATTGGAGGCGAGTATGGTTCCAAGTCTATGGGCTACGCACATACCTACGCACCCATATAACCGTCATCACTATCATTCTCATAGATAGCCCGTACCTAGGTTCCATTTCTGAGATACCAAATCTAAAATCCCCCCAATTGGGCTCATCAGGATAAGACTGTCCTCTTACCTAAATAACCTCCCACGATAGCAAGCAACGTAGGTATGTTATACACATAGTAAATTGATCATATAGGTATTCACGCAACCTATTCCAATTAGTAGGTATACACAATCTAAATACATATTCGTATGTGGTATACTTCTCACTATACTCTCGATATTATTCAATTACGATTGTTCTCTCTATCGTAACTGATGTAAATCGATTCATAATCCCAAGTATCTTTTACGGTAGATACTCCCACTTTTATACTACTAACATATCATAAGGAGTCACGAAATAACTGTAGAATAAATTTGCCAGAAAAATGAACCGGTTCGGTCCTGAATGATCGATTCAGTTCGGCATTTACAGAAATCTTCAGAAAAAAGGACTGATTCGAATTTGCAAAAAAATGAATTGATCCGGTTCTATAGAAAAATGAACCGATCCGGTTCTGTAGAAAAACGAACCGATCCAAACGACTTCTACCTCCTGAAACTACGTTTTCCCACCATTAGTGATTCTAAAACCTCTACAAAATCATCCCAAACACCAATCCAAAAATTCTAATCAATGTTCTGATATATTTATTTAATTTCTAACAATATAGGATCATTAAATCATGCATAACTCTTAGTAAGTTTCGAAATCCCCAATTTAGTTCATTAAACCCTAGTTCTTTAAATTCACATTAAAGAATACCAAAATTTTCAGATTCGTTCATCATAATGAATTCTCAATTCGTGATTCCTAATCTACATACATGAAGATTTCAACCTAATTATCTCCAGATTCTAATTAGTTACTCCAACTCTCCAATTTCATCAAATAAACACCATATTCATATTCAAATTGAACCTACACTAACATAGGTTCCATTACTGCTCTAAACTAAGCAAGTTTAAACACTTGCTTCAAAAGTGGAGGTCTGATCCGGTTGTGTAGTTGGTATGGTTGTGCTCTACATTCTCCGATCTATGTGGTGGTAGTCTCGGTGGTGCAAGATGGTTGTTCTTGGCTTTAGACTCCTAGAATTGGTTCTCTCTCTTCCTCTGTAACTCCCCCTTGGATTTTTTGAATGATAAACCTAATCTCCCTTCCGTAACTGACATAATACCTCTCCTAATTTCGTAGGTAATTAATGGCCAAAAATAGAAATTACCAAAACGCTCTCATGGGATGCTGATTAGGCCTAAAATTATCCCAGGACCCAAACTAAACCCCCAAAAGTAGACTTTTCTGACTATCTCAACCCTTTCGTACTCAATGGCGCACTCAAAATGACCATTCAGATTACTAATAAATAATTTACTTTTATTACATTAATTTAGTCCCGACAGACTAACACGCGTGTCCCGACTTAATTACTATAACTGGCGCATTTCTTACTCGCGATAATTTATATCACTTCACAATCATATCCATATTTATATATTACTTTATTCGCTCAGTAATATTCAATAAACTTCTCAGTAACAAATACTAACTCTTTCTCGCTAATTAATATTTATTTTAATCCGGATTAATTATCAATTAATTTCCCATATATAATGTAATTAATCCAATATTTAAAAATCATTAAAAATATGGGGTGTTATAACTCACTCAAGGATTAGCATTGGATATCTGCTATGCAAGATGAGTTACTTCAGTTTCGCAAAAATGATGTCTAGGAGTTAGTCTGTTGACCTAGCGAGACTAATATGATCGGTACCAAGTGGATTTACAAGAATAATATATATGAGAATGGTATCATAGTTCGTAATAAGGCTAGATTTGTCGCTCAAGGCTACATATAGACTGGGGGTGTAGAATTTGACGAGACATTTGCTCATGTTGTTAGGTTTGAGTTCATCCGCTTATTACTCGCCATAGTTACATCAAATGGATGTTAAGAGTGCCTTTATTAATGGCATTCTATACGAGGAAGTGTACATAGAACAACAAAAGGGGGTCGAAGACCCAAATCACTCGAGACATGTATTTGATCTTAAGAATGCCCTATATGGTTTGAAGCAAGCACCCTGTGCATGGTACGAGAGGCTCACTTCTTATCTCTTAGCATCATGGCTTCAAGAGGGGAGGGGTGGATAAGAAGTTATTTGTGAGGAGAGAGAGTGGTATGACATTGGTTTCCCAAGTCTATGTGGACGACATAGTATTTGGATCCACATGCTCACACATTTGAGGAGGAGAGAAAGAGTGAGTTTAATATGAGCATGATTGGTGAGCTTACGTCCTTCTTAGGTCTCCAAGTGCGTCAACTGTAGGATGGGGTATTCATATCTCAATCCAAATATACAAGGGACCTAGTGAAGAAATTTGATTTAGACTCCGCTAAGCACTCACGCACCCCTATGAGTACATAGACTAAGCTTAGCAAAGACACTTTAGGCAAGGACGTTGAGCAAACTCTTTATAGGAGCATCATAAGTAGTTTACTCTACTTAATCGCTAGTCTTCTCGACATTGCCTTTGGCGTTAGAGTTTGTGTGCATTATTAAGCGTCCCCAAAATTGCTCGCACTTAAATGTATCATCAAATAAATGAGTGGCACTTTTTCCTACGGTATTTGTTATTCCTTTGATACTAATGATTGTTTGCCCACCTATTCGAATGTCAATTGGATCGGGAATATTAATGGTTGTAGGAGATCCTTGGGTGGGTGTTTTTACTTTCGGAGTGCTCCTGTCTCTTGGTTGAGCAAGAAGCAAAACTCCATATATTTGTCCACGACAGAGGCTGAGTACATAGCCGCTGGGAGTTGGTGCATGCAACTCTTATGGAGGAAGCAAATGTTGGAATATTATGGGATTTTCCAAGGCACAATGACTATTTCATGTGATAATACTTGTGCAATTCATATATCCCATAATCCGATCCAATATTTATGTACAAAGCACATTAGGATATATGAGCATTTTATTCGTGATCTTGTTGAGGAGAAGGTCGTGTACTTGAGATTCGTGAGCACCAAATGTCAATTAGCTAATATTTTTACAAAACCTTTAGATGAACTTAGATTCGAGAATATTTGAAAGTCTTTGGGTAATTGTTATGTTGATTGAATTCAGACATTTTATCTAGTATTGGGTGATTATCATGTTCATATCATTTATCCATATTGCTAGATTGTATTTCTATTGTATTATTTTGATTATACTTGTTTATGATTTTTGATATATTTTGAAAAATCCAAAAAAAATCATATTTTTTTTAGAAAAAGATTGAAAAAGTTCAAAAAGCTTTTTGTTTGATAATATTTTTGAAAAAGACAAAAATGATTTTTGTATTTTAGTTTTTCACAATATATGGATGTGCATTTAAGATGTTCGAATCACCCCTACATTCCATCCATTCATGTGACTTTTCATGGTGTTTTGATACATGGCTTCGTTTCATTAGTGTACTTAATAATGTGTGGATAGAATTTCGTTGATCTTTGATGATTACTTTCTTCATGATATTCTTAATCACCTTTATTGCACACATGTATGGACTTTTTGAACATTGTGCTTGATTATCATATGTCAAATATGGTATTCTCATCTCAATTATGCTTACTAACGAACCAAATGTACTAGATATAAGTTGTGCTTGTAAGAACCATTACTCGGATTTCGTTTCTCGAAAAAATTTCATATGTTAAGCAATGGAAAAGGGATACGAAATATCAAATTTCTCTTTGCGTTAAAAGTCACCATTTACAAAAAGAGCCGAAAAGATTAACGGTACACAAAAACAAAAGTGCCAAGGCTAATTGTATTTTATTAATGCTTAGCTAGATATGAGCATTATGATATCCTCAGAATTTGAGAGTGAATTCATATATATGTGAGACTTTGAGGGTGTTATAAAGTAGAAGATCAATGGGTTGCCAACAGGCTCTCTTGAAAAATATTAAATAGTTTGGCGTTATTGATTTGAGAAGCATTTAAATTCATGGCATGTTGCATAAGTCGAGTCAATTTCATTTAAGTTCAACATTTTTACACCTAGGGTTGAAATTGAGTTATTTTTTTAGAAGTATCTCATTGACTTCGTACGCTTATATTATGAATGCCTATGTTGATTTACTCGTAAAAAATGTTCACACAATTACATTCCGCTTTCATGATTCGAATATTTTTGTGTTATTTCATGGTGCTATGTGTTTTGGACTTATATATACCTTTTATACATATACTTTTTATACTTGAAAATTTTGAAAAATTTCAAAATTAGTTATTTGGTAAGCCTCTTAGAAATTCATCGCATGTGCTTATTGCTTATCTTTGTCTATTACGAACAAAAAAGGAGAGAGAAAATTGAGGGGGAGTTTTATTTTTCTATAAAACTCGTACGCATCACAATATTCTTTTGTTTCATATGTGTAGGTATCTTTTGATTCTATGATGATCTCGTGGACTAAATAAGTCGAAGAATATTAGTTGAAGAGAAAGTCTCGAATGCTATTCCATTTTTGGGTTTGGGAGGACATTAGTAAAACATAATCTTAAGGGTTTTATTGTAATTAGTTTCGATTTTTATTTTTGTATCGAAATAGCCAAAGGTAAAGATTTGTAAGAGCAAGATTTTATATTACACATAGTTAGTAATTTTGGCGTATCCCATTACAAACCGATGCTACAAATCGAACACTACATCCGCATTTGTCTCCACAATCATTTCAGGACTTGTTAGTGGTCGAGCATTATTTTTGAATTTCAAGCCGTTAGAATCATCACGAACACTTTATGGAGATACACGAATTGGAGGTTATGATATTTCTCAATCAATTATAATTATGAATGAATTTTTACACGAGGCACTTTTTCATAAAAGGATTTTGAAAATATAAATATTTATTTTTTCATTCGTCAGAACGAGATTTACATCTCGTTAGAATGAGACCTCATTTTCGTTCGAACGAGGTTTAACTTCATTAGAATGAATGGCTGATTTCGCTAGAACAGATTTCAAAATAAACTTCAAATGAAAGGGTCTCTATTTAGCAGACACACTATCGTTAGAAGCTCATTGGTAGGGAGTTCGAACGATATAAGCCTTTCGCTCGAACGAGATTGGATCTCATTAGAACAAAACCCTATTTTTGTTCAAATAAGGCTGCATTTTTATTTGAATGACTTCATCGTCTCGAAAAATGTGTTTTTCTATAAAAAGGAGTCTTTTGGCCTTTTGACACAAAACTTTGGCTAAAATCTTTTGATATACCTACACCAAAAGTTTTCATCTTTGTGTTACATAAAAACACTTTTGTTTTCCAAAGCATACATCCCTTAATATGATTTGTTGAGTTTTTGTTAAACCTGATTTCCATACGATACATCAAACCCGTGTAGAGTTTACTCTATGACTGATTGTGGAGCTGCGACTCTATGGCTGAAGAAGAAAGGATTCTATAATCCTGAGGTTGATTAGTGGATGTCGAGGGAAGAGATAATTCATATGGATGGTGTAGGACTTCGCCATATCTGTTGAAGATTTGAAAACGAATGCATTATACTTAGTGAAGCTCTAAGTAGTCTGTAAGTCATCAAGTCGGTCCAAACTCTTTAATAGTGCTGAAATATAGGTTTTGCCCGAAAGGTATTTTTCCTCATATTCTTCTTCTTTGTGTTTGGTTTTATTTTGTGATTGGATATAATTTAATTTGGACTTTATTTTGCATGCACGCCTAATTATTAATCAAGATAAAATTTGGTTGAAATGGGATCTTTATGTGTGTAACCTGATATACGGACATTCCATATGACTCTATATTTTCATAAACAATCCATCTAACTCGGTTTCAAAATATCTAACAATGAAGTAGAGTATGAGGCATTACTCAACGGACTAAGGAAATCCTTTTTAATTAGAGCCACCCATCTAAAAGTGTTTTGCGATTCAATGATGGTTTCTAATAAGATATCAGGCGAGTATAATGCAAGAGATGAACATATGTCAGCATACTTGAAAAGGGTACAAACGTTGGTCACGTAATTTCAGAACATACACATTTTTTACATCCCTCGAGGAAAAAAACAATTATTTGGATGTTTTGGCCACCTTGGCCTCAATAGTCAACTCCAAACTCAGGTGGACCATTCAGGTTAAATATGGCCCAACTAAGTGTAATACCCCATATTTTTAGGAATCGATTAAATGATTATTTAATTAATAATTACTACTTACTCAAGTGAATTAACGGGTAATTTATTGGGTTTAATGGGTTTGGATTATTAACCATAATTTACAATGAGAATTTTAAATGATTTTTTAATGACTCATAAACTCGGTTGTAGTTAATTTAATGTTGTGGGTTGGTTTGGTTGGACGGGTCTTTGAGGGAGTCTAGTAATAGTATTTTTTTTAATGTGGCAAATTGTCTCCCAAGAGTATGTACTCTTTTGGCTTTTAATAGTATCCTGCTAGTATTTTATGCTTATTTGGTGGTCCAAAAGTGGTCCCCTAGTAGACATGCGGGTTTAGATTTTAAATAGGTTAATAACCCTCATTAAACATCATAATACATCATAATTAAAACCTAAAAGCAAGAGGCAAACTTTGGTAGAATAGGAAGAAGGCTCAAGAGGATTTAATCAAAGATCAAACTTCATTTAAACAATAATGTTATCTTGCTTATCGTACTAATTTAATCAATTTATGTCTTTCATCTTTGCGTATGAATCAATGGGTTAGGAGTATGCTAGTAGTGTTTAAATTTTATTTTAATTCATAAAAATTTGATCTTTAAACAAGTTTATTGTTGTTATAATTGATTAGTTGATTAATCCCATGTTTATGTTAGTATGCATATTTAACCAAGAATTATATGGCTTACATTGTTATAAACCCTTGATTAATGTGTTCTGAACCGTTACATGTTGTAAGTTTGATTCGTTTTATAGTTTGAATTATTGATTAATGTGTAATCACATGTTTAATGAAAGAATTTATGTTAATGTTACGTTAGTTTGGCTCAATTGAATGAAGAAGACAAAGTTAGGGTTAGTTAGTCAAGTTATGAATTTGAACCCCTAATTGTATTAGAATAATGTTCAATTTTGTAAAAACTTGTTGTAATCATTAATGTGTGACTTATTTGTATAGAATAAAGGCTTTGGCTGCTTATTAAAGGCTTTAGGATGAGTTTGGGGGTTTGGGGGTTTTTGGGGCCGCCGTGAAAGAACATTGGATGAACAGAACATTCTGGCCTCGACGGATCGATTCGGCCTTGTAACATTTTCAAGGTGGGGCCATTTTTTGGGTTTAACGATTATGGGTTCTTCTAGGATGGATAGTTGGATTTTTTTTTTTTTGTGTGTGTGTGTGTGTGTGCATATAGTTTATGATAAGCTAAGTGGACATAAAGTTTGGGTTTTATTTAAGCTTTGAGTGTATTGAAAACCTAATTATTAGCGTAATCCAGTTTGGGGATTTGGACGGGCCTTGGGGTATACTAATGATATGTTATATCCTATGTGTGATTATGTAATGTATAATTATGTATTATACATGGTGGGTTTGGTTACTAGGTGGAACCACACGTTAGGGTGGGGGTTAGTTCGTGTGTCATATATTGTACTGGGGTGGAGTACCACACGCGTTGGTTTATATTAGTATACCTAGATATTGAGATATAATTATTAGACTATTGGTTAAGTCTCGAGTATATATATATATATATATACAATGAGTCTCTTATAAGGGATTTTTATCTATATGCTCTGGTACATACCATTTTTTTAAATTAGTAAAAAATTGAATTTTTTGATGAAACTTCTTGAATATGATCTTTATAGTGAGGAGATAATCTAAAAAAAATTCATTCATCAAAAAATCACTCAAAAAGTCGGTGAAATGAGGTGATATGTAAAAATGGTGTAAATATACATTTTCGGCTGTTAAAACTTTTGATGATCATCCCGCCCACTTTTTGAGTGAATTTTTTTAGGGAGAAAATAGAGATGATCTCCTCACTATGGAGATAATATCCAAGAAGTTTCATCAAAAAATTCAATTTTTACTATTTAAAAAAAATATTGTGTGTGTCTATATATATATATATATATATATATATGCGTGTGTGTGTGTGTGTGTTTGTTTGTGTGTGTGTGTGTGTGTGTGTGTGTGCGGGTATTTAATTTAGTTATGGGGACAATGTAAGTATGTTAATGTTAAACACCTATGTGTCGAGTTCGAGGATAGTTTAACATTTGTATATATAAGCTACGATAGTTATGGTTAAGTAGGTATATTTATATGTATACATGTATACATGTATACGTATACATGGGACTCGATAATTGCAATGAGGAAAACTCAGGAATATGTTGATAGATGTAAACGTAATTCAGGAGGTGTAAATAACAAGATGATAAATGTTAAAATACGTCGGGGTTGGGTTATCATAATGAGTATGAATAATGATTAAAAATATATGATTGTGGTTTAATCTTAACAATGGATTTATTTAGAGTACTGATACTATTTGTATGACTTAAATATGATGCCTCGGTTGGGTTATCGCTCGGTCGTTGGACAATTTTGTTTTTTATATATGTCAGGACGATAGACGGAATAAGTTGGGTAATACTTTTTGTTTGGTCGGTCCAGAGTTGGTTGATTACTCTGGCCTGACGTGATATATACATGTTAGATTGTATATATGTATATTGGATCCGTACCCTATGGCATAGGGTAGTAATGATCTGGGTTAATACTCCATGGATATTTAGATGATACATGAGTCGATGTAGTGCTCTATGGTATCGGTTATGATGTTTTTTAAGATTATTGGTAAGGAGTCTCTTACCATTATCTCAGATGAACGATCCATCTAGACAAAAGTGTATCAAGGGTTCTTTATTTGGATTTCATTCGCGAGAAGTCCCACGCATGATTCTAGTTCGGTCGGATTTTAAAAGCATTAGAGTTTGAGATCCTTAGGAATAGGACCTACCTACAAATGTATTATTATTTTATAGTGTTATTATCATGGGTCAACGTATCTTAACAACAAACTGAGCTTAGTAGTGTATCAGAGGGGTTCCTTGTTTGGATTTCATTTATGAGATATTCCATGCATGAAGCTTAGCAAGTTTAGTAATGAGATATGGTGGGGCCCTAAGACTATTGGTTACACTTTATGTTTTACTTATGTGAAAAGTTAGCCTTAGTATAGTAAGGTATGTATTCGGTATTATTAGTTATAATTGTATCATGTTAGAGGGAAGATTAGATGTGATTTGTATTAGTGTTAGAGGGCGACAACATGGGGCGTAAATGGATTGCATTTAATATTATTAAGTAATAGATATTTTAATACCCCACTCTTCCACCATCGCTATTTTCACTAATGTAACTACCACTCACAGTGGTATGGAGTTTTACTAGATTTAAATCCACAAGTTAGTGTTAGTAGGGTTTAAACCCCTAACATGTGTATCATCAATCACAGGCCTTACCAATGGAGCTAAAAGTCTAGGTGTTAGGAGAGTGCAAATCAACATATATTAACCATTACGTTCCTTCACTCAAGCGATATATTATGTAACTCTGTGGCTATCAAATCAACCAAGGCATCAGTTTGTTACAATCCACCTCCTAGGGAGCCCGATATCCTCTTTAGGATGAAATGAACCATCACTCAACATGTTGGCATTCTTATTCCGAATGGGTACTGGCTCTAATACCATTATGTAATACCTCACTCTTCCACCATCGATATTCTCCCCAATTTAACTACTACTCACAGCGGTATGGGATTTATTGGTTCTAAATACACAAATTGGTGGTAGTATGGTTTGAACACCTCATAAGTGCATCACCAGTCACATGCCGTACCAATGGAGCTAAAAAGCATCGGTGTTAAAAGAGTGAAAATATAAATATATGAATTATTACTTTCCCTCACCCAGACGATGTGGAAAGTAACTCTCTGGCTATTAAATCAACCATAGCACCAGTCTATTTTGCAACTTTTGGGACCTAGCCCAAATCTATAAAACATTTTTCCCTCAGTCATTATTTATTATTATACATGTGAAACAACACTCATCGATGAGAGTTGTAGTGTTTGAGTAACACCCCTTATTTTTATGATATTAAATAATTAGGAGATTAATTATGGTTGTTGGATTAATTAAATTAAAAGGTGAGAAAATTTATTTATTAATTAATCCGGATTAAAATAATTATTAACTAGCGTGCCAAGGGTTAATACTTATTGATGAAAATTATTGAATATTACTGTATGGATATGTAATATGGAATTATGAAATTTTATAAATTGTCGGATTGTGAAATATGACAGTTTGATATTCTAAGTTAAGACGCGCGTGTGAGTCCTGTCGGGACTAATTGAATGGAATAAAAAGATAAATTATTTTTAAGTAACTCATATGGTCATTTCGAGTGCGCCATTGAGTTCAAAAGGGTCGAGATAGTCAGAAAACTCTACTCGGGTATTTTATTTGGACTCCGGAATATTTTTAGGCCTAACTGGCACCCCGTAGGAGTATTTGTCCTTTTGATTTTTGAGGAAGTAAAATGGACGAAAATTAGGAAAATAAAATAAAGTGTACGTGGGTAAGAGGGGAGTCTGTCAGTTCCAAACCTACGAGAGAGAAAGTGAGAACCACAGAGAAAGGAGGAGAGAACCCATAAGTGTTCTTAATGCAAAACCTATCATCTTCTACCACCGTAACCATCTTTGCGTAGATCAAAAGACGAGGAGCAAGCCCATACCAATTTCATCAACGGATCAGAACATCAATTTGAGGCAAGTGTTTATTACTTCTTTCCTTAGCAATAATTGTATTCATGTTAGACTAGGTAAATTCCCTTTGTTATAAAGATTAAATTTGGTGAAAATTTTGGGAGAATTAGTCATAAATTAGGTCTGATTTGAATAAAGTTAATTTCCTTATGTAGATAGGTGTATGTCCTTGAATTTATGATAATTTTCGGATTGAATCTGGGTTTAATGTAGAGTTTTGCATGTAAATTTTATAACTAGAGTTCTTGACATTTAGATTAGGGGATTTCAAATTTTGATGATGATTAGTGATGATTTAATGATGATATATTATTGGAAATCATATATAGATGTTAGGTAGTTGATTGGAATTGAATGATTGGTGCTGCAACTGATTATTTTAGAGATTTTAGCTTTAAAATTGGTGGAAAACGAAACTATTAAGGGTGCAGAACATAACAGGTCTGTGGGGAAGATTACTGCTCAATCTCGTTTGAATGAGATTGAGCTTCGTTTGAACGAGAAAGGATCTCTCGAGATGTCGTTCAAACGACATCTGACCTGGTTCGAACAACAGGTCCAAAACTTGGAAAATTTTAATTTTTCCCCAATTAGGTTTACGCAGTTGTTTTGAGATAAGGAACTTTCACTTGGTGATTGTAGCATAGTGCAGAATTGCTAGGGAATATTCGTAGAGTAATACCTTAAACATTTGGAAAGGTGAATTAACCTTGGAAATTTTGAGAGAGGGAATAATTGAAGTAACTATATTATAAGTAGTAGAGAATACTACGTATGGAAAATACATGTAGGGATTAGGTGAATACCTTGAATTTTAATGGGAAGTGGGAATGCCTATTATATGATTATTATTATTATTATTATTATTATTATTATTATTATTATTATTATTATTATTATTATTATTATTGTGTGTATAGCATACCTACGCTGCTTGCTATCGAGAGGAGGTTTTCGTGCAGTGGACAGTCTTATCCTGGGTGACCCAATGGGGGGATATTTGACTTGTACCCAGAGTATATGAACTTGAGAGTTTGAACCAGTAGTCCTCCATGCAGTGCATGATGCACCGGGACATGATAGCAGAGTATGCATTGCACCAAGTGATCTTAACCTAAGGGTGCAGGATTAATATATATATATATATATATATATATATATATGTGTGTGTGTGTGTGTGTGTGTGTGTGTGTGTGTGTGTGTGTGTGTGTGTGTGTGTGTGTACTTGTAGAAAATTCTTCTGTGTGAAATTAGTAGATATAATATTATTGATAATTATAATAATCTCAGTGGGTAAAAGATTTACTAACAGAACAGTGAATATAAAATGTGGTTATCTGGGTTAAATTATTCTAATAATGTATTGTATGGGAGATACGGGCGACCCCTATGGAATATAATTAGAAATTTAAGTCTATGACCTAGTTGGATACATGATAGATAACTAGGTTAGGATAGACGTACGTTAGGCATGGACAATAGTGGAGAGGTGAGAATCTCATGTGAGAGTTCAAAACTAACATGCACATAATACTTGCATTATTGCAGTTTTAAATACTTGCTAAAACAAATGTTTTTACAACTCGGGATCTGACCCGTTTCTTGCTATTCTCCTCTCTTTTACTATATTTATATTATATATCAGGTGCCCAGCCACAGGATTTCCAGACTTAGATGCATGGATCATTTAGCGAGCTGCAGCAATGGTGGGAGTTACAGGTCCTTGTACTTAGATGCCTCTATCAGTTCCTTCTGTTCTATTCAGACACTTCATTTAGGGCATGTTTCGCCCATTCTCAGTCGTTTTATTTGAGATTGTACTCAGTTACTTTAGTATTTTGTTTCTGATGTACTTGAGGATTTTTATGGTTTGTTGTTTGAGACTTTGAACTGGAATGTTTTATCCCGTCTCATTTATTTCGGTAGTTGTTTCATGTCCAGTATTTATTATACTCATGTGGAATATAAATAGCATATGTCTTAAAGAATGGAATTTTTTTAATGGATTATTTGAGTATAATTGAAATTAAATATTTTGACACAACTTAATTATTTATTAGGTGATAAATAAAGAAAAATTATTTGTCGACGGTGATGCTAATAATGAACCAACCGATCACTTCGATTTAATTTAATAAAGGACTGATCACATGATATTTAATTAGGCGGGGTGTCACAAGTGGTATCAGAGCATCAGGTTTTAGTGTCCTTAGGATCTGTACGGCTTATTATGCTTTCTGCTTAGCATCCTTTGATTTAGAGCCCTAATATTAGGAATGTTGTATTCATCCTTACGCGTTGGAAATTCGTACTTCTGCAATTTATTTATATGGATGTTGAACGCATTCAGTCCATTTCAACTTTCAGGTGGCACGTCAAAAAGAACAAACTAACACTGATGGGGGAGTCAATAAGCAAGTTCCGCTGATACCTCAGGTATCCCTAGAGAGAGTATCAATCGCCGAAATATCAGGTATTGTGGCACACGCAGTTTCCTATGCAGTCTTACTGTACCAAGATAACATTATGCAGCTTACAGGAGGTAAAAAAACAAGAGAAGATAGTCAACCTGACATGACTAGGGTTAGCAATTGTGGGAAGGCACCAATACCGCAGCAACAAGTTCCTCAGGGTCGTAAAGACCACAAGGGTAATAGAAATTGCATGAAGAGCCAAAAGGGTCAGGGCCAACGTAGCCAGGGATAGAATGATGTCATAAAAAGGTGTTTCAAATGCGAAAAATACGGCCATAAATGTCAAACTTGTCCGAATCAGGCTGGGGAGAAGCCCCGACCCAACCAGTAAGGACGACAAGGCCAAAGAAAGCGAAAAAATTCAGAACTCTGTTATAAGTGTGAACAACAGGGTCACTAGTGGAGGGATTGTCCTCAACCTGATATTGTTTATCATCAAGATGCTCAGTAGGGCCAAGGAAGAGGTAGAACTGAGCAACAGGGCCGAAATCAACAGAGTCGTAATGTGACACACTTTGCTGGTAGATGCTTCAATTGTGGCAGAATGGGTCATTGGAGGTAGGATTGTCCAGATAAGGGAAAGATACCCTAGCAGCAGGGGCAGATACCCTATGGGTGTGTGTACAACGTTCAGCAGGCAGCCGTTCAGCAACCACCAACCTCCACCAAAGGTATATTCTCTATTTCTGGGAATTATAGGCTATATTTTGTTTAATACTGGGGCTTCACATTCATTCATAGTCGTTAGATTAGCACGGGCCCCGGGAATGTTAGACACAGCCATCAGTATGATTACTGTGTAGACTCATTGCTGGGTAATGTGTCGTTGATTTTCTTTATATGACGGGGAGTAAGAATAGAGATTGGGAGTCTGATTTTGCCTGCAGATATGCTGTAAGGACATTTTGTCCCATATTAAATGTTATGTCGTACGTCGTTACACCGTTGAAGAAATTCAAGATTCATATCGTCATCAACGGATCCGAATATCAAAGAAGAAGAGGAATCAAAATTCTAACAGGTCGGACCGGTCCGCCCAGTTTAAAAGAACCGATCCGCCCTCAATCGGACCGATCCGTTTGTGCTCTAATCCAGTAGACCCCGGACTGGTAGCGAACCGAATAGGGGCTTTGAGAAAACGAACCGGTTCGACCCCCCAGATCGGTCCGCATCAGAGGCAGACTGATTCGCCTGGGATAAACTCAGCCAGATCGCGCTGCGATTTTTTAGGGCCAGGACTTCTTTTATAAACCCACTACGGGGAGTTGGTTTTAAAAGACTTCTTCACACGATTTTCAGAGTTCATAAACTCAAAGTCTTCACCTTTGTGAGTCAAACTCATGTTTTGATTCACACAAAATTCCAAATCATGTTGTGAATCGTTTTGAAATCCTAGAACACAAACTCTGTTTTGTTCATACCCTTGTGGATAAGACCGACCTTCTTCTTCATTGCTTCCCTCCTGGAAAGGGAAACTTCCAGCCGCCGACTACAGATCCGACGCCTGTGGATAATTCTGTGTCACCCTTGTATTTCATTGTAATCCGTGTAAATTGTACTTTACAAAATTATAGTGAAATAAATGGTTTTTCCCCTTTGGGGGATTTTTCCTCACATGTGTGTGTTTGAATGTTCTTGCATGCTTTACATCCTATTCAATCACACCTAGATGCATGTTTAGGATCTATTTGGATCAAACTGTGTTTAATTATATAACTTCTTAATTTGAACGCAAGCGCACTCTCCTCAAATTGGTATCAGAGCAAGTTACGCTAATCTATCGCGTATTCCTAATTTTCCGCAAAATTTTTAAAAGATATCAATTTTTAAAAAAATTGATTTTTGAAAAAGAGCGTGTTCAATGGAGAAATAATATAATAAAATGCCAGTTTTTGACGGGACTAACTATGCATATTGGAAATCCCGCATGAGATCTGCTTTAAAGGCCATAAATGAACGTGTATGGATTTTAGTTGAAAGAGGGTGGACACCTCCCTCCGTCACTGTTGAAAATGTGACCAGTTTAAAACTTGTCACTTCTTGGACTGAAGAAGAATTTAAATGGTCATCTTTTAACTCTAAGGGTTTAAGTGCTATTTTCGGATCCATCACTCCTGATGAGTTCCGACGTATCATGATGTGCACCACGTCAAAAGAGGCATGGGATGTTTTGCAACTCACCCATGAAGGAACTAATGCTGTGAAAGAATCTAAATTGCAAAATTTGACTACTCAATTTGAAACCATCACCATGCATGAGATTGAATGTTTTGATGATTTTTATGCTAGGCGTTCTGACATTGTTAATACTAGCTTTAATCTTGGTGAACATATTCCTAATGCAAGAGTTGTGAAAAAGATTCTTAGATCATTACCTAAGCATTTAATCCCTAAAGTCACTGTGCTAAATTCTATGGGTAATTTAAATACGCTAAAATTGGAAGAACTTGTAGGAGACTTGCAAACATATGAAATTGATATGTTTTCTAAAACTGCTAGGTCTAAAGATAAAGGAATTGCACTTAATGCCCAAGAGAGAAAAAGTGAGGGGTCGGCAAGAAAAAGGGCAGAGTTATCTAGAAAGAGAGAGACTGACACGTCAGATTTTGATTGTGATTTTGACTTAGATGATTTGGCTCTTTTTGCAAAAAATTTCAAGAGGATTCTCAAATTTAAGAAAAATGGCAATTTTAAAGATAAAAGGAAATTTGAGAAAAATAAGTTTGAAAAGAAAAATGAAAAAGATTTTAAAGATCCTCCTAAGAAAGAAAGTGAGAGGTACTTTGAGTGCGACGGTGGGGGTCATAGAGCCTTTGAGTGTGCCACACGTCTGAACAGAGAGAAAGGGAAAACTGTCCTGAATGCTACCCTTATCGACGACAGTGAGGTCGAGTCGGTGGATTCTGGAGTCGAGTCACTGCATGAGTGTAACTTCACCGCATTCATGGCTAGTCATGTGAGCACTTCTAGTTCTCCTCACGATGATGAGGATGATGCATCACAGGGACATATCGACAGTGAGAGCGATGTGAGTGAGGGGCAGGATGACACAAGTGAGAGCGAGAGTGATATTCAACGCGCCTACGCAGAGTTATATTCTGAGTCATTTAAAACTAAAAAGTGTAATAAAGCGTTAGTTCTTAAGATCACCGGCTTAGAGGAAGATTTAAGAAAAGCGAGAGAGGGAGAGTCCTCCACCTGCACCGCCCTGAGAGAGAGAGAATCTGCCTGTGTTGAGAAAGAGAGTTTGTTTAGAGAGAGAGTGTGTAATTTTGAGAAAGAGAGAGGGGACTTGACTAAACAAGTGGCTAGTCTTACGAGTGAGCTTCATTCCTCCGTGGAGACTCGGAAGAAACTTGAAGCCCTTGTTGCCCAGCTGACTCATGATCTTGAGAAAGCACGAGAAGTCAAGGTACAAA
This sequence comes from Sambucus nigra, assembly GCA_949130495.1. Classification (NCBI taxonomy): domain Eukaryota; kingdom Viridiplantae; phylum Streptophyta; class Magnoliopsida; order Dipsacales; family Adoxaceae; genus Sambucus; species Sambucus nigra. Next base: position 578,563,634 of record OX422217.1, read on the forward strand.
TCGAGTACAGATCTGGGAAGATGGGAATGATGCTCCTCGGCCCCGCTTTAGGTTTTGGTGATAGGCAGGGAATAGGTTATGATGGTGCCTCCACGTCCCAAATTTCACCTTGACCAGTTCTTGAGTTTACTACGACTCCTTATGGCCATCGTCAAAAACCTCGAAGGAGAGTTCGACCAAGAAAAGCAAACCAAGGTCCGCCTTTGACTGTGTTCTTTTGTACTTATTACAAAAGAAAAGGCCAACTCAGGGAGTTTTGCTATAGTATGGGTCGGACACGACGTACTACTGCTCCACGTCAGCATACTGATGATTTTACCAGTCTGAGAGAGCGAGTTGAGTTTTTAGCTGCCACGTCTCAGAGTTTGATGGAGGAATTCCGACGGGTGTCTTTGCCGTCAGTGAATGCTTCTCACATTCCAGCTAAAACCAACAACAACAAAGGCAAACAAAAGGTCACCACTTCTTGGGTACCTAAGAAAGATAAAAAGGCCTTTGTTGTTCATGTTGATCTCAAAGCACATAATACCTCACAGTGGTATTTTGATAGTGGATGCTCCAGACACATGACAGGTGATGTCTCACTTTTTACCCACCTTGAAGATTATAAGGATGGTATAGTCACCTTTGGAGATGTGAGCAAGTCTAGCATTGTAGGACGAGGTACTGTAGAGTTACCAGGATTTCCTAAGCTAGAGAATGTTTTGTACATCAAAGGTTTAAAAGTTAACATTCTCAGCATTAGCCAGTTGTGCGACACTGACTTTGCAGTAAAGTTTGATCGGAACGCGTGTAATGTCTACAATCAAGCCGGTAAATTTTTAATGCAAGGAGTGAGGACCAAGGATAATTATTATGGGACTGTGCCTACTTCCTCACTTGTCTGCAATAGCGCCACGATCACTCCTATGGATTTATGGCACCAACGTCAAGGTCACGTGAACGTTAGAGATTTGACTCGTTTAGCCAAAAAGGACCTAGTACGTGGCTTACCATCTCTTGGAAAGTAAACTTCCATGGTTTGTGGACCCTGTCAGTTGGGAAAGCAAATTCGGAGCCCTCATAGGAAGCTGCATTCCATTACCACCTCCCGAGTACTTGAGCTTATTCACATAGATCTTATGGGTCCTACTCGTACTTAGAGTTTGGGTGGTAAGAGGTATATCCTCGTGATGGTAGACAATTTCTCCAGATATTCTATCGTAGGATTTCTGAGGGAGAAATCCGATGCTGTAGAGTTTTTAACGACCAAGTGCCGTGTCCTGCAAAATCAACACGGAGTCACTATTAACAGGATACGTAGTGATAATGGCACTGAATTTAAGGAAGCAAAAGTAGATTCTTATTGTGATAGCCTTGGGATCAAACATGAGTTTTCTGCTGTGAAGACTCCTCAGCAAAATGAGATTGTTGAGAGAAAGAATAGAATGATCCAGGAGATGGCTAGATCTATGCTTCTACGTCGTAAAGTTTCTAGGAGATTTTGGGCAGAGGCAGTGTCTACTACATGCCACACGGTGAATAGGGTTTATCTGCGTCCACACACACTTCAGACTCCTTATGAGTTGTGGACTGGCAAGAAGCCCAACCTTGCATATTTCCGTGTTTTGGGGAGTAAATGCTACATCCTACGGGATAGAGATCAATTAGGAAAGTTTGACTCCCGAAGCGACAAGGGAATACTGCTGGGATATTCATCGAATAGTAGAGCGTACCGGGTTTTTAACCTGAAGAGCTCTAAGGTTATGAAGTCAATAAACGTCACCGTGCAAGATGACGAACCTTCGGCTTTTATTGATTCTAAACTTTAGTGTGAGGTTGAGGATATTTCTAGCAGTGATTTACTTGTACCTCACCCACACTCTGTGGACCCTACTCCTGTGTTAGGGGACACACCCGTTGGGTTCGCAAGAGTCATGACCCATCTGCCATTGTTGGTGATACCACTCTAGGGTCAAGACTTGTGCTCAGATAGAGAACGTTGTCAGCCATTTTTACTACACGTCCAAAGTCGAGCCCAAGAATCATAAAGAAGCACTCAAGGATGAACACTGGATATCTGCTATGCAGGATGAGTTGTTTCAGTTTAAAAAGAATAATGTCTGGGAACTAGTCCCCCGACCTAGTGAGACTAATATGATAGGTACCCGGTGGATTTTTAAGAATAAAATGGTTGAAAATGGTACCATAATCCGAAACAAGGCTAGGTTGGTCGCTCAAGGCTACACACAGATAGAGGGTGTAGACTTTGGGGAGACATTTGCTCCTGTTGCGAGGCTTGAGTCCGTCCGTCTACTCCTCGCAATCGCATGTCATCTGCGCTTCAAGTTATATCAGATGGAGGTCAAGAGTGCCTTTCTGAATGGCATTCTACAGGAGGAGGTTTACGTGGAATAACCAAAAGGGTTTGAAGACCCTCAGCACCCGGAGCACGTCTACTATCTGAGAAAATCCTTGTATGGTTTGAAGCAAGCACCCCGTGCTTGGTATGAGAGGCTTACTTTCTATCTCTTAGCTCGTGGCTTCAAGAGAGGGGGAGTTGATATGACATTATTCATCAGGAGAGATGACGGTGTAATTTTGGTTGCCCAGGTCTATGTGGACGACATAGTCTTTGGATCTACGTGCTCTCAACATGCTCATCACTTTGAAGAGGAGATGAAAAGTGAGTTTGAGATGAGCATGGTTGGTGAGCTTACTTTCTTTCTTGGTCTCCAGGTTCGTCAGCTAGAGGATGGGATGTTCATCTCCCAATCCAAGTATTCTAGAGACCTAGTGAAGAATTTTGGTTTAGACTCCGCTAAGCATGCCCGTACACCTATGAGTAACACTACCAAGCTTAGTAAGGACACTTCAGGCAAGGACGTAGAGCAAACCTTATATCGGAGTATGATAGGTAGTCTTCTCTACTTGACTGCCAGTCGTCCCGATATAGCCTTTAGTGTTGAAGTCTGTGCGCGATATCAGGTGTCCCCAAAAGAGTCACATTTACTTGATCTAAAACGTATTATTAAATACGTGAGTGGGACTTTCTCATACGGTATTTGGTATTCCTTTGATACCGATGACCGTCTGTCCGCCTATTCAGATGCCGATTGGGCCGGGGATGTGGATGGTTGTAGGAGCACTTCTAGTGGGTGTTTCTATTTTGGTTTTTCTCTTATCTCCTGGCTGAGCAAGAAGCAAAATTCCATCTCTTTGCCCACTGTGGAGGCTGAGTACATAGCCGCCGGGAGTTGTTGCACGCAACTCTTGTGGATGAAGCAAATGCTGGAGGATTATGGGATTTCACAGGACACCATGACCATTTCCTGTGATAACACGAGCGCGATACACATATCCAGCAATCCATTCCAGCATTCGCGCACAAAGCACATCAGGATACGTGAACACTTTATACAACAGTTAGTTGAGGAGAGAGTCGTATCCCTGAGTTTTGTTCCCACCGACCGTCAGTTAGCCGATATTTTTACGAAACCTTTAGATGCCCTTAGATTTGAGAGTCTTAGGAAATCTTTGGGGATTTGCACAGTTGACTAAGGGGTTGGTCTATGTCTAGTATAGGATGTTTTTTCATGTTCATATCATATGCTTTCTATTGCTAGTTTGTTTTATATGTATAATTGCTTTGTTGTACAGCCATTTATTTATTCTTTTGAAAAATCCAAAAAGATTTTTTTTGATAAAAATTTTGAGAAAAACACAAAAAGATTTTTGTATTTTATTTTGCACCTTTTATAGATGAGCATTTAAGATAGCCGAGTCACAACTTCATTCCATTTATTCATGTGACTGTTTGATAGAGATTTGAGACGCTACATCATTTCATCCATGTACTTTACATTGATTGGAGTCTTTGAGATGTGATTAGTGATATCCTTCTACATGTTTGACTCCTATCTCCTTTATTGCACACATGCACGGATTTATTTGATTATTGTACTTGTCTATCACATGTTGGCTTGAGTGTTTCCATCTCAATTCTGTCTATACAACTTACAATATGCGATAAAACTTGACAAGATTGGAATGCATGTAAAAATCGTTTTTGTGAGACTGGTTGTTTGTTTAAGAACGGGGAGGGGCTGCGAAAGGTAATTATCTATTCTTTGCGCAAAAGCCACCGTTAAAAAGGACCTAAAAATGGAGGAATTTTATTATCCGGGGTCCAAAGAGGTTAAAAGAGCCCAAAATATTTAAAGGCAATAAAAAGCAATTCATGCCAAATATGGGCCATTAGGTTTCACCATTAATTCTCCAAAGTTTGAGAATTTAGATTACCTCTACAAGAAAATATTTCTGAGGGAGTTTGGTTGGAGAATACAAACGGGCTTGCACTTCCTTGAAAGTCGTGAAAAAACATGAAATCGTTTCGGACGTTATTGGTGTGAAAATCACTACGAGCTTTGATTTGTTGATTTGATTGAGCCAATGTCTCTTATTTCCATTTTACTTATATCAAAAGGAAGAATTTGAGTTCATTCTTTAGGATTATCCGAAATTCATCGTGCACATCGGTTATGTTTGTATGCATTGATCTTCCTATCGAATTTGATCACGCCCATTCATTTACGCTATCATCGACTTGGTTGTTTTGTATTCATTCATGGTGTGATTTTTGTTTGTTTTGTGAGAAAATCTTGAAAAATCAAAAATAATGTGACACCCTGGCTTTACTTGTTTGATTTATTCTTCTCTTTTGTCTATTTAGGGACATCATAAAAGGGGGAGAAAGAATTATCACATTATGGGGGAGTTTTGAAGTGTTGAGTTTTTTATCACAAATTGGTATATCTGTTTATCTTATTTCAAACTCGATACGTCACTTGGTATTTTGCTTTATCTCATGTGTGTAGGTACCGTCTGATGACCTCTGAATTGCACACCCTGATGGGAAAACCATTGAGATTCCTGAAGATTCGAAGAGCAAACGATGAAGTCTTATTCATTTGTATCATTCCAATTTTGGGTTCATGGAAGGGAAGATTTGTATAGGCATTTTGATATTTGATAATTCGGATGTTTATTTTTATATATGTACCGGCATAGACATAGGGGGAGATTTGTAAGGACATTTTGTCCAGTATTAAATGTTATATCATACACCGTTACACCGTTGAAGATATTCAAGATTCATATCGTCATCAACGGATCCGAATATCAAAGAAGAAGAGGAATCAAAATTCTGACAGGCCAGACCGGTTTGCCCATTTTAAAAGAATCGATTCGCCTACGGACCGACCCGCTTGTGCTCTAATCCAGTAGACCCCGGACTGGTAGCGAACCGAAGAGGGGCTTTGAGAAAATGAACCAGTTCGACCCCCCAGACCGATCCGCATCAGAGGCAAACCGATCTGCCTGGGATAAACTCAGCCAGATCGTGCAGCGATTTTTTAGGGCCAGGACTTTTTTTATAAACCCACTACGGGGAGTTGGTTTTAAAAGACTTCTTCACACGATTTTCAGAGTTCATAAACTCAAAGTCTTCACCTTTGTGAGTTACCAAACTCATGTTTTGATTTACACAAATTTTCACATCATGTTGTGAATCATTTTGAAACCCTAGAACACAAACTCTATTTTGTTCATACCCTTGTGGAGAAGACCGACCTTCTTCTTCATTGCTGCCCTCCTGGAAAGGTAAACTTCCAGCCGCCGACTACAAATCCAATGCCTGCGGGTAGTTCTGTGTCACCCTTGTATTTCATTGTAATCCGTGTAAATTGTACTTTACAAAATTATAGTGAAATAAATGGTTTTGCCCCTTTGGGGGATTTTTCCTCACGTGTGTGTTTGAATGTTCTTGCATGCTTTACATCCTATTCAATCACACTTAGATGCATATTTAGGATCTATTTGGGTCAAACTGTGTTTAATTATATAACTTCTTCATTTAAACGCAAGCGCACTCTCCTCATATGCTAGTCTTAGATATGCACGAGCATGACACCATTATTGGCATGGATTGGCTTATTGCTTATAGAGCCATGATAGACTGTTTCAGTAGGAGCATTATTTTACTGTCCCGGATCGAAGATATTTCTGTGGTGATGCCTCGTATAGAGGGAGGATCATCCACCCACTTATATTACATAGATAAAGGGACCTCTAAGGAGATAGTAATTCCCATTGATTCGACTTCTGTAGTTCGTGAACTTTCTGATGTGTTCCAGGATATACCGGGACTACCGCCTAGCCGAGAGATAGATTTTATTATAGATTTGATGTCGGGCACTCGGTCGATAGCATGTGCACCCTACAGTATGGCTCCAGTTGGAGCTAAGACTTCCAATTCAAGGGAAGGACATTCCAAAATGGCTCGAGAAGTTTCCCTATATGTAGGGAGTGGTACTACCAGTGTTGAATGTGTCCACATTGAGCAGTGTAACCAATAAGATTTGAGGATGGTAAACCATGATAGTTAAGCATAACAACCGGAGGAGTGATATTTTTAGAAAAGGAATTGGGTTAAGAGAATTGAGCCCAAGAAGTTACAACTCGAGAGTGGTAGGTTTAGGCAGGACCAGTGGAGTCCTCAGTAAAAGTAGCATATTAATCCTCAGGGTCAGTGGAGCCCAGAAAGAAATGGGGTGGCCAGTAAAGCCATAAGTGAGGCCTAGAGACGTTAGGTCAACGTTTCAGTGATGGGTGTGTAAGTCGCAGAACAGGATAATTTTCCACAATGAGGAGGGGGCAACTATTGGATGAAATCCCAGACATATAACGAGTGCAAGTGATTATGAGTTGTTTTGGCCACGAGAAGTGCATGTAAGGACCATACGATTAGGATAGATTGATGAAGTTCTGTTTCATCCTTGCGAGAAAAGGATTAGGTCAAGTGGCATGGGTGTGTAACAATACATATATGAATTGTTAACACTAAAGTTCGCGTGTGAGTCGAGTTTAGTGGGTATATTAATTTTGTTTAATCTTGTTATAAGTGTATTGATCATGGGTAACAGAACTTTTTAGATGTCACCCGTGAGAAAGCCGAGTGTGCATTAAAAGCATACTTTATTGTTATAATTTATTATTACATTGAGTTAGTAAAGTAGAGCTTATTATGGAAGTGTGTAGTGATAATTACCGAATGTCTAAATGATAGTAGATGGAGTGATAAACTATCGCGTTGGGTACTCCGGGAGAGTAATGTTGTTTTGGTAAGGTGTCACCCGAAATAGGGTTGGGCCTATATATATATATATATATATATATGAAAACTTCATGATATCGTAGACTTCAGTGAGTTTGTTGTCTCGTTAGATGTGATCCCGGTACGTAGGTGTTTAATTATTGATTTGACTTAGGATACATTGTGTTCTTTATCGAGCAACTAAATATAGCTTGTTATATATAGTGCCGAAAACTTGGGATAGTGAGAGCACCATGTTTCATGTTATTTTTAAGGACATACGCAGATTAATATGGCAACATACGGAGATTGTGGGAAGGTACATACTGTGGACTGAGGACCTTACGAACCTCGACGACCGACAATGTTAGGTAGTAGTGTATCGAGAGGGGTTCCTTATTGGGATTTCGCTTTGCCAGACATCCCACGCATGAAACTTACTAACGTCGGGAGTTGGAGAGAAGTTTGAATGATAATGCATGGGATTCGTACCTTAGTAATTGTACATATATGAGTGTAATTGAGAGTTAATAATTCACTATGATGTGAGGATATATTCCATTGATACAATAATGCGCGAGGCATAGGGTGTATGGTCGCCCTAGGTAATTGAATCTTGATTTTGTTTCCGTTCGTAACGTATGGGATAAGGTAAATGAAGATAGAAGTGGAGATATTAAGACTTGATTGTACGCTCACGAGAATGGTATGATATTAAGCAGTAAATTGTGATTCTCATGTGAATTCGATAACATTTATCCCGAGGATTCGAAGTTTATTCCTTAAGATTTGTTAGAGGCGTACATTTTATGAGAAACTGATTTTTTAGAGCGGGGGAAGGACTTCTCACACGCGGTGAGGCAAAGTCACATGGATCACGGTTATAGGTATATTTGAGAGAATATAAAATGTATCATGTTATAAATGACAATGGTGATGGGATTCAATGAAGAGAAATATTGCTAAATTCATTTTGTAATAAGTCACTTGTCCGTTAGAAAATGGTGGACCACCCGAGACCAGTAGGGGTTTCTTCAACCGTTGGGGATTTCGAAGTAGGAATGAGAGATTACTCCCATGGATTTTATCACGAAGGGGGTTACGATCCTATATGGGTGATAATGGATCGGTTGACCAAAGTAGCTCATGTTATGTTAGTTAGGAATGGTCATACTGTGGGACAGTATGCGCAGATCTTTAAAATTGATATAGTGAGGTTATATGGGGTACCGCTTGATATCGTGTCCAATTGGGATAAGATATTTGTTTTTCGATTTTGGAAAAGTGTTCACGAGGCTTTGGATATCGAGTTGTGATTGAGTACGACCTATCATCCGTGGACGAATGGGAAGAACAAGCGGACTAGTCAAATGCTGGAGAATAAATTATGTGTGTACCTTTGAATCTCAGGGGAGTACGAGAGCAGTCCCTTCCACTAGTGGAGTTTGTGTACAATAACTCATATAAGTTCACTTGGGGCCATGGTGCAAGTTAGGGTATGGCACAGAAAGCCTTGTTGCTCTCATGCTTGTTAGTTAAAGGTTGGGTACCAGGTACTATTGCGAAGATCGGAGATGATTTAATACTTTTTTTTTATTATTTTTTTTTTCTTTTTCTTGTATTGAAATCTGGGATTTATTAGAAATTAGCAGGTGGGGAAAAGCCCCCCACCGGTGGCTACATCAGATCTCTGCAATGTGAGCACCTAACAAAGAAAAAGCCTCTATAGTATCAATACAATATCTAGTTTTCGGTCCTTGAAAAGGAAAGTTTCTAAAAGCAATTTTAATCTCCTCACAAATCTGAATAAGAATGGACGATTCCTTCATCAGCACTCCCTCATACATACTTCTATTCCGAGCACACCATAAATACCAACAGGTGAATGTTGGAATAATCCGACACAGAATTCCTCTAATCTTGTCTCCTTTAGAATTAATCCACCAGCTCATCAGATTTCCATTTAAATTTGATGAATTGTGCCTTATTCCCAGAATATTATAGAATCTTTTCCAAAGAGATTGGGCAATTGATCTTTCCCAAAATAGATGATCTCGATCCTCTTCACAAGCCATACTACAACATCAACATTTAGACACAAAAGGAATATGCAGTTTCTTAATAAATTCATCTATAGCAATGCCCTTATGAATCAATCGCCACATGAAAACCGAAATTTTTGGGGGGATTCTCTTATCCCAAATTATATAATAAGACTTTTGGATACAACCTTTGTCTCTCACCAAGTGCCAAGCTGATTTGAGTGTGAAAATCCCATTTTGTTCTAATGTCCATTTCCCGGAAATTAAATAATAATTTTTCAAGAAAATCCGTGATGACAGTGAAATTGTTCCCTCAAAATTGTGGGCCTCCAGTTTTTTGTATTTAGCATGCATAAATTGGGACCAAAGCGAATTTGTATTAAAGAATTTCCACCACAAATTATGAGCATATGCTGATGAAAGGTCAATCATTGATCTGAGGTTTAACCCGCCTTCTTCTTTTGTTTTGCAAATATTTTGCCAATTCACCCAGTGAAATTTTATCTTCTCTTCTTGATTCCCCCATAAAAATTGAGCAAGTAATTTATCTATATGGGTGAGAACGTTTACCGGAGGATTGACGGCGGCCAGAAGATGAAGGTGCATGGATTCTGCCACAGATTTGATTAGAGTCACTCTACCTGCTTGAGAGATACAATGATGATTCCACTGATTTAGTTTCCCTACCAGCTTGTCGATGAAAACTGAAAAGTATGCTTTCTTTTTCTTTCCGGAGAATAATGGGATCCCCAAATAGGTAATAGGTAGATTTTTGCTTTTGAACCTAGTGATGTTTTCAATGACTTTTTTCGCTCCTTTTGCCTCGTTTCCTGGAAGATGAAAGGAAGATTTATTGTGGTTAATCACTTGCCTCGATTCCATTTCATATTCCTTTAAGAACTCCATGAGATGCTTGAGTGATCGTTTATCTCCATTTTCAAAAATAAGTGTGTCATCTGCAAAAGAAAGAGAAGAAATAATAGGGCACCCCCTTGTTAGAGCAAAATGTGTCATCTTTCCACTTTCCATCATTTTTTGAATTCCCCGATTAAGAACTTCTGAGGCTATCACAAAAAGAGCCGGTGATAATGGATCCTCTTGTCTGACCCCATTTTTGGATTTAAAGAAACCACATGCCTTCCCATTAACCATTATAGAATACCAACAATTTGAAATCAATCTCCAAAATAAGTTAATCACTATTTCTGAGAAACCGAACCGCCTTAAAGATTCAATGATGAAAAGCCAAGACATTTTATCATAAGCTTTAGACATATTCAACTTTAAAATAATATTTGAACCCCTCACTTTCCTTGTAAAAGTTATCATCATTTCCTATGCAAGTAAAATATTATCCAGTATCGAGCGGCCCTTGATAAACCCAGATTGAGTTGGAGAAATGATTTTTGGAAGAATATGACCCAGTCTTTTCGCAAAAAATTTTGAGATAATTTTAGACGAGAAATTACATAGACTAATGGGACGAAGTTCTTCGCAGGTTTTCGGATTGTCATTTTTTGGTATCAAAACCACGTTAGTTGATGTCCAACTAATTGGCAGCTCCTCCCCAACAAAAAAGGAACCAATAGCTTTATGAAGATCCTCTTTGATAACCTGCCAGCAAGTTTTAAAAAACATACCGTTAAACCCATCTGGTCCTGATGCCCCTTCGCTGTTCATGTCAGATATTGCCTCATAAATTTCGTCTATATTTGGCACTGCGCTAATGATCAGATTGTTCGCTTCTATTACAGATTTGGGAATGCAGTCCCATATGCTAGACGACTCCGCTTCACTCGGACCGGGCCTGTAAAGATGGCATTTGGTGTTAGTCTCACTGCCACTGCTACGCATGGTGTTATCGGAGCATAGCAGGTTTCTGAACCAAGCCACTATATCAGTTTCCAGCTCCTGTTCTTCCGTCACCCATTGCATGTGTTGGTTTTGAAGTTTAGTTATTGTTAGCGCTGACCTTTTTTTCTTTGTTATGGCATGAAAGAACTTTGAATTTGCATCACCCTCCTTTGCCCATCTCGCTCTAGCTTTCTGCGCCCAGAATTCCTCTTCAATGTTTAAAGCTCTTAAGTATTCCGCTTGTGTTTTGTGAAACTTAACCCGATTTTCCACAGAGGGGCTCAAGTCAAACTCCTTTTCTATCCCAAGCATATCATCCTCTGCTTTACGAGCAGCTTGAAAAATGTCACCATATTTGCTTCTCGACCAATTTTTTAGGAAGGACTTAACCCTTTTAAGTTTCTCAGCAAAATATATAATGTCTGCAAATATATAATACTTATGGTACATAATGTCTGCAAAATATATAATGCGCAAATAACCTACTTATGTGCGATCGTCGCAAAATGAGAACTTATGTATCTAAAGAATGATTAATCGACTAAGGTGCGAATAGTAGAAGGCTAGATAGTAAATATTCTAAAATAAAGTTTAAGTCATGAAACTTAAACGATATGGCTTGGGCAAGAACCTACGTGACAGGGTAACCTGGAGTTTAAAACGAACATATACGGGGTGTTCATTGTTAAGGGTATTCAATAGCGTACCACATGGGTGGTACGGAGTAGTTTACTTAGGAGCACAACGATGCGATGCGAAACATACATACAACGTTGTTTGTACCTGGAACACCTTTTCCAAATTTCGGGAAGAAATTTCGTTGTAAGGGAGGAAGTATGTAACACCCTGTATTTTTATGGTATTAAATAATTAGGAGATTAATTATGATTGTTGGATTAATTAAATTAAAAGGTGAGAAATTTATTTATTAATTAATTCGGATTAAAATAATTATTAACTAGCGTTCCGAGGGTTAATACTCATTGATGAAATTATTAAATATTACTGTGTGGATATGTAACATGGAATTATGAAATTTTATAAATTATCGGATTGTGAAATATGATAGTTTGATATTTTAAGTCAAGATGTGCATGTGAGTCGTGTCGGGACTAATTGAATGGAATAAAAAGATAAATTATTTTTAAATAACTCATATGATCATTTCGAGTGCGCCATTGAGTTCGAAAGGGTCGAGATAGTCAGAAAACTCTACTCGGGTATTTTATTTGGACTCCGGAATATTTTTAGGCCTAACCATCACCCCATAGGAGTATTTGGCCTTTGGATTTTTGAGGAAATAAAATGGACGAAAATTAGGAAAATAAAATAAAGTGTACGTGGGTAAAAGGGGAGTTTGTCAGTTCCAAACCTACGAGAGAGAAAGTGAGAACCACAGAGAAAGGAGGAGAGAACCCATAAGTGTTCTTAGTGCAAAACCTATCATCTTCCACTACCGTAACCATTTTTGCGTAGATCGAAAGACGAGGAGCAAGCCCATACCAATTTCATCAACGGATCAGAACATCAATTTGAGGCAAGTGTTTATTACTTCCTTTCCTTAGCAATAATTGTGTTCATGTTAGACTAGGTAAATTCCCTTTGTTATAAAGATTAAATCTGGTGAAAAATTTGGGAGAATTAGTCATAAATTGGGTCTGATTTGAATAAAGTTTAATTTCCTTATGTAGATAGGTTTATGTCCTTGAATTTATGATAATTTTCGGATTGAATCTGGGTTTAATTTAGAGTTTTGCATGTAAATTTTATAACTAGAGTTCTTGACATTTAGATTAGGGGATTTCAAATTTTGATGATGATTAGTGATGATTTAATGATGATATATTATTGGAAATCATATATAGATATTAGGTAGTTGATTGGAATTGAATGATTGGTTCTTGGGCTGATTATTTTAGAGGTTTTAGGTTTAAAATTCGTGGAAAACGAAATTGTTAAGGGTGCAGAACGTAACAGGTTTGGTGGGGAAGATTACTGCTCAATCTCGTTCGAATGAGATTGAGCTTCGTTTGAACGAGAAAGGATCTCGCGAGATGTTGTTCAAACGACATCTGACCTGGTTCGAACAACAGGTCCAAAACTTGGAAATTTTCATTTTTTGCCCAATTAGGTTTACGCAGTTGTTTTGAGATTGGGAACTGTCATTTGGTGATTGTAGCATAGTGCAGAATTGTTAGGGAAAATTCGTAGAGTAATACCTTAAACATTTGGAAAGGTGAATTAACCTTGGAAATTTTGAGAGAGGGGATAATTGAAGTAACTATATTATAAGTAGTAGAGAATACTACGTATGGAAAATACACGTAAGGGTTAGGTGAATACCTTGAATTTTAATGGGAAGTGGGAATGCCTATTATATGATTATTATTATTATTATTATTATTATTATTATTATTATTATTATTATTATTGTGTGTATAGCATACCTACGCTGCTTGCTACCGAGAGGAGGTTTTCGCACAGTGGACAGTCTTATCTTGGGTGACCCAATGGGGGGATCTTTGACTTGTACCCAGAGTATATGAACTTGGATACTTGCTATCTGAGATATAGGATAGTTTCAACTGTTGAATGGGAGTGTAGGTATGTACGTGACCCATTTAGCTGAGGAATATACTCGCCTCCAATATTTGTGATTTGAATTTATGGTTCGTGAGAGTTTGAACCAGTAGTCATCCATACAGTGCATGATGCACCAGGATATGATAGCAGATTTTGCATTGCACCAAGTGGTCTTAACCTTAGGGTGCAGGATTAATATATATATATATAGTTGTGGAAAGTTCTTCTGTGTGAAATTAGTAGATATAGTATTATTGATAATTATAATAATCTCAGTAGGTAAAAGATTTACGAACAGAACAGTGAATCTAAAATGTGGTTATCTGAGTTAAATTATTCTAATAAAGTATTGTATGGGAGATACGGGCTACCCTATGGAATATAATTAGAAATTTAAGTCTATGACCTAGTTGGATACATTATAGATAACTAGGATAGGATAGACGTGCGTTAGGCGTGCACAATAGTGGAGAGGTGAGAATCTCATGTGAGAGTTTGAAACTAATATTCACATAATACTTGCATTATTGCAGTTTTAAATACTTGCTAAAACAAATATTTTTACAACTCGGGCTCTGACCCGTTTCTTGTTATTCTCCTCTCTTTTGCTATATTTATATTATGTATCTGGGGCCCAGCCACAGGGTTACTAGACTTAGACACGTGGATCGTTTAGCGAACTGCAACAGTGGTGGGAGTTACAGGTCCTTGTACTTAGACGCCTCTATCAGTTCCTTCTGTTCTATTTAGACACTTCATTTAGGGCATGTTTCGCCCATTCTCAACCATTTTATTTGAGATTGTACTCAGTTTACTTTAGTATTTTGTTTCTGATGTACTTGAGAATTATTATTGTTTGTTGGTTTGAGACTTTGAACTGGAGTTTTTTTATCGAGTCTCATTTATTTTAGTAGTTGTTTCATGTCCAGTATATATTATACTCATGTGTAATATAAATAGCATATGTCTTAAAGAATGGAATTTTTTTTATGGATTAATTGAGTATAATTAAAATTAAATATTTTGACACGGATTAATTATTTATTAGGTGATAAATAAAGAATAATTATTTTTCGACAGTGATGCTAAGAATGAACCAACCGGTCACTTCGATTTAATTTAATAAATGACTGATCACCCGGTATTTAATTAGGCCGGGTGTCACAGTTTGGATATTCATTTCACCATCCTTAGTGTCGGAGTTGCTATTTTATTTTAATTGGCATTCTGATAGTTATGTGTATTCAAGTGTTTATTTATGAACCGTTGTAGTTCCAATTATCAACTTTTCAGTTTGACACTATTGTATTTTCTGGGTTTATTATAGTGGATTCAATTTTATTGGAGAGTATCATGAGTTTAAATATTTATATTATTCTCATTTATTATTATGTCATTAGTGGTTTTTATTTATTGTCATTTTTATTTACCGTTGATGCTCAAAATGATATAAATTGCATAGTGCTCCCTATCTTCAACGTGTCAGCCTGATTAGGTACAGGTGGAAAATAGAGGGTGTTACATTAAGCACATTAAAGGAGACGGAAGTCATCCAGGTAATGTCTTCAGACAAAACACCCAACTGAATAGACCCCATAAATGACATTTAGGGAAGATTTTCTACTGGACAAAGGAAAGGAGGCACACAATCCTGGATCAAGGTATCCTAATTCTACTTATCTCCTGAAGGAAAATTGAATCAAAGGTCTTACATGGTTCCCTATACGCAGTGCGTTCATCTGAGCAAAGTAGACACAATATTGTATTAACTCCAGGATGAGATATGTGGAATTCACATTGGGGGTAGGTTATTATCCATTTGGGCAATCAAAGGACGATGCTAGTGGCCATACATGCAAAAAAGACTCCATCAAGTATATTCAAAGGTGTGAGAAGATCCAAAAATTACCCCCATTATTGCATCAATGTGTTGGCCTCATAAACCCATTAACTATCCCCTTGATGTTTTCTTGTAGGGATGGATATTGTTGGACCGTTACCAGTGACACCTACTAATCGAAGTATTTGTAAATAACACAAACTATTTCACGGAGTGGATTGAGGCTAAGACACTAGCAAGCATCAATAATGTAAACATGATTTATTTCATATGGATGGACATAATAACCAGGTTTAGTAGTCCGAGGACCATCATAATAGATAATGGGACCAAGTTCAAGGGCAGACCTTTCCAAGAATTCTGCCTAATATGGAATCAGGCATTTTAACAGCTTGGTGGCTTACCCATGGTGCAAAGGGAAAGAGGAGGCCACTAATAAGACAATTTTGGATGGGATTTGAAAGAGGTTGGAGAAAGCTAAGTACACTTGTGTGGACTATATACCGCGTGTCCTTTAGGCATATCAAATGACACTCGAAAGGTCGACCAAGGAAATGCCATCCGCCCTAGCCTAGGGAATGGAAGTGGTGATCCCTTGGGAAGTTGTCCTACTGGCTATGAAGACCAAGCTCGTAGACCTAAGCATGAATGATTCCAAGATGAGGGAAGATCGGGACCTCACTAAAGAAATAAGAGAGTATACCCTCATCAAAATTAAATCATACCAATAGTAGATCGCTAAGCAGTATAGACTCCACATGAATCCAATGGAGTTCTAGGTTGGGGACTACATGCTAAGGAAAATTTTTGAGTGTGTAAAAATCTCTCTGATGCGAATTTGGGACTAAATTGGGAGGTCACATTCAAAATTACAATGGTCGACCTCAACGGATCCTACCACTTGGAAACAACAGAGGGAAACGTGATTTCCCCAAACATGGAACGCTGTAAATTTGAAAAAGGTTGTATTTCTAATATAATTATATATTCAACGTCTTTAAAATTTGTTTAGTTTATCCTAGTCCATTTATGATTTAATTTCATTCTTTTACCTTTGTAATTTTTCCAAAAATAGTTGTTTGTCCAAGGACACTATAATTTAATACAGGTTTTATTTTATCTAAATTGAGTTGCCTTGTCACTAACACTACCCCAAGAAATGAAAAAGACCATAAAGGGGGAAACCCCAAATGCAAGTTGATTTCAAGAATGATAAAAAACTTTTTTTTCACTAAACACAAAAGGGTAAAAGCCTAGATGGGGGAATCCCCACAAACAGGTGCATCATCACTAACTAATAAGGTCTAAGGTTGTGTGTGATGACACCACCTAAAAGATAAGCTCATGACTTAACTACACAAGGATAATAAGATGTTTGTATTTAGATAACTTAGCTAAATAAAATTTTAAACTTCAATTCAAATCTTGGATATTGTGAAGATTTTTCCACAAAAAAAATAAAAGGGACAAAAAATGAATAAAAAATCTACTAAAAGGGTGGACACAAATGAGGAGACTCAAGATTTGGTCGCCTCCGTGAAGGATAAAGTTCTTATTGGATATGCCTGTGACCTACTAGGTGTGGTGAGCAGTGAGGAAGGTCATCACCTCCGTTGTCATATTCTTCATCAATGAGTTGGATAGGGATTGCATATTGGGGACCATGAATATTCATTGACAAAGGGTGGCATCCGATAAAAAGGGATATCAATAGTGTACTAGTACCACAACTTAGAATCATTGGTAACCTAAAAGACACATGGAGCATTCAACCACCGATGTTTATAGGTTTAATGTCCTAAAGATGATGAGGGGAATTAAGGAATCTCATGTCATACCCATTGCGACTGACCTCAAAGGGGCCTTTGCGGAATTGCCACTATAAATTGTGATACTTTTCATTTAGCCCCTACTGACGTGTTGATAGTTAAGCAGGTCAGTGCAAAATTTTTATACCTCCTTTTAAAGGTCAAAATTTTCAATATACAGTAAAAATGCTACGCCACATGTATTCCCTATCTCGAACATGCAATCCCGGAGATATTTGATATGTTCAGAGGTGACCGGGCAGAGTCTATAAAAATCCTAGTGAATGGTTAGGTATGCTGACCTCCATCACTCGATCTACTCCTCTCATATAATGAAGTTGATATCATGATGCAACCATGACAAGCATTGAGGAACTATCTTCACTAAGAGGCTAAAACACAGTAGAAAGTTAGGAATATAACCTAATGACAACCAAAACATATAAAGGCATGCACATCTCCGAGGAAAATAAATAAGGTTAATGAAGTATATTTCCATTCATTAAAAGTCATTCATAAAAAGGGAATTTATCACTACAATAGCTTCATTAAAATAAAAAGGGAATAATACAACAAAAGATAAGGATCCTAAGATTTAACTAGTGTTGGTTCCTTATTACTAGCATCAACTTCAGTTGTTTCTTCTTCCTCTCCTTGGACAACCTTTAGAGGTCCACCAAACTAGTGCTTCTCATAAATATCGGAGGAGGAAAGTACTTAAGCCTTCGCAAAGGCAGAATCCCAAACCTACTTGAAAGAGAACCTTTGAAAATACTCTAACTTTTGCCTGGCGTGATTGAAAGAAGCCTCTCACCCTTTGGTCTAGGGATGGAAATTCGTGTTTTTGGGTCGTGTTTCGGGCTCACACGATACGACACGATAAGAGTTTTTTTAACGCGAACACAATCACGACACAACACAACACAACATGACATGAATAACACGATTTCTTAAATTTTACAGTAATCTAAACATAAATAGACACGATAACCCGAATAAAAATACAATTAACATGACAAGACACAATAACACGACTCATAATTTTGACATGAATACGACTTCGTGTTGAAAAATACGAACACGATAAGTGTGTTAATTTCGGGTCAATTTCGTGTCGTGTCGTGCCGTGTTATTGTGACGTGTCTAAAATTGCCACCCCTACTTTGGTCTCAACTGCCTTATAGGCCTCTAAGAAAACCTTTAAGTCTTGATTTGAAGTAGTAAACTCGACCTTTAACTTTCCATTTTCATCAGCCACTAACCTTTCCTCCTGAGTGACCTTAGACAGATCCACCTTGTGTTATTTTTCCCTCTAGGCCATTTGGATTTTAATAAGGTTTAGGTATTTTTTTCAAGGCTCTCGTGGTCTGCTTAAACTTGGAAACCTATTTGGCTTGATTAGCATACCTCTCCACCTTGAATTCTAAGTCCACAATGAGCCACAAACATAAGATAAGAGTTAGAGAGATCAAATAACATCAAAATTCAAAGAATGCAAATTAATGTTAAGGACCACCTACTAGGGAGAGAGTTTGAGTAAAATGGAAGACAACTAATCCTCTTTAAAGAGAGAAATAATACTCGATTGTGCGATAAAATGGCGCGACCAAGAAATTCGTGGCTAAATCGACCGAAGAAATGACAAAGGTGTCCCCAACAAACTCCTTTCCTTTATTGAAGGCATTATATCCCTTCTTTCGAACAAGAGTTTGGTCGGCAATCTTGCCAACCTTACTCTTTTAAAGAACAGGGTCCCCCAGTTGCTTTTATAAAGCATCATCCACATTGATAGGGTGGATAAGATCTCAATCTTTTCCCACTTATACCCTTGTAGAAGGGGTCTTAGTTACTACCTTCCCCATTAAATCGAGTATTTATCACTTGATTAGTACGTTATCTGGAGGTGGATAGTAAGAATGTGTTATATATATATATATATTCTCTACTTCAACAAGTCATATACCACAAACAAAAAAATAATTATATTTTCTATTTACGAAAAACTAAATTATTAGGTTTAAACACCTAGAGGTAGATCATGTGTGTGTGTGACCAAATGCATGAAATAATGGCTATTAAAAAAGGTTATGGTTTTACCGAACTTATCACACTATCTAACTTTGTGAATCACTATAGCATCAATATTTCTAAGACTTTTGCTAGTGATTTTCAAGGAAATGATCTATGTTCCTCTTTTAATGAATTTGTTTCTATAAAAAAAATCTCATTTAAAAATAATGTTAAGCCTTATATGAAAGTAAAACACTTTGAAAAGGGAAAATTTGTCAAAGAAAATGAAGATCATGAATCTTCTTAGTAATCTATTGATAGGGATAGTTTACCTGGAAAAATTAAAACCTTAGAAAATGATAAGCCCGGACTTTTAAATGAGCTTACTTTCATCAAAGGAGAGAATAAATTCTTTCAATCTATAGATTCTCATACCCATTACCTCTATCCTAAGGTTAAAGCTCTAGATTTAGACTTTAATGACTTCTTATAATTTCTTCTTAAATTAATGAAAGATAAGAAGTTACCTTTACTAGAGGGTGAATGTTTATCCAGTGTGAAAAATAAAAAGATGAGTTGACCAGACATTGTGAAAAAGGAATTTTAAAATATTATTAAGTTTATTGCCAAAATTTTAAAGAAAATTGAAGATCTTTCAAAGGATTTAGATTCTAACTACCAATATTTTCCTAGAGGAAAAACTTTGCATGTCAAAGACTCGTCATCAAACCATTCGTCCACTTTTAATCATGGTTCCCAAAAAATTTATAAATAAAGTAAACATGATAGGATGAATCATTTAAAGGAGAAGAATGTTGTTTCTCCCATTTTAGCAAAACCCATAATTTCCATGGAAAAAAGACCTAATAGAGATATTATATGTTCTTACTGTCATAAAAAAGGTCATCACAAAGATTTTTGTTTTAAGTTGAAGAAAGTTCAAAATTTTGAAAAATTTATTCCCCAAAATAATTCTCACATACCTAATCCTAGAATCTCTAAATGTGACCATTGTGATAGGAAAGGTCATTTAAGAGGATTTTGTTATTTGCTTAAGTCTACCTTGTATATTCAGAATGCTACGAAGAATCATAATTTTATTAATAATAACAAAAGGGGAAACGGATATAACATTTTCAACATGTTCAAAATAAAAGGGGCAATAAAATTGTTACTACGCCCAAGGTCCAACCTACTCCCAATACGCCTCATGTGAGTCAAGTAGAGATTATAAAGGGTAGTTTACATAAGATACATTTAGAGACTAAATTGGATCCCTCCATTTTTACTATATAAAAAGGTTTCTTCTTGCGCCCAAGACTTTTTAAAATGACAATATTATTCTTTCGCTCATTCTATTCTTAGGTCGCTTTGTTGCACTTGTTGTTCTTGATAATTTTGATGATAATGTTCTCGTAGGTTAACTTTTTAAATTGCTAGATTAAATTATGAAATATTTTGCACATAATGTTGTATCTTGGTTGTGTTTATGACTATGAAGTCTCGACTTAGAATTTAAAATCTTTAAAAGTTGGTGATATTTTGAGCTTAATTTATCTTGAGTATATATCGCAACTCGTTGTACTTACACCGCACTACATTTTGAGCATAGTCTTATGAATGAATAAATGGAACTATTTGGAGTTATGCTTTATGGTTTTTTAAAATGTATGTGATTTGAAAAAGGTATCATTTTAGCCTTTGTGCTTTTGAATTTTTATTCAATTATGGTTGGAGTTGAAAATAAAATATTACTCAAAATCGTGAGAGATGTTGTGGTTAGGTCTTCTACTTTAGGTGATACTCTACATTTTTTATTGTTTCTTTGGATTTGGATTTGAGATGTCGTTACGGTCAAACTTCGAGTATCAAAATTCCTATAATCGCCAATAAAACTTGTTACAAACTCTTCACTAAGAATACCTCTAGTAAACACGTGTGAACGGGGGAAGAGAGCCACCTTAAGTGCATTTAACCTATAAGTATCCCTTCCTTGGGCACCTGGGCTCAAATAGGGATTAACTCTGTACAATTAAAAAATTCTCCTAGTTTTTCACTAGGAATCTGAGATCCTAATAGTCCTTATTGAAATCAGGGAGGTTGAGAACCAAGGCGCGCTATGATTTTCTTGCATTCCTACAGTATTCACCATCAAACATGAGCACACACTGATATTAGTATCTTATTTATGGTACACCTATGTTGGTGTCATACAACTCATTAAAGTGATGAATGCTAGTTATCATCATCCGCACATTGGGGACACATTCTGCTGAAATCACCCTGAAATACTCACAAAACCTAAGGAACAATGTATTCAGAGGGGAAGTGATCCTACCCTCTATAATCATAACAAAAAATAATTAGTGACCCTCGTGGAGATGGTAGTAATCAAATCCCATTGTTGGCAACTCGATAGTCACCCACTTAGGGATATACCTTCTTTTGAATTCTTTAATAGTCGATTCGTTGATACCATACACCATATTGTAGGTTAAAAGAGAACAAGAACTCAAGAAAATGAAGAGGGAATAAAAATATCACTTGGAGATATGTGAGAATGGTTATGGCATCAAAATTCTCTATCCAACATGAATACTTGTGAAGTGAAAGCGAATAATATCTAACAACATTCAAGGGGTTTGGGGGACAAATATTTTTTACAGGACTCCTGAAGAAAGCACCACTATATGTCATTAATTTGTCTTTATAGTTGAATATCTTGCCAAGACGTAGTCCTTTAAGTAACATGAGTAAAAGACTCTTGTACCCCCCGACCATAACAATGCTTCATGCTCCAAAGGCCACAAAGCTTTGGGGAAACTGTGGGATCCATATATCACTTTAATAAATCTCGTGGTGATTTATTGGCGCAAAGCCCACATCTATCAACTACTCGTGTTGCCTAAAGATACACTCTAAAATTGTTCAAGAAACTCATGGATAAATTCATATATATTTGGCTATACTTATAAAAGGCCACTAGAGCCCACCGGATAGAGCAGTAAATCGAGCATCATGTAAATTCACTGGTCATTTTTATCGACTTCCATCACTATACAAAAACCTAAACTATGACAACACTCTTTAAGGGAGTATAGCAGTTAGTCTAGGTATCGAATCTACATACAATGTTGCTAGATATTAATTGACTTATTACTTATGAATAATAGTATAAAATGATGATGCTAGAAAAAACACCACCAGCTAAGGTGTTGGCAAGATCAAGCAAGTGATAACAATGGCGGAACGGGAGAATATATGTGTATATATAGAAGGAGGTGAGGAGAAGAGGATGAACACTTTAATGTGAGTGGTTCAGCCAATCTGGCCTACGTCCATTGTGAGTGTGTGTGAGAAATATCACTGAATAAAGGCACTAATGGCCATTGATACAATCTCTCAAGCTCTCTCTCTACTGTGAAAAATTAATGAAGTTTCAGCTAGGGTTGCAATTATTGATCTTTTACAATGTTGAGTATGACCTCAATATATAGTGCTTAGGGGTGTAGTGTACCCCCCAAGTATGAAATGTGCATGTGCATGAAGACCCATCCAGTGCCAGGATGTCATCTGGCTGATCTCAACTAAGTAATGATGACCTCAATATTCCCTCACGTGAAGGGAATGATTTAATTATAATGGATTTTTCCACGTGCTCCAAGCCATACATGTGCGCGTAGATGCTCGGTTGTCTTTGTTTGATGTCAACCTCGACCTGGATAAGTACAAGGTTGGTGAAGTACGACCTCTGCCTTGGCTGGGGATTATATGATGACCTTGGATGGGATGCCAGTCGAGGTTAGATATCTGGAACATCGGCCAGGGCCGATATTGTCTTGACACTTGATGCTGAGCCTGGAAGGCCTTACTGATCTTAGGTAAAAATTATAACGTACGCTATGGCCGATGGTGATGGTGATGCTGATGGATAACCCATGTCCATACTTACCTCGAATGATTCCCTTACTGAGGTGATACTTGTAACGTCGGCTGTGGCCGACCTGATGGATAACTGACCCCATCAGTCATGTAGACCTCAGCTGATGCCCAATCATGGTGGTACTTACAGCGTCGGCTGTGGTCGACCTGGTGAAGGATGACATCGTTGATGAGTAATCTCGAGCTCTTGTTGCCTTGATCGTCATATAGTCCGAGGTTGATGTCTCTGAACTGGCAGGTACACTTTGGGCATATCAATCACCCCCGAGCCCTTAGTTACCTATAGAAATAGGTGACTAAGGGGTATGTATGTCCGAGGCTGTATTTTCTTAGGTGCAAGCACTTCTTTGACAAGTGACAACTATTTAAGTGTGTAGCGTGTCTGACAGTGTATAATGATGATGATTACCTTTTAGGATCATAAGGCAATGATGGGCCTTGGGACGCGTGCAATCAGTTTTGAGGGTTTAAACCATTTTCTTCTCTTTCTTCCTCATTTCTCTCACTTTTCTCGCCTGTGCACTTCTGCATTCTCTTTCTCTTCCAGAGCTTGATCGAGGCTGTGTTTGTGGATTTCTTTGCTCAATCCTTCTTACTCTTCATCTCCTACTTGATCAGGTATTACTTATTAGCTTTCCTTTGCCATTTTTCAGTCATATATTTCCATTTCTTGCATTTTTCAGGAGTAGCTTGAGTTTTTCGGTGGCTCTTTGAGATTTTCGGTATTTCCTTGAGTTTTCCTGTGGTTCTTATTCTTGATTATTCTTGGTTTGAACTCTTTCAAAAACCAAGCTTGCTCTTTAGTTTAAGTTGTGCACAGTTATTTATTTGTGGTTTAGAGTCCCAAGTGTAAGGTCTTCTTCTTTATGCTCAGACCTCTTTACAAGCTTATAGAAGATTTCCCCTCTCTTAGAGATAAGACCTTTGCAAAAATTAGGCAGATAGAACTAGCCCAAGAGGAAGCTCGTAGGGTTGAGGCCTTCCCCCTCAGACCTATCTTCCCTCCACCTCTAAAGGTGATATACCCTGAGCCAGCAGAGCCTGTTGAGCCAGCCGAAGATCTAATTGACCCTTCTCTAATGTCTGAGTTTGAGTTATCTACCTCAAACCCTATGTCTGTAGACTCATTCTAAGAGGCTATAGACTTCTCTATTAGGCAAGATTAGGTCCCTGATCAGGCTGAGGTCCAAAGTCGTGTCTCGTCCCACAACGGTGCTAGCACTTCGTGAACTTATTCCGATGTTAAAGTTGTGGGGCCGAGTGTATCTATTCCCCCACCCATTGATGCTATTCTCCTGTCGGTCGCCACAGGGGCTGAGTTCGCTCAGAGGTTCCCTGGAGGTGTTCCTACATCTGCCCAGGCCGACGTTGCCAGGGATGAGGATGATGGTTATGAGAGTGACGTTGATACCTCGGAGGCTGCCAAGATAGAGAGTACTATTACTGAGTATGACCTCTTAGCCTTTAGTCATCTCTATTCCATAGGTCCCTCCATCACACTTAGGAGACCTCTGAGAGGTCACAGAGCCTTTGGTGGCCGAGATGGGGAAATTTGTGTCTATGAGTAGATGTTTAAGCTGGGGTTCCGTCTCCCCATCCATCCTTCGATCAGATCCATACTTTCCCATATCAACTTGGCCCCTTCACAATTATCCCCCAACGCTTGGAGGGTGATGATTGGTGTTATTGTCCTTTGGAAGGCATTCCACCACTCACACCTTCCTGTTAGAGTTTTCACGGGATGTTACGTCCCATCCTCTATTAAAAACCACCCCAGCTATTACCACTTCCTTGCTAGGAAGTCTGACAAGAAGATGTTATTGGTTACCCAGACTTCAAATCACAACTGGAAACCACGGTATTTCTTTGCCTCGGGGGCATGGGAATTTGGTCCTTGTGCCACCTCTTCATCGTTGGATTCGAGGACACCTCTGAGGTGGAGGAAGGTATCAATTGCTGCCAAGGCCGACCCTGGGCTTAGCCAGGATAACTTACAAAAGGTTAAGGATCTTCAAGATCAGGGGGAGCACGGTTGACTAGTCAAGTACGAACATTTGACGACCCCCTATTATCTCTCTGAGACTAGCCTGGGGGGAAGTCCTCTGATCGAGCTTCGTAAGTATTATTTTCCATAAGTTGTACCTATGCCTTTTTTATATCTCTGATTTACTAACTCAGGTACATTTTTTATAGAACACCCAGAAGGCATCTCGGATGACTTGTGGGAAATTTCTGCCCCCAATCTCGTTAAACTGATGAAGAAGGCAGGGCTTAATGTAGCCCCTCCCCCCAAATAGAATGTCGGCACGTCCAAGGTCGATGTTACAAAGAAGAGGAAGACTACCACTGATGTGAAGGATCAGAGGCCTTCCAAAAACCAAAAGGGAGATCGCGTCATCCCCATTTCCTCTGATGATGCACTGGCTGCTCGTCTGGAGCAGCTGAAGATCAGTGATAGCCTAATAGGCTATGGTTTGAAGGCAATGGATGCCATCGGGTATGCAATGATCGATGCAGATAAGCATTTCCTGTGCTCTCTTAATACCCCTTTGCTGGCCGAGTTTAGCCTTCACAGGTTTATCCAGGTAAAAACTTTTGTTTTTTTATTCCAAGTGTAACCTCGACTTTAAATGGATTAAGGATTGAATTCCCACATCTGACTCTGTTTTACAGGGTATTCTGTCTATGCACCAATTCGTTGACTGGACCCTAAGGAAGTTGCCCCTTATTGAGAAGGGAAGAGAGACCCTGAAGGTGCAAACCTCTTTAAATGTAGAGGTTGAACATCTGAAGACAGCTTTGGGCGAGTCTGAAAATAAGGTGAAGCATAGGGATAAGGACATAGCCAAGATTAATAAGGACCACGCCTCTGATTTGCAGGCTAAAGATGACGTCCTTCAGGCAAAGGTTGATGCTGCAGTAAAGGCTGCCCTTGAGGATGCCTCTGAGAAAATATTGGTCGACTATAAAGTCTCTGACCAGTTTATAAGCTTCGGCTTTGAATATATCGAAAGAAGTATTAAGGCAACTGGGAAGTGGGCAGCTTCAAAGGAGAAAGAATTAGGGAGCTTATCTGCCTCAAACTTTATTGGTCTAGGCTTTGGCGATCCTCGCTTCGCTCAGGCCTTGCAAGAGGTTGAGGAGGAAATGGAAGGTGATACTCCTGCAGAGACTGCGCCATTGGAAGCTACAGAGACTGGGGATGTTAACCCTCGAGATGACGGAGCCGAGGTTACCAACGTCAGCTAAGAGGACACCACTTTATCTACAGACCCTTAGACCTTGATTTGTGAAGCTTAACTTGTAATTTTTTATTTTTTCATTTGTAGTTTTTGTAAACTTTGACAGCATGTTTTGGTACATTGTATTTGCAACTCTGACTGTTTCATGTAATATCATCTTCTTCAGTGGTTTTTCATCATATTTTTAATTAATGCCTTTTCTTGCATGTTGTCTTAAAGGTCTGAGGTCATCGAATTATGATGTTTACCTCATACCTATCAACCAAACTAATGATGTTCATCAAACTATGATGTTAACCTTATAAATTTCACCAAATTAATGATGTTTAAGGTCTTAAGTCATCAAATTATGATGTTTCACCTCATACCTTATCACCAAATTAATGATGTTTACGGTCTGAGGTCATCATATTATGATGTTTCACCTCATAATTTCACCAAATTAATGATATTTAAGGTCTGGGGTCACCAAATTAATGATGTTTAAGGTCTGAGGTCATCAAATTACGATGTTTCACCTCAGACCTTATCACCCAATTAATGATGTTTAAGGTCTGAGGCCATCATGCTATGATGTTAACCTCATAAAATTTCACCAAATTAATGATGTTTAAGTTCTGAGGTCATCAAATTATGATGTTCCACCTCAGACCTTGTCACCAAATTAATGATGTTTAAGGTCTGAGGTCATCAAATTATGATGTTTCACCCTATAATTTCACCAAATTAATGATGTTTAAGGTCTTAGTTCATCAAATTATGATGTTTCACCTCATAAATTCACCAAATTAATGATGTTTAAGGTCTGAGGTCACCAAAGTATGATGCACACCCTCATAGTTAGTCACCAAATTAATGATGTTTAAGGTATGAGGTCACCAAAGTATGATGTTCACCCTCCTAATTAGTCACCAAATTAATGATGTTTAAGGTCTGAGGTTATCAAATTATGATGTTTCACCTCATAATTTCACCAAATTAATGATGTTTAAGGTCTAAGGTCATCAAATTATGATGTTTTACCTCAGACCTTGTCACCAAATTAATGATGTTTAAGGCATGAGGTCACCAAAGTATGATTTTCACCCTCCTAGTTAGTCACCAAATTAATGACGTTTAAGTTCTGATGTCATCAAATTATGATGTTTAACCTCATAATTTCACCAAATTAATGATGTTTAAGGTCTGAGGTCATCATATTATGATGTTTCACCTCATAATTTCACTAAATTAATGATGTTTTAGGTCTGAGGTCATCAAATTATGATATTTCACCTTATAATTTCACCAAATTAATGATGTTTAAGGTATGAGGTCATCAAATTATGATGTTTCACCTCAGACTTTGTCACCAAATTAATGATGTTTAAGGTCTGAGGTCACCATAACATGATGATGGTCACCCTCATAAATTTTCACCAAATTAATGATGTTTAAGCATAATGAAATAGTATTAACACATGAACTGCTCTTCTCATTAATATCCTCTTCATAAAATGATACATGTATTAAAAAAAAAACTGCAACATCATATGTAATACTTCTTCAGGTGATCAGCGTTCCATGGATTGGAGAAAGGTTCCCCTTCGATATTTACTAGTCGGTAGGTACTGGGTACAACCTTATCAACTACTTTGTAAGGACCATGCCAGTTAGGGTGGAGCTTGTTTGTCTTCTGCAATGTCTTCTTCAGCACTAGGTCTCCTACAGCTATAGGTCTTGATTTCACCCTTTGATTGTAAAACTTTGTTGTTCTCTACTGGTAGGCTACCTGTCTGGCCTCAGCGTCTTCCCTTATCTCCTCAATTAGATCTAAGTCAAGTCTTCTTTCTTTCCCATTCCTCTGAGGGTCATAGGTCTGAACTCTGTGGGTAGGGGACGGCCTTTGAGCCATGGGCCAACATAAATGGGGTTTCCCCCATTGTTGTCCTTATCGTTGTCCTGTAGGCCCATAGTACTACATAAACTTCTTCTGTCCATATCCCCTTGGCTACTTCCAACCTCTTCTTAAACTCGTCAAGGATTGTTCGGTTCGTGACTTCAGTTTGCCCATTTACCTGGGGTCAGCCAGGAGAGGAGAAGAACTGCTTAATACCCACTCTTTCACAATATTTTTCTAAGGAAGAATTCTTGAACTGGGTTCCGTTGTCTGAGATGAGGGTGTTTGGAAGGCCATGTCTGCATATGATGCTCTTTCAGATGAACTGGAAGGTCTTCTTCTCTGTAATCGTGATCATCGGCTCAGTATCTGCCCACTTGGAGAAGCAATCAATTGCTACTATCAGAAATCGATAGTTGTTAGCAGCTCTTGGCAATGGTCCCACCAAGTCAATCCCCCATACTAAAAATGGCCAAGGATAACTGATTGACGTCATAATTTGATGAGGTTGATGGGGGATAGTGGAGAATCTCTGGCATTTGTCACACCTCTTCACGTAGGCAGTAGCATCTTTCGCCAAGGTTGGCCACCAATATCCCTGCGTAATTAACCTCTTGGCTAAAGGTCTTTCTCCTATATGACTGGAGCAAGAACCCTCATGTACATCCTGCAGGACGTGGGGGACCTCTGTGGGATGGACACATATGAGGAGAGGTAGTAGGAATCCTATTTTATACAGGATATCTCCTATTATTGTGAACTTGGCAGCTTTGTACCTCAATTTCCTCCTTTCTAACTTCGATTCTGGCAGCTCTCCCTGTCTTATATATCTGATAAGGGGGTCCATCTATGAGTCCCCTAGGTTTAAGTTGAGGTAAGAGCTGGCAACCTCTTCTTCCTCAACGGTCGGTTTGAGCAGGATCTCGACTGGTACTATCCTTCTGATGCTTGTCTTTGTTGTTGAAGCCAACCTTGCTAGTGCATCTGCACGACTGTCATCTTATCGAGGTACCCTCTTCATCTTCACCTCTTCAAAGCCTTCTAGTGTCGTTCTTACCCTCTTCAGGTATTTGGCCATCCTTTTATCCTTGGCCTCATATACTCTAAGTACTTGGTTGATAACTAACCTCGAGTCACTGTGTAGTAGGAGTCGGCCAACTCTAAGGGCTTTTGCCAAGGAGAGCCCTGCTATTAGCACCTCATACTCGAACTCATTGTTTGAAGCCTTGAAGTTGAACCTTAGCGCATATTCAACGTCGGTACCATCCGGAGCTGACAGTATCAGCACTGCGCCGCTTCCACTTTCGCAAGAAGACCCATTAACGAAGAGGTTCCAAATATCTTTATTTGAAGAGAAGTTCCCCTCTGATAGGGTCCCTTGATTGAAGAGGTACCTGTCATCCTCGTTTTCAGCTACTCATTTTCTGGCTCTGCTGGACACAACCTCTTCCGGGTTTTGAAAGACGTTACTGTTGGATCCCTCTGTAATCTCTAGGCTATTCTCAATCTCAGCCTCCTCCCATGTGAACTCAGCAACAAAGTCTGCGAGTGCCTGCCCTTTGATGGCCACCCTGGGTTGATAAACAATATTATACTCTCCCAACTCGATGGCCCAGGTCATCAATCTGCCTGACTTCTCGAGCTTGTGGAGGACTTGCCTTAGTGGGGAGTCAGTGAGGATGACCATAGAGTGGGCTTGGAAATAAGGTTTTATCTTCCTGGAATCGTATATCAAAGCGTAGGCCAACTTATCCATCCGAGGATAGTTATGTTCAGACCCTTGAAGGGCCTTACTATTGAAGTATACAAGCCTCTGTATCCCATCGTCTTCCCATACTATGGATGCACTTATAGCTGATTCTGAGAATGCTAGATAAACATACAACTTCTCCCCCAGAATGGGTCGGGATAAGAGTAGAGCGGATCCGAGGTAGTACTTTAGCTCCTTAAAGGCCTTGTCGCATTCCTCATCCCATTCAAAGGCCTTTCTAAGGACTTTGAAAAAGGAAGACACTTGTCCGTAGCCCTGAAGACAAAACTCTTCCGGTTAACCTTTGAACGTCTTTGATGGTCCTGGGTGTCTTCATTTCAAGTAGAGCCTTGCTTTTTTCGGGATTGGCCTCTATTCCCCTTTGATTAAAGATGAATCTAAGAAATTTCACTGCTCCTACTCCGAAGACACATTTGGCAAGATTGAGCTTCATCCTGTATAAGTCAATGGTGTCAAAAGTCCTCTCCAGGTCGGCTACGTGAGTGCAGGCCTTCAAGCTTTTCGTCAATATATCATCTACATATACCTCCATGGTCTTGCCCATCTAATATTCAAACATCTTATTTGCAAGACGTTGATACGTGGCCCCTGTATTCTTCAAGCTGAAGAACATGACCTTATAGCAATAGGTCCCTTTGTCTGTGATGAATGTTGTCTTCTCTGAGTCTTTAACATCCATTAAGATCTGATTGTAGCCTGAATACTCATCCATGAAGATCATAAGTTCATGCCTTGTCATGACATCTACCATCTGATCAATTCGAGGTAAGGGATAGTTATCTTTTAGGCAAGACTTGTTCAAGTCAATGAAGTCTATGCACATCCTCCATTTTCTGTTAGCTTTGGGCACAATGACGGCGTTAGATAACCACTCTGGGTATATGACCTCCCTAATGAATTCTGCCTCTTCTAACTTTCTGACCTCTTCCCTAATGATATTATACTTTTCCCTGGAGTAAACTCTTCGTCTTTGTTTGATTCGCTTAGCATCTTCTGCCATATTGAGTTTATGGCACATAACCTCCGGGTCGATGTTAGGCATATAGGTGTGGCTCCAAGCGAAGACACTTTGCCTCTTCTTCAAAAATCTTATCAGATCTTCCTTGATCTCGGATTTTAGGTCCTTGTCGATTTGGACAGTTTTTTCCGATTCGTCCTCATTGAGGATGATGGATTCTACCTCTTTCGTGGCCTCTCATTTCTTTAGTTTTGTTTCATCCCTAAGATCAAGTGTATCAATGTTATATGTCGTTGTTGCCCTCTTATGGGCCTCTCTCTCTTCCGCCGAGTTAAAGTAGCATTCTTGCACCGAGGTCTGGTCTCCCTGCACTTCCCCTACCCCATAAGGGGTCAGGAATTTTAACATTTGGTGGACCGTTGATGGCACGACCTCAAATTCGTTAAGGGCTACTCGTCCTATGATGAGGTTGTAGGTCGAGAAGATGTTTTCATCCATACGAAAAAATTAATCTTTCGGGTCAACCTCTTAGGCCACTCATCTCCCATTCGCACATCCATCTCATACATGCCCTATAGATGAACCTTTTCACCGTTGAATCCCATCAACGGATGATGATAGGGTACCAGCCTAGCTCTGCTGAGGCCTAGGCTCTTAAAACAGGGCCAGAACATCACATCTGCTGAACTTCCTCCATCTACGAGGATCCTCTGTACCTTACATCCATGCACTCTTGTTGTTATTACCAAAGGGTCATTATGCGGAGCCAAGATACCTTTGAAGTCGAGTCGGGAGAATCCAACTATAAGAGTATCCATATCTACCTTCTTCCTCTTTTGCTTAGCCTCTGAAGACGCCAGATTTACAACCTCTACTTTGGTCACTGACTTAGCCTCTGTCACATGAGCTTTACGGTCGGCTACTTCGGAGTCACCCCCTGTTAGTCCTCCATATATGGTGTTAACAATGAAGGAGATCGTACCAACCCTATTCACAGGGGCATTATCGTATTTCGATGAGAGGTCTAGATCGTCCTCATCATCACCATCTGAGTCATCATCTTTTCTCGCTAGGGGATCATCTCGACATCTGTCATTTCTTTTCTTTTTAGGGTTATCGCTTACCCTCTTATGAGCTTTACCGTTGGCATACTTCATCAGCTTTTCGGACTTCAACATTTTCTCAATTTCATCCTTCAAGGCGAAGCACATGTCTGTCACATGGTCATGGTCTTAGTGGAACTCACACTATAGGTTCTTATTCCTCTTATGCAGACAAACCTTCAGCTTCTCTGGCCATCTCAGGGACCGGTCATTTTTTATTTCGTTGAGGATGTGTTCGCAGCTCACAGTTAGAGGAGTATAGTGTGCAAACTTGTTGTCTGCATACCACTTTTTTTC
The DNA here is from genome assembly GCA_949130495.1 of Sambucus nigra. NCBI lineage: Eukaryota > Viridiplantae > Streptophyta > Magnoliopsida > Dipsacales > Adoxaceae > Sambucus > Sambucus nigra. The sequence goes on from OX422217.1 coordinate 578,596,095, forward strand.
GTCTGTCTTCCTTTGGAACTTCCCGCTGCCACTTCCGTTCTCATCCTCATACTTTGCGGCCATAGCCTCTTCAGCGTTCATGACCTTTCCTGCAGTTGCCAATATCTTTGCCATGGACTTGGGAGGGTCTTCTGCAAGCTTCCACAATAACTTCCCTTTCTGGAGTCCTCCAATGAGGACGGTCATAGCTATATTCTCTTTATAATCTTCAACCTCCAATTTTTATTTGTTGAATCTAGAAATATTGTCTCTTAGGCTCTCGTTCTTGCCTTGTTTAACGTACAACAAATGAGTGGTCTTCTTTTGAGGTCTTACCCTAAAACAGAAATTGTGAATGAACCGTTCAGCAAAGCCCTTAAAGTTCTCGATAGAGTTCTTCGGAAGAGAGGTGAACCAGATATGTGCAGCTCCCGTCAAAGTCCTAGAGAAGGCCCGGCACTTCATCTCATTTGGGATTGAATAAATGTCCGCTGCATACTGGTACATCTCAATATGATGCACATGGTTGGTACTACCATCATACTTGGGAGATACCGGAGGTGGTTTGAACTTGGCAGGGGTTGGGAAGTTCACTATCCTTGCCATGAATGGGGAGCCCTCTGAGAAACCTCTTTGGAGTGGGTCTCAGCTTTTGATGAGGTCCACTATCTTCTCCTCAAGATGTTGAATGAAAGTCGTTCTATAGCTTTGCAACGTCGACCTGGCCGAGGTTATCCCTATCCACCTTTAAGGGGTGAACTGAGGGTTTCCCAACCGCTACACAACATCGGCTATTTACCTATTCTTGATGTAGGGGTCGGCCATGATGAGACCGATGTTCCCTATCTTCCCTTTGTGAACCTTCCACACTTCTAGACCTAGACAACCTCTGTTTTAGGTCATTAACTGGGCCGAGCCTTTCAAAGGCTGACCCTCTGCTCAAGCGATCAAGAGTCAATCCTCTTTGTTGGGCACCCCCATCTCTTCTGTCGCCACAACCTTTGCTCTGCTGGATAGGATGTACCGTGTTATTCGAAACCTCATACGGCTCCCAGCAGTCTTCTGGAGCAACCTCTGCCTCCATATCCTCATACTTATCCTCGGGGCAAGGGTTTCCTTGCCTCCCCAGACGTAAACGCCTAGGGTCAGCAACGTCCCTCCTCCACTGAGGGGTGGGTTGGTTTTTTTGTGGTGCCTGGGGTGGTCCTTGGCGTCAGGATGGGGTTGAACAAATATTGAAGTAATCACCTCCGGTGAGACCCCAGATGGCCTCATCATATTTTGACTGAGATGTGCAAATTGTTCCTTCAACGCTTTTTGTGTTGCAGCCAAGGATCTCAAGGCTTCTACCACCTCAGCCATTTCGGACTAGGGTGGTGCCTAGCTGAAACTAGGTCCTCTAGCACCAGATGGTGGAGGAGGTGGTGGCAACTCCGGTGCCATATGTTAAAACAAAAGAGCTTGTGAAGAATATGAGCTTAATACCTTAAAGGACCTCTTTCAATGATGAAACAGCTCCACGCGAGGGGTGAGGCCAAGTTCACCACCAGATTCTTCGGTGAGGTTAAGCAGAAAAGGTGGAAGAGACAGCTTCTCATTCGTACAAACGGTACCAAAATGACGATACTAGAAACAGCACCACCAGCTAAGGTGTTGCAAGCTCAAGCAAGTGATAACAATGGCAGTACATGAGAATATATGTGTATATGTAGAAGGAGGTGAGGAGAAGAGAATGAACACTTGAATGTAAGTGGTTCAGCTAATCTGGCCTACGTCCATTGTGAGTGTGTGTGAGTAATATCACTGAATAAAGGCACTAATGGCCATGGATACAATCTCTCAAGCTCTCTCTCTACTGTAAAAAATTGGCAAAGTTTTAGCTAGGGTTGCAATTATCGATCGTTTACAATGTTGAGGATGACCTCAATATATAGTGCTTGGGGGGTGTAATGTACCCCCCAAGCATGCAATGTGCATGTGCATGGAGACCCAGCCAGTGCCAGGATGACATCTGGATGATCTCAACTAAGTAATAATGACCTCAATATTCCCTCACGTGGAGGGAATGATTCAGTTATAACGAATTTATCCACGTGTTCCAAGCCATACATATGCGCATAGATGCTCGGCTGTCTTTGCTTGGTGCCAACCTCGGCCTGGATGAGTACGAGGTTGGTGAAGTACGACCCCTGCCTTGGCTGCGGATTATATGATGACCTTGGCTGGGATGCCAGCCGAGGTTAGATATCTGGAACGTCGGCCAGGGCCGATGTTGTCTTGACACTTGATGCTGAGCCTACAAGGCCTTGCTGATCTTAGGTAAAACTTATAACGTCGGCTATGGCCGATGTTGATGGTGATGCTGATGGATAACCCATGTCCATACTTACCTCGGATGATTCCCTTACAGAGGTGATACTTGTAACGTCGGTTGTGGCCGACCTGATGGATAACTGACTCCGCGAGTCATGTAGACCTCGACTGATGACCAATCATGGTGGTGCTTGTAGCGTAGGCTGTGGTCAACCTGATGAAGGACGACATCGCTGATGGGTAATCTCGAGATCTTGTTACCTCGGTCGTCATATAGGCCGAGGTTGATGTCTCTGAACTGGCAGGTACACTTTGGGCATATCATAAAAGGTGATAGCTTTAATTATAAATTACAATTGGGCATGTATTTAAACTAAGTTAAATACACAAGAATAAAAACTATAGATTGAGAATAACATCCCTCACCTCAAATTAATTAGTATAAATAGTTACATGGGAAGAAAAGATTATCAAGATTAAATCTCATTTTCATAATTAATAAAATTTAGAGTTATCACCCCTTATATTGTCATAAAAGCTTAATTAATTTTGGGTGTTTAACAAATATTCTCGAGATTATACACACAAGGTCGTAAATATGGCCCATACATGATATACATCGCTAGATCTCTTAGGCATATAACCCATTTAAACTAATTTAATCCATCACCAAAGCAAAGCAACCCATTAATCCTAGGTGAGTTCAATCACCTCAACCTAAACTAATTTATCTAGAAAGCATTAAAAATTATATATTTAAAGCATGCATTTAAAGCAAGTAAGTAGGAAAGTAAGAAATTATGAAAGACAACTAATTAACAAAGCTTAAAAACAAGAATGGAAGCTTATATAAATGGGGAAAAAGATGAATAGTATACTTACATACAAAAGTGGAATGAAACCCAAAGAGGGAGAAATGCAAGAGCTCCCAAACCAAACCCTAGCTAAACTAAATTCAAATTGGAAGATATATATATATATATATATATATTGTAAGATGGATTAAAAGAAAATGGAAAAGAAAGAATTTGCAAAATTGCCACCGATCGATAGGTTAATTTAGGAGATCGGTCGATCAAATTGAATATATGCCCACTGTCTTCTTTCCACAGTAAAATAGGAAGGGCTGATCGATCGGGCCTTTTTGGACGATCGGTTTGGGCTCTGTTTTGTGGCTTCATTTTCTCTTCAAAAGGGAGAAATTTTCACTTTACGAAAATTATTGTAACTTCTTCATATGAACTCGGAATGACGTGTCATTTATAGCCATGCGAAGATGATTAGTGAACTTCACTTCCACGGAGATCCTCCAATCAGAACATGAAGTATGAGAAGACTAAAATTCCCTTGAAGTTGAGTCACACAACGAAATTTTCTAGAAATGCAACCAAATGCTCTGTTTAGCGTTCCAATACCTACAAAAGATCACATAAACCATGCAAAGCATATATATATACACACTAGGGTATGCCCGTGCCTGAAGGCACGCTGATAATCGTAAAACGGAAAAAAATTTCAAAGTACGTCATTGAAAAAAGGCAAAAATTTCATTCCCCAACAAAAACTATATTTTTTAAAAATAGCCATAATCTCCTTTTTTTTGTAGGACTGTCCACCCTCCTTAAGAAATAACAAATAATCCAATAACGTTCATATAGTCTAAATTCATCAAATAAACTCACATATAACATTAAATATACAATATCATCAATCGAATTCACACTGTGCCTCAAATTAACAAAGTATCAATTCTATAAAAAAAAATGGACATAGTCTCCTTTGTTTATTGGACTATGCACCCTGCTTGAGGGGTAACAAAATCAAATTATAGCTACTAAGGAAATTCTAAAAAAAATGAACATAGTTTCCGGTACCTTTATCTATCAAAAGCAAATTAAACAACTAAATTCACAAAATCATAATCCCACATCTCAAGCCATAATCTTCTTTAACCAAAATAGAGTTCAGTGCGGTGTCAAGCCTTAGGACTGTCATACTAAGTCCTCATCCTCGTTTGTTAACCAAAAGATTTGTGAGAATATATTATGGCTATCGATCGCCAGTGGCATGCTATTGTGCACCGATTTAGCCTTTGGACTATCGTATGCACTGCTTGTTATTTCCAATGTACGGTTCTGGATTCATCAAACATAAATTAGCCATGCAAAAAATGTAAATGAACTATCAGAACAATTCCAAATCCATCAAAAACAGATTAGCAAATATAATCAGTGAGAATTCCAATGTACTGTAAGAATTGAGAACTCAGTTATTCATATTCAAAATGCATCTATGATAGGTTGCAATCATAATCATCAAAATTTTGTAATAAATTAAATTCAAATCCATATCAAAAAATCATCTAAATTCTGTAATAAATCAAGTTATAACAATTATAGAAATCCAATAAAAATAATTGAACCCACACGCAATATATTATTGATTTGTCCATGTTCGAAAATTGGCCACTGCTATAGCTTACAGTACCATCATCATTATTATAACGCAAATACTTAATAGCAGTCACAGTTCAATAGCAACATCAGTTCAATAAGTTGAATTAGCCATTGAGAGGTCTTAAATAGCTAGTGAGAACATACCTGAGTTGTTCCTCCGAAGAACAAAATATGATGCTGAATTCTCATGTTACTTCAAGTTCCAGACACTCGGATACTAAGGTGGTTACAAAGCGCCGCCGAAGTTGTAGTAAACTTGCAAAAAAAAAATACAAAGAAGAGGTGTTAATAGCTATTAAAAATGCTGAAGCCTTTAGAGCATTGTGGCAAAACTCAAGCCACTGTAAATTGAAAAGGGATGTGCGAGGTTAAAGGGTTGTATTTTTATTACTGCCTATTAATATGGAATGTCCACTATGAAATGTACAGAAAGTCACCAACACCAACACCCCAACCGGAGGTGAAAATCGATGGTAATAGCTAATCTATGACCAAAAGTAGTTAATAGAGACTTTGAAAAAAACTTATCACACTTTTTGCAAATAGCTAATCTATTATCCTAACTAAAAACAAATTATACATGGTAATAAGCATAATAATGTCCTGAAATTTTAACTTGAAAAATGACTTAGCTCTATTATTAAGAAAGACAACACACATTTGAACATTTGCACGTTGTAGGACACACATACACAATAGTTCTAATTTTTTAGTTCGTCTTGTCGCTGACAACTTAGGGGACATAAAATTGAGATGGTGCGCGTGAAAAAGAAAGGGAAGTGTTTTAAAATCCAAGTATCAAGTAACACAATGCCAACAAACGAATTAGTGTACCTATAATTTAATGTAGTAGCAGCGTCTCTGTAAATCCAATTGTGGAGGTGATTGTAGTATGTGAATCTTAGTGTGTATTAGTTATTCGTAAAGTCCACTGATGAGAGGATCGGAAGGGGTTGATTAAAAATAACGGAGAAAGGGTGTAACGCCAATAATAAAGCACTGAGTTCCTCTATGCATCCCTGCGTTAAACAAAAAAAAATCTATATTTAACAAAACCTCTAGCGTTCATATATATTGAAATACAAATACATACAGAGTATGACCACATATTATATAGACCTGCTGAATGGATTAGTAGACTGTATGACCACAGATTATATAGACCTCAAATATCGAAGGTTGCGAATAAGGGTAAATCGGGTAAAATAAACGGATATAACAGCAAGCAAAAGCTAAAAGCCAAAGTTGAAGCAAAGAAGCCAGAATCACTCTTTACAAAATGTTTTCTAAAAGATTAGTTAGAACCTACCTCCAAATCTAAAAAGACCAAATACTTCGTCCCTCAAATACATTATTAATCAAACAATATCCCGCTAATTTATGGGCAAAGCTTCGCCACGGTTTCATTTTAATGTCCATTTGAGGTCTGGTATATAATATAACCATTGACGCCATATGCCAAGTTTGATTAATCGAGAATTTTATACGGGTAAGCATCACCACCGTCAGTGTTCCTCAAGATGTGCTAAGATATGACAGGTCAGAACAACCCATCTTCCACTGGTTCGAAATCTGCCCATTGGCATAAGGCTGTAAGATAGACCAAATGACTTTAAGTAAGATAGACCAATTAACTTTAAGTAATACATAACACAAAATCACAACTTTTTAATACATTTCTTATATCATAATTGTACTAGACATTTAAGTTATCAAAAACTACTCCACAACTGTACTACATTGTATATATCACATCTTAGGTAGCCACTTAAGGATAGAAAACTGAAAATTACAACTTTATAATAGAAGATACAGAGGGTAGAATCAAATATATGAGGAGTATGCAGAGTATGGAATCAAATATACATAACTACAATCCCCAATTACTCAACTAAAAATTATGAAGCATTCCTTTAAATCTTAAATACAAGTTTTCTAAATGTAGTAAATCTGCCCAAACTCGGTAAAAATTATATGACCCTAACCCCAAATCTAAAAAACATTGTAAAATTAAAAGAAAATGTTAAAAATTAGAACAAATCAAATAGTATTAGAACTCAAAATGAATTATACTCTAACCCTAATTTCAGGAAACAAAATACAAAAACAAACCCAAAAAACTAAGAGAATATACCTCGAAAACAATTGAAAAGTCATAAGACCATTGAAAAGTCAAGATTGTATAAAACGTGGAAGAAAGTTACTTAACATAAAGCACATACCATGTAAAGTCCATAAGCATTTAGCTACAAACCAAACTCCCATATCGTGTATAGAGACTTGTGCGTGCCATCTTTAGAAGACAACGCTCCTACCAATTCAAATGTGAGCACCCCAACTTCAGTACAGGAACAACAAAAACATCAAGGCAACAAAAAACCTTACAAACTTTTTTTAAGCTATAAAGTGAGATGAGATTTTGAGAACTATAATTCAGTAATATTCATAACTAATACATTATTATAGTATCCTTACCAATCGTGAGCATGCTACTTAAATAAAAAGAAAGCGAAAAAGATTTAAATAAAAAGAGCAGAGATACACAATAAAAGAAAGTTTCCCCCACCCCTCGGTCCCCCCTCCCCATGCAGCTGCGGATACCTATTCAGATATCTTTTCACCGGCACAACCTCTACCCCGTGATCGGATCCCCCTCCTCATGTTGTAGCTACCGCCTCGAAGTCTCCCCATTACACCACCTATTTCTTGGCTTCTAGGTGCAAAATGTTGATTTCCAAACGTGGCATTTGCAGCCACATTCACTGCAGTAACTGTTGTAGTGTTTGTTCCTACTATCTCAACTTTCATAGGTTTTCCATCTAGCTGGACATTATTGTATTTCTTGACAGCTACCTCAGCATCCCTCCGGCGTGAAAAGTGATCAGAACTCAAAGACTAATCTATATAATTGATATGAGACAAGTATATATAATTGAGATCAGAACTCCATCGTTGTTTAACTGGCCAAGGTGTTGATTAATGGTCATAAGGAGGTGTGGTACAATAGGCTCATGGAACACCATGGCTCGGTTCGTGGCTACTATATCTTGCATCGATGATGTCGCTGAACATCGATCCTACTTTATACCCATGAATTCTCAGAAAAGAAAATAGAAAACTCCTTTATGCTATCAAAACGAGTGTCAAACTAGATTTATTTGACCATATATATCAAGTTGTGAAGATCACGACTAAATCCCCCTCTCGTAAGCCTACTTGTTCAAGTGCAAATTTTACCTTGCAACTACCATTATTGTTCAAATCAATATCTTCAGCCACTACATTTTCGACTTCGATGCCCATGTCTTCTTGTATTCCACAACTATTATAAACATCAGAGCCTTTTACTCTTCATAAGATAGGGAAAAGATAATATAAACGTATAAATTGAGTTAAGTAAAGCATATGAATCTACTATGAACATAAAGAACAATTTGAGATTTATTCAAACATTAAAGCAGCTATTGAAATTGGACTACCAATTGGAACACATTTATTGAACCCAAACAGTTATTGAAATTGGACAACCTATTGGACACAATCAGTTTGGTTGAATTGTAGCCACTATTTGGAACTACAAAATTATGTTTGTATTCTAGCCACTATTTGGAACCAATTTGTACTGAAAACACAGTCTTGCTAAAGAGAGATTCACTATCAGTACACTATTTTGAACCAATTTGTACCGAAAATGCAATGGGAGAAAATCTTAAGAATCTTCCAATCCATTTACTATCACTCCATCATATCAATTAATGCTCAACTTTCCTGGTCTCTTTTACTTAAAATTAGTTATGAGAAGAAAGATTCACATACTATCAGATTCGTTTCTATACATTCGTTTCAAACAGATGAAATGGCCATTGATCTTGAAGACTCATCTGCAATGGAGTTAGACAAAGAGAATGGAGGAAAACCTAAGAAAAGTTCCAATGGGTATAGGAACAAGGATGGTTATAACATGGGTGAGAAAGAGCAGTGGTATTTATCAACTTTAGGTTATGTCAAAGCCTTTTCAAGGCAATATCTTTTGAGATATGACCTCATGTTGAAAACTTAGATGCAGAGATATTATTATTGAAGTATGGACTCCTATAAATAATTTTTTATTTCAGTAAAAATAATATATAAGGTTAATGATGATGCTAAGATTTAGAACCACCAGATAAGTGTTAGTGAGCTCAAGCAGTAGCAGCCATGGCAGCCATGGAGATGAATAAGTGTATAGAAGGGGATGAGTATAAGAGGAAATTAGACAATGATGTATAGTGGTTCAGCCAAATTGGCCTACATCCACTGTGAGTGTGTGATCCACTAAGTATGGGCACTAATGGCCTTGGGTACAATGCACATAACCCTCTCTCTCTCTCTACTGTGTGCGTACAAGCAGAGTTTTAGCTAGGGCTACTGTTCATGGATCGATCCCCTGTAGGGTTATAGGTGACAAGTATATATAGGTCTTGGGGGGTGTAGTGTACCCCCCCAAGTAAGCATGGTGCATGTGAATGATGATCTAACCAATCCCCTGTTGACACCTATAGATGCCAAATGATGACATAATATTCCCTCACGTGAGGGTGTGATTCGGTTATAACGGTCTGCCACGTGTCATATGAGCCTGACGCGCACTGTTCCACGCGTGTCCCAAACCACGCGCTGCCATGATGTCACCCTCGGCCTATGAGCCGAGGCCGAGGGCGAAGTTTCTTCCGATAGTGAGTCTGGCTTGATTCTGGCCTCGTACTGTCGTACCCTCGTAGGGTCGTCTGGAGCCTGAGGAAGGGTCGGCCCCTCGTAGGGTCGTCTGGAACCTGGTGGAGGGTCGGCCCCTCGTAGGGTCGTCTGGAGCCTGGTGGAGGTCGGCCCCTCGTAGGGTCGTCTGGACCTGGTGGTGGCCAGCTGGGGCCTGGTGAAGGATCGGCCCCTTGTAGGGTCGTCCGTATTGGAGGTAATCCTCATCCAGGATGAGGGTATAAACGGGTATATCAATCACCCCCAGCCCTTAGCCATATGTGTCATTGAGATGGCTGAGGGATGTTTGTTGGAATTGAGACACGTGTGATCAGTTAGGTGAGTGACACCTGTGCAGATACTCATTGTTGTTCCAGTTTCCAAGGCAGGGCGGCTGTGCAGTGTGCTTGGGGCCTTGTGCCCTAATTATACCTTTCTTGGGTAAATGGGTCCACTCATTATAAAAGTATTTAAGATATTTTCAAACTCTCTCTCTTCCTTCTTCTTCTTCTTCGCGCCTAAGCATTCTCTCTCTAGAACCAGTCGCCATTTGCAGCCTTCAACCCTTCAGACCTAGCAGCGTTCTTGTTCTCTCCTCATCAGGTAACCTTTTTCTCCTCGCGCCTTCCTTTGTCTTCATTTCTGTGTATTTTTTTAGGGTTGTAGGTCGGCACTTTCTTAGAGTTCCCCCATAGCCTTTTTCAGTGTCTTCTCCGGTTGTTAGTTCTTGAACGTTCTTGACAAAAACTTTTTAGTTCTTTGGTTTAATCCAGAAGTCAAACCTGGTCAATCCCCCAAGTGTTTGTAGTTGAATTAGCCAAGTCTAGTGTAATTTCTCCAAGTGTAGGGTCTTCCCTTTAATGCTTAGGAGGCTTTACAACTTAGTGTCTGAATTCCCATCTTTGAGAGAGAAGCTCTTTACCGAAATCAGACGAATAGAGGAAGAGGAAGAGAGGAGACGAGGGGCCGACCCTAATTGGGTACGACCCATATTTCCCATCCCTCTTGCCACCATAAGACCATCTGAACCCTCTGAGTCTTGTGGGTCGTCATCTCGTCTGGCCGAGACACCCAAATCAAGTGAAATGGACGAGAGAGCTTCCTCGCCAACTGGTGCTGGAACGTCCGGTAGAAGGGACATGTCTGACCTTAGCCCTCCCCGAGAGGCCGAAGGTACGATCCCCTCCGAGGCTGTCCCTGTGACAACCCTATCCCCCAATGCCTTCCAAGTGGCTTTTCCCCAGGGTCCTCCTGCAGGTGATGAGGGGGAAGGAGATGAGGACGAGGACGATGATACAGATGATGAGGTTGACACTTCCCACGCCTCGTCCTTTATCTCCTCCGTTAGGGATAGAGACCTTCTGATATGGAGGCATATTTACGGAGTGCCCTCTGGGGTAACTATGAGGGTTCCCTCTGATACTGAGAGGGTTTTTGACTGTCAAGAGGGAGAGGTTGCAGTTTATGAGCAAATGTTCAAGGTAGGTGTCAGACTTCCCTTCCACCCTGCCATTGTAGATATTCTGTCGGCTCTGGGCGTCTCCCCCTCTCAACTTCCACCCAACTCTTGGAGGACGATCCTGGGTTACATTTCCTTGTGGAAAAATGCTTTCACTAATGAGCCCTCGTCCGACGTATTCTTGGCCTGTTACAACATCACCTCTTCATCTAAACAGCCCGGATACTATCATCTAGGGGCGAGAAGGTCTGAGAAGAAACTTCTCCACGTGGCCCAAACTTCCAATCATGATTGGAAAAAGAGATTCTTCTTCATATCTGGGGTGTGGGAGTGCTCCACCGAGGCGTCCCCTTCTGCCGGTGGTCCGAGGGTCCCTAACAAATGGTCTAATCCCTCAATGAAAGCTAGGTCAGACCCCGGACTTAGCCTGGAGGAAAGGGATATTGTTGAGTATCTGAGGGGACGAGGGAGAGGGGGTGAGATCCCGAAGTTTGAAGATTTGATGACCCCTCGGTACCTCAAAGAAGCTGGTCTGAGGGTCGGCCCTCTGACGGAACTATGTGAGTTATACAGCACATTTTCCATTCTTTACTTTTTTTTTAAGTGTTTCCTGTTTATCTCTGTATTTTTCTGATGCATGGTACCCTTTTCAGGTCGTCCTGTAGGTGTGTCAGATTATCTCTGGGAAATGACTGCTCCAAGCCTACTCGCTGGTTTGTCAAAGAAGAAGGGGAAGGAGCTTCAGCAAGCTCCAAAGAAGACGAGGGCCTCAGGGCCGACGGTTGTTGAGCCGACAGCCGATAGCCACAAAAGGAAGGAGCCTGAGGCTCCAGTTGAGCATCGTCCTGACCCTAAGACAAGGGCCAGGGTCGAGGCCTCTGAGGGGGCAACCTCTTCATCGAGCATGGGGGCCTTCTGGTCTCAAAATCTGGCCCATCTGAGGGCCGACCCCTCGTCGCTGATCACAAACTTGAGGGCAGCCAAGGCCTCGATGTTCTCTGCACCGTCGGCCTCTGACTTCGAGTTCTTTGCGAAGATTCCCCCTGCCAAAGTGTACGACTATGGTCTACACTCCCTTGCTCAGGTATTGGTCTTGACCTTTTAATTTTATTCTTACTAACTGTTACCTCAGCCCATCTTGATGTTTGTTCATTTTTTCTTGCAGTTTGTTTGTGCCCTCACTTCAGCCACCAAGTGGATGGACGAGAATCAACAAAAGTTTCACGAAGCTGAGAGGGCCATTCAACATGAGGCCGACCTGCAAGCTGACTTGGCGATTGCGAAGGCTGAGTTAGAGAGTGCTAGGGCTGAGCACGCAAGGTTTTTGGACCAACTGACGAAGCAGCACGACGAGGACATCAAGGCCAAGGACTTGTTGATCAAGGACAAGGACTTGTTGATCAAGGACAAGGACGAGGCCTTAACCAATATGGAGGCCAAGCACAAGACTGACCTTGAAGCAGCTGTCCAGAAAGCCGAGGCTGATGCTGTTGAGGCTTACAAGGTCTCTGACGAATTCCAAGGCTTTGACCTTGAATATCTTGAGAGGGGAATTAGGACTGCCTGTCGGTGGGTCGTCCTAAAGTTTGCCGACACAGTATCGTCCATCCGCCCTTCTCTTGAGGTGGTTCAGCTGGATGATCCCTTGATTGTTGAGGCCCTGTCGCAAGTGGAGTCCCAAGTTCATGTTGAGGGGGTCGGCACGTCTGAGGATCGGCCAGTCATGATTGCTGAAGAGACCCCATTGGTTGATGTTGAGGCTCTGCCTTCTGATATCGCCCCTTAGGGTGGCCGTCTGTGGCCCATACCCTCACTTTTGTATTTTTGTTTAATGGCCTTGTAAAACACTTGATATTTTATGTTTTATTAATACCATTGTTTCTTCCTTCCATAACTGTTGTCTTCCTTATTTCATTCTTTTATGGTTTGATCCTTGTTGATGCTACTAACCCCTCCCTCGTCTTTTTTTAAGACCACTGTGGGGTCGTCCCCTCATGTGGCCTCATTATAGCCGAGGGTTCAAGTAACCAAATTAATGATTTTTTAAATAAAGTCTTCCCTCGTCTTTTTTGAGGACAGTGGTGGGGTCATCCCCTCCACTGGTCCCCATTATAGCCGAGGGATCAACTTTCCAAATTAATGGATTTTAGTGTCTTCCCTCGTCTTTTTTGAGGACAGTGGTGGGGTCGTCCCCTCCACTGGTCCCCATTATAGCCGAGGGATCAACTTACCAATTTAATGGATTTTAGTGTCTTCCCTCGTCTTTTTTTAGGACAGTGGTGGGGTCGTCCCCTCCACTGGTCCCCATTATAGCCGAGGGATCAACTTTCCAATTTAATGGATTTTAATGTCTTCCCTCGTCTTTTTTGAGGACAGTGGTGGGGTCGTCCCCTCCACTGGTCCCCATTATAGCCGAGGGATCAACTTACCAATTTAATGGATTTTAATGTCTTCCCTCGTCTTTTTTTAGGACAGTGGTGGGGTCGTCCCCTCCACTGGTCCCCATTATAGCCGAGGGATCAACTTACCAATTTAATGGATTTTAATGTCTTCCCTCGTCTTTTTTGAGGACAGTGGTGGGGTCGTCCCCTCCACTGGTCCCCATTATAGCCGAGGGATCAACTTTCCAAATTAATGGACTTTAATGTCTTCCCTCGTCTTTTTTTAGGACAGTGGTGGGGTCGTCCCCTCCACTGGTCCCCATTATAGCCGAGGGATCAACTTACCAATTTAATGGATTTTAGTGTCTTCCCTCGTCTTTTTTGAGGACAGTGGTGGGGTCGTCCCCTCCACTGGTCCCCATTATAGCCGAGGGATCAACTTTCCAATTTAATGGATTTTAATGTCTTCCCTCGTCTTTTTTGAGGACAGTGGTGGGGTCGTCCCCTCCACTGGTCCCCATTATAGCCGAGGGATCAACTTTCCAATTTAATGGATTTTAATGTCTTCCCTCGTCTTTTTTGAGGACAGTGGTGGGGTCGTCCCCTCCACTGGTCCCCATTATAGCCGAGGGATCAACTTTTCAATTTAATGGATTTCTGTAAATGTTTCCATGCATGCTAGGACTGACAACAGGATGAAGGAAACACTGATATTTCTCATTAATTTTCCGAGTGTTCTGTTGGAGCAACTCTCATTACAATTATAGCCTTTCAAGACCTTACAACACTACTGATAGTATTTCTTCAAATGATCTGCATTCTAGGGGTTTGAAAAAGGTTCCCCCTCTAGGTTTTTTAGCCTGTAGGTCCCAGGGATGACTTCATCGATGACCCTATATGGGCCATGCCAATTAGGGTGAAGCTTGTTGGGCTTTTGCCAAGTCTTCTTGAGGACCAAGTCCCCTACTGCGATGGTCCTCTGTTTCACCCTCTGATTGTAGAACCTTGCGGTCCTCTGTTGGTAGGAAGCCTGCCTTATCTCAGCATCCTCCCTTCTTTCCTCAATCAAGTCCAGGTCAAGTCTCCTCTCTTCCTTATTTCCCTGGGGGTCGTACATTTGGACTCTATGCGTAGGAAGCTCAATCTCGGTGGGGATGACGGCTTCTGATCCATATGCTAGCATGAATGGGGTCTTCCCGGTGGAGGTCCTCACTGTCGTCCTGTATGCCCACAGCACGGCATATAACTCCTCGACCCATCTCCCTTTTGCCTCCTCAAGCCTCTTCTTAATCCCATCTAAGATTGTCCTGTTCGTAACTTCGATTTGCCCATTGGCCTGAGGTCGGCCTGGGGTGGAGAAAAATTGTTTGATACTTACCCTTTCACAGTATTTCTGTAGAGAGGCATTCTTGAACTGAGTCCCGTTATCCGAGATGAGGGTGTTGGGGAGACCGTATCTGCATATGATGTTTTTCCAGATGAACTGGAAGGTCTTCTGCTATGTGATTGTCACCATTGGCTCCGCCTCCACCCATTTTGAAAAATAATCAATGGCTACGATGAGGAATCGATAGTTATTGATGGCCCTAGGCAAGGGTCCTACCAGGTCAATCCCCCACACTGCAAACGGCCATGGGGATGTAATGGAAGTAAGAGGCTGATGGGGTTGGTGAGGGATGGTGGCAAATCTTTGACATTTGTCGCACTTTTTTACGTATGCCGCTGCGTCCTTCCCCAAGGTCGGCCACCAGTACCCCTGGGTGATTACCCTCTTCGCTAGGGATCTACCCCCAATGTGTCTTGAGCACGACCCTTCATGCACATCTTGCAAAATGGAAGGGACTTCTGAGGGATGCACACACCTAAGTAAGGGGAGCAGAAACCCCTTTTTGTATAGGGTGTCTCCGATGACAGTGAATTTTGCCGCCCTCTACCTTAGCTTCTTCCTTTCTTGCCTTGCTTCTGGCATCTCACCCTCTTTAATGTATCTGATAAGGGGGTCCATCCATGAAGCTTCTTGGGAAACACTTAGTCAATTGTTGGGTGTTCCCTCAGCGTCCTCAATAGTCGGCCGGAGCAAAATTTCTACTGGGACCGTCCTCCTGATGTCTGTTCTTGTTGCCGAGGCCAGCCTAGCAAGGGCATCAGCGCGGCCATTATCAAGCCTAGGTACCCTCCTTAATTTCACTTCTCTGAAGCCCTTCAGTAATGACCTCACCTTCTCGAGGTACCTAGCCATCCTTTCGTCCTTAGCCTCGTAGGCTCCTAGTATCTGATTCACGACTAGCCTTGAATCACTATGGACCAAAATCTGGCCGACACTAAGAGACTTGGCCAATGAGAGGCCTGCTACTAAGGCCTCATATTCAGCCTCATTGTTGGAGGCTTTGAAGTTGAAACTCAGGGCGTATTCGACGTTTGTGCCATCGGGTGCTGATAGTATCAGTCCAGCACCACTTCCGATATCACAGGAGGACCCATCAACGAAGAGGCTCCACGGAGTCTTTCCTTCTGAAAAATTTCCCTCAGAGAGGGACCCCTGTCTAAAGATGTATCTTCCCTCTTCGTTTTCAGTCGCTTTCCTTCTAGCGGTGCTCGTCTCAGCCCTATCTGCGGGTGTGTCAGCGGGTCTGTCTTCTGTATCCGTCTTCCTGAGGGTCTCACCCTCGGCCTCATCATCTTCCCAGGTGAACTCAGCCATGAAGTCCGCCAATGCCTGCCCCTTAATGGCCATCCTAGGCTGATACACAATGTCAAACTCCCCCAGCTCTATAGCCCAGGCCATCAACCTTCCTGATTTTTCTGGCTTGTGTAGGACCTGCCTAAGAGGAGAGTCGGTGAGGATGACCATTGTATGGGACTGAAAGTACGGCTTCATCTTCCTCGAGGCATGGATCAAGGCGTAGGCCAGCTTCTCCATCCTCGGGTATCTTTGCTCTGCCCCCTGGAGTGCCTTGCTGTTAAAATACACAGGCTTCTGTATCCCGTCTTCGTCTCTTACAATGGCTGCACTGATGGCCGACTCTGAGACGGCGAGGTACACATAAAGTCGTTCACCCTGGACAGGTCGTGATAGCAGCAAGGGAGACCCTAAGTACGACTTCAGGCCCTTGAAAGCCTTATCACACTCTTCATTCCACTCGAAGGCCTTCCTAAGGATCTTGAAGAATGGCAAACACTTGTCTGTGGCCTTAGACACGAACCTGTTCAAGGCAGCAACTCTCCCTGTGAGCCTCTAAACGTCTTTAATGGACTTCGGGGTCCTCATCTCAACAAGGGCCTTTATCTTCTCAGGGTTGGCCTCGATGCCTCTTTGGTTGACAATGAACCCCAGGAACTTCCCTGCTCCGACCCCGAAGACACATTTGGTCGGGTTAAGCCTCATCTGCTATTTGTCCATCGTATTAAAGGTCCTCTCCAGGTCTGCCACATGATCCTCTGCCTTCAGACTCTTAGTCAGCATGTCGTCCACGTAGACCTCCATAGACTTCCCAATTTGATCTTCAAACATTTTGTTTACGAGGCGTTGGTACGTTGCCCCTACATTCTTTAGGCCAAAGGGCATGACCCTGTAGCAGTATGTCCCCTTGTCAGTGATGAAGGCGGTCCTCTCCGAGTCTTCAGGGTTCATGAAAATCTGGTTATACCCTGAGTAGGCATCCATGAAACTCATGAGCTCATGGCCTGCGGTAGCGTCTACCATCTGGTCGATGCGGGGGAGAGGGAAGCTGTCTTTGGGACAATGCTTGTTGAGGTCTGTGAAGTCCACGCACATTCTCCACTTGCCGTTGGCCTTTGGGACAATGACTGCATTGGACAGCCATTCAGGGTAGATGACCTCTCTGATAAATTCAGCGTCTTCTAATTTTTTGACCTCGTCCCTGATGACCTCATATTTTTCTCTGGAGTAAATTCTCCTCTTCTGCTTCACCGGCTTCACTCCCTCTACCACATTGAGCTTGTGGCACATGATTTCAGGGTCAATCCCTGGCATATCTACATGACTCCAGGCGAAGACGCTTCGCCTTCTCCTCAGCAGTTTAATGAGGTCATCCTTGATTTTGGGCTTCAGAGACTTGCCAATTTGGACGGTTTTTTTCCGTGTCATCCTCATCGAGGATGATGGATTCTACCTCTTCCGCAGCCTCTCCTTTTTTCAGCTTCGTTTCATCTCTGGGGTCTAGGGTATCAATATTATAGGTGGTTGTAACCCTCTTGTGTGCCTCCCTCTCTTCAGCGGAGTTGTAGTAACATTCTCTCGCCGTCGTCTGGTCTCCTTGAACTTCCCCCACCCCGTAAGGGGTTGGAAATTTGATCATCTGGTGGACCGTAGACGGCACGGATTCAAACCCCTTGAGGGCCACACGCCTTAGTATGATGTTATAGGCCGAAAACACCTGCTCATCCATCACAAAGAAACTGACCTTCTTGGTGAGCCATCTCGGCCACTCGTCCCCCATTCTCACATCGGCCTCATATACCCCAAGGGGATGAACCTTTTCCCCACTGAACCCAATCAACGGATGAGGGTAGGGGACAAGTCTAGCACGGCTGAGACCCAAGGCTTTGAAGCATGGCCAAAACATCACATCTGCAGAGCTACCGCCATCTACCAAGATCCTCGGCACCTCGCATTCGTGCACCCTGGTAGTGATGATGAGAGGGTCATCATGCGGGGCTAACAGGCCTTTGAAGTCCATCCTTGAAAACCCTACTATCAGTGTGTCCATATCAACCTTCTTCCTCTTTTCTGACTTGACCTCCAGGGAGGTTGCGTGCACCGTCTTCGTCAATGCCTTTGCTTCAGCCACATGGGCCTTCCTGTCGGCGACCTCAGACCCTCCTCCTGCAAGTCCCCCGGAGATCATTCCCACTCCGAGCGAGATCATATTGAGCCTCTTGACAGGGCCGTGGTCGTCTCTCGGCGGGAGGTCGGGGTCGTCCTCATCATCAGAGGGGTCGTCCCCTCTTTTTTGAGGACCTTCTCTGCCGGCATCGACTCGCTTCTTTCTGGGGTCGTCCCCTCGGCCCCTCTTGAAGTCGGCTTTATCGACGTACTTTCTGAGCTTCCCTTCCTTCAGCATCTTCTCGATCTCGTCTTTCAGAGCGAAGCATTTATCCGTCACGTGGCCGTGGTCTTGGTGAAATTCGCACCACAGGTTCTTATTCCTCTTGCCGGGGGCTGCCCTCAGCTTCTCAGGCCACTTCAGCGTCCGGTCACTCTTTATCTCATTGAGGATCTGTTCACAGCTGACCGTCAGACGGGTGTACCCCGCGAACTTGTCATCCATGGATCTCTTCTTCCCCTCTTTGTTCTTCTTGGGGTATTTACTCCCACTGGCACCTCCTCTTTCGTCCTCATATTTTGCGGCCATCGCCTCTTCGGCGTTCATCACCTTTCCTGCTGTCGACAACAGCTCGGCCATCGTCCTCGGAGGGTCTTCAGCAAGCTTCCATAACAGCTTCCCCTTTTTGAGTCCTCCAATCAGGGCTGTCATAGCTATGCTCTCTTCATAGTCTTCTACCTCCAGCTTCTCCGTATTGAATCTGGCTATATAGTCCCGCAGACTCTCGCTCTTCCCCTGCTTAACATAGAGCAGGTGTGTGGTCTTCTTCTGTGGCCTCACCCCGAAGCAGAAATTATGGATGAACAGGTCTGCCAACTGCTTAAAGTTTCCAATGGAATTTTTTGGAAGAGACGTGTACCACACATGCGCAGCCCCTGTCAGGGTACCAGAGAAGGCCCGACACCTCATCTCATCTGAGATAGAGTATATGTCTGCCGCCGACTGATACATCTCCACGTGGTGGACGGGGTTGGTGCTCCCGTCATACCTTGGGGTGACCATAGGTGGCTTGAACTTTGACGGCGTGGGGAAGTTGACTATCTTTGCCACAAAGGGTGAGCCTATGGTGTATCCCCTCTGAAGAGGGTCTCGGCTCTTCAATATATCACCACTCTTATCCTCCAACCGCTGGATTGAGTCATTCCAGGGCCTCACAGGGTCGGCCTGGCCGATGTTATCCCCTGCTGCCTCTCCGAGGTGGACGGAGGGTTCTGCTGCAGCAGGCCTGTGTCGACTGTTCACTTCCCTTTGGCCGTCATCTCGTCCTCGGGGTTGGCCATCGGCCGCCTCCCTCCTGGATCTTGCAGCACTCCTTGGCCTGGACAACTGTTCTCGCAGGTCATTTACTGGGCCTAGCCTCTCAAAGGCCGACCCCCTGCTCAAGCGATCAAAAGCAGAGCCTCTTGGGCGATCATCAGGGTTTGGTCTACCGCACTTTCCCCTACTGTCCTGGAGGGGTCGCACAGTGTTGTTGGAGACCTCGTAAGGTTCCCAGCACTCTATAGGAGCCTCCTCTCCCTCCAGAACGTCATACCTGTCCTCAGGGCAAGGGTTTCCTTGCCTCCCCGGGCGTAAACGCCGGGGGTCAGCAACATCCCTACGCTGCTGAGGGGGTGGTAGGTCTTTGCGTGGTGCCTGGGGTGGTCCCCTGGCCTCATGCTGCCCTGGAGCTGCTGCTGGAATAATCATCTCAGGCGAAACCCCTGGTGCTCTTAGTATGTTCTGGCTTAGAGCTGTGAACTGCTCCTGCATCATCCGCTGGCTTGCTGCCAGAGACTTTAGGGCTGCCGCCACATCAGCCATCTCAGACTGAGGCGGCGGCTGACTGGAACTGGGTCTTCCCCCCTCATCCGCCGGGGGAAGTGGTGGTGGTGGCATCTCAGGTGCCATGTGCTTAAGCTATGAAAAGTTGAACTGAGGAAAATACTAGTAAGCTTGGGAACCTTGGTGGGTCTCTTTCAATGGTGAAACACCTCCTCTCAGGGGGAGCGTTGGTTCACCACCAGAGTGCCCAGTGAGGTCAAGCTGTACAAAGGAAGAGATGTCTTCTCGTTCCCACAGACGGCGCCAAACTGATGATGCTAAGATTTAGAACCACCAGATAAGTGTTAGTGAGCTCAAGCAGTAGCAGCCATGGCAGCCATAGAGATGAATAAGTGTATAGAAGGGGATGAGTATAAGAGGAAATTAGACAATGATGTATAGTGGTTCAGCTAAATTGGCCTACATCCACTGTGAGTGTGTGATCCACTAAGTATGGGCACTAATGGCCTTGGGTACAATGCACATAACCCTCTCTCTCTCTCTACTGTGTGCGTACAAGCAGAGTTTTAGCTAGGGCTACTGTTCATGGATCGATCCCCTGTAGGGTTGTAGGTGACAAGTATATATAGGTCTTGGGGGGTGTAGTGTACCCCCAAGTAAGCATGGTGCATGTGAATGATGATCTAACCAATCCCCTGTTGACACCTGTAGATGCCAAATGATGACATAATATTCCCTCACGTGAGGGTGTGATTCGGTTATAACGGTCTGCCACGTGTCATATGAGCCTGACGCGCACTGTTCCACGCGTGTCCCAAACCACGCGCTGCCATGATGTCACCCTCGGCCTATGAGCCGAGGCCGAGGGTGAAGTTTCTTCCGGTAGTGAGTCTGGCTTGGTTTTGGCCTCGTACTGTCGTACCCTCGTAGGGTCGTCCGGAGCCTGAGGAAGGGTCGGCCCCTCGTAGGGTCGTCTGGAACCTGGTGGAGGGTCGGCCCCTCGTAGGGTCGTCTGGAGCCTGGTGGAGGTCGGCCCCTCGTAGGGTCGTCTGGACCTGGTGGTGGCCAGCTGGGGCCTGGTGAAGGATCGGCCCCTCGTAGGGTCGTCCGTATTGGAGGTAATCCTCATCCAGGATGAGGGTATAAACGGGTATATCAGTTAAGCTCTCTCATGGTTGCAATGATACATAGTAAACCACTACATAAACCTGTTTTGTTATTGATGAGTACTCATGTTTTATTATTTGGATAGTATGGACCCATTCACGGGGCTTTGAATTTCAAATTAAATCGTAATCTCTATTCGTCACTTTCAAAATTAAAACTCAAAACTGTGGGTACATTATTTTGTCATCACGGGCCCAGGCGAGTAGCCCAGCAGAAGCGGCCCAAAGGCCGGGCTCCTTCCACCTCAACTGAATTCGATTGAGATTTAGTCTACTCCTAAAATCTCGTAAGGAGATATTCTAGGAGCAGAAGATGGACGTGGGGGAGTCCAACACCCCCACTCCCTAAGAACGGATATGTATATAACAACCCCTAAGCCCGGGGTGAAAGACATGTATTGTATTCTAAAAAAGACACTCCCCGGAGTACATAAAAATAATACTGATTGCACCACTGTGGACATAGGCATTCTTATTGAACAACGTACATACTGTGTTGTGTGATTGGCATTCATCATCTTCTTTATTTGCTTGAGTGATTGCGATTTTCTTATTTATTTGTGTTGAACATAATTGTCACCATAATTGGTGCCGTATGTGGGAAGCGTGTGTCTTCTTCAAGAAAGCCCTCACCAACAAAGAATAAGAATGTCTGATTACAGCAGTAACGCCCCTCAGGCGAGGGATATCCAGGAATAGCCTGCCCCCCGCAGGATCAGATCTGAGGTTCGTCGTTCAGATCAGAGGGCTCGTCCAGAACGATAAGCCTCGAAAGAAAGTCAGGGACCAGCGAAGTCCACACAAATCTCTAATTTGATCGACGCGTATGAGGCAAGGCTCCAAGAGCAGGGAGAGTCTGCTCGTAAATAGGAGGCAGAGAATGCTTGCCTCAAAAGGAGACTGGAAATGATGGAGAAAGAACTCCACCGTAGCACCAGACGACGTCCATATCGCACTCCTAGCCCTCAAGCGAGCAAGTCTCGCAGCCGAGGAAGGAGACCAAGACGCGGATCCCAAAAAAGTGCTAAACACGAGTTAGATGACAACCTGCTCGAGCAACTGCGACTAGCTCACCATTACAGGAGCCCAGCTCGAGGTGATGAGGACATACGAAATTTGGTCCGAAGGGAGATGGACCAGCACCCAGCACATCGAGGTGCCAGATCGACCAGGGAACTTGATCATCGATCTCTCAGGACTCAGATGAAATCCCCTTTCTCTAGATAGATAGAAGAAGAAGCCCCTAAGAAGTTTGCAATTCCAAGATTCAAAATCTATGACGAAAAGACTGACCCTATCGATCACGTTAGGCAGTACAAACAGGCCATGACTCTCTGGAACCACAAAGATGCCCTAATATGCCAGATTTTTCCCTCAAGTCTTCATGATGTAGCCCAAAAATGGTTTGAGAAGATCTTTCACAGGTTCATCAGGAGTTTTAAATCCCTGGCCGAGCTCTTCATGGCTCGTTTCATCACCAGCAGCTCCCATCCGAAGAGGATGGATGCTTTACTAACAATGAAGAAGACGCCTTAGGAAAGCCTGCGGGACTATGCGAAGAGATACTGGGAGCTGTTCAATGAGGTCGAGGATTGCTCGGAGCAGGTAAAAGTAGCCTCTTTCAAGATTGGCTTACCCAGTTCTTGCCTTCTGCACCAATCATTAACGAAGGAGGCCTCAACCATTGATGACTTGATGGCTCGCATCGAGAAATACGCCAAAGTAGAGGATGTGAACCGCTCCAGCACATGGGAAAATGGACGAACTAAGCTCGCTGCTAAGGTCAACGACAAGGTTGAGATCCAGAAGAAAGGAGGCAAGAATGGGGGCAAGAATGGCTCCAAGAATGGAGGCAAGAATGATGCTTCGAAAGCATTTCAGGCAGTAAACACTGTCTTCAAAGAACCAATCTACAAGATCCTGGCGAAGATCATTGACGAGCCATTTGTTAAGTGGACTAAAAAGATGGGAGGAGATCCCTCGAAGAGAAATAATGCGCTGAGATGCGCTTTTCATAAAGAGGGAGGACATAAGATTGAGTACTGCAAAGCTCTTAAGTCTCACCTCGAAGAACTGGCCCAGTCTGGGCACCTGAATGAGTTTGTGGAGAAAAAGGTAGAGAAAATCGCTGCCAATGGAGAAGCAAGACCTGATAACGTACTCGAGGACGATGTTGGCCATGAATTTGCAGTAATTCATGGGGTATCTGATATGAAGCAGATTCAAGGGAATTCAACTCGGATGGAAGTAAAAAAGCTTACAGCAGTGATGCAAGCTTTTCAGATCGATCAAGCAAAGACACAATCAGGAAATTATCGGTGAGCAGATGACGTCGACTATAGCAAACATATCGTGTTCACAGATAAAGATCTGGTGGGAGTGAGAACCCCACATCATGACGCCTTGATCATTACGCTCAAGATAGCCAACTACGACGTTGACAAGTTGCTCATCGACCAAGGAAGCTCATATGAGGTAATATATCTCGACCTGTTCAGAAAATTAAAGTTGAGCGTTGTCGACTTGAAGGAAGCCATTGTCCCTCTAGTTGGCTTCACTGGAAAAATAACTATTCCATTGGGAAAGATCGTGTTGCCAGTGAGGGCAAGAAGTGTCTCCAAGATGATTGAGTTTCTGGTAGTCGACGTTGACTCGCCATACCAAGCTATCCTCGACAGAGGTTGGC
Organism: Sambucus nigra; assembly: GCA_949130495.1. Lineage (NCBI taxonomy): Eukaryota > Viridiplantae > Streptophyta > Magnoliopsida > Dipsacales > Adoxaceae > Sambucus > Sambucus nigra. The sequence continues at coordinate 578,619,877 of OX422217.1, forward strand.
TACATGCGATGAAGGTAGTCCCCTCGACCTACCATCAGAAACTCAAATATGTGACCGAGCGAGGAGTAATGGAGATCCATGGCGATCAAGCAATGAAAAGAAGGTGCTTCATAGCAGCCATCCGCCTAAGACCAGAGAAGAAGGTAGAAAAACCCAAAAAGAAGGTCGAAGAACAAGAAGGTTTGATACCTTTAAAATAGCAGTTAAAGTACGGAAGACCCGGAGTGGAAGAGACCAGGCTCCTCCCCTCTGAGCGGGTCATTGAAAACCTGGAGGGAGTTACAGTTGGTGGTAGCGAGAAAGAAAGGATATTCTTGATTGGAGCTTCTCTCACAGATCAAGAAAAGAAGTAATTGATAATTCTGTTGAGAAGCAACGTAGACGTTTTTGCGTGGGAACCATACGAGATGCCTGGAATTGATCCTAGTGTGGTTTGTCATCGGTTGCACGTCGGCCCCACTTTCAAACCTATCACGCAGAAGGCACGACGAACTGCTCCCGAGAAGGCCAAGGATGTAGAGAAGGAAGTAGGAAAGCTGTTGGATGCAGGATCCATACAGGAAGTTTAATTCCCTAAATGGCTATCTAACCGAGTAGTAGTTCCAAAGAGCAATGGGAAATGAAGAGTCTGCATTGACTTCACTGACCTTAACAAGGCGTGCCCTAAGGACAGTTTCCCTCTCCCAAAGATCGACCAATTGGTGGACGCCACAGCAGCTCACGAAAGAATGAGTATTCTAGACGCATATTCTGGGTATCATCAGATCCCTCTATATGCACCAGACCAAGACAAGACAACGTTCATCACCACCATCGGATTATACTGTTACAAAGTCATGCCCTTCGGGCTAAAAAACGTAGGGGTAACCTACCAGCGACTGGTCACCAAGATGTTTAAAGACCAAATGGGAGACACCATGGAAGTCTATATCGACGATATGCTCGTCAAGAGCAGGAAAAAAGAATACCACCTCTCGGACCTATCAAGGACCTTCGAAATCCTCAGAAAATACTGAATGAAACTCAACGCGAGCAAGTGTTCTTTCGATGTCCAGTCATGAAAGTTTCTTAGGTACTTAGTCAGTCAGAGAGGCATTGAGGCCAATCCGGACCAGATCGATGCAATCAACAGGGTACAGCCCCCTCGCACAATACGAGACATACAGAAGCTCACGTGCATGCTCGCTGCCTTGAACCGTTTCATCTCGAAGTCCTCTGAGAAGTGCAAACCATTCTTCCAGATCTTGAAAGGAAACACGACGATAGAATAGAATCAAGATTGCTCACAAGCATTGGACAGGCTCAAGACTTACCTTAGCTCACCACCCCTGCTCGTCATACCTCAAGAGAGTGATTCCTTGTACTTATACCTCGCCGTTTCCAGCCACACCGTCAAATCTGCACTGGTGTGCGAGAAAGAAGGAATCCATCACCCCGTTTATTACGAGATCAAGAACTTATTAGATGCCGAGCAGCGGTACCTACCACTAGAGAAGCTCGCCTTTGCACTTGTAGTAGCTTCTAAGAAGTTGGAGCACTACTTTGAAGCTCACACTATCGTCGTCCTTACATCACACCCCCTTAAAGCAGTCCTGCGGAAAGCGGATTTATTGGGCAGACTGACTAAATGGACAGTCAAGCTCGGATGATTTGACATCCAATTTCAACCAAGGAATGCAATTAAAGGGCAAGTCCTTGCTGATTTCATAGCCGAGTTCATAGGCGAGCAGCCTCTCTACCAACTTCAACCCATGAAACAAAGAGAGAATTGCGCAACAGAGGGAGTTTAGCGACTATTTGTTGATGGAGCCTCTAACTCAAAGGGGGCAGGAGTAGGCATTATACTTGTTACTCCAGAAGATACAATCCTCGAACAGGGAATCAAGCTTGGATTTGAAGCCTCCAATAATGAGGCAGAGTATGAGGCTTTGATAACCGGCCTCCAAAAGGCACAGACGTTGGGGGCGAAGCAGTTGTAGGTGTTCGGCGACTCACAATTGGTCTCTAATCAGATAAATGGGGACTTCAATGCAAAATGCGAAAGAATGGCATCTTACCTCACCTTGGCAAATAGGCTAATGTCCAGCTTCGCGGAAGTCAGTGTCCAGCAGTTTCCCAAAGGTCAGAATAGCCATGTCGATACCCTGGCAGCCCTAAGTTTGGCAATCAATTTTGACTTAAAAAGAACGATCCCCATCAACTTCCTCGCCTATCCGAGCATCAACCAAAGCGATGAGCTGCCAAACGTGAAGCATGTGCTCCAGATTGAGTCAGCACCCAGTTGGATGGACCCTTTAAAGGACTATTTAAAAGATGGCGCACTTACAAATGATAGGAAGACCGCTCACCAGATAAGAGTCAAAGCTGCTCGCTTTCACTTATCTCCTGAGGGTAAGCTGTATAAGAGATCGTTCTCCGGCCCTTACCTTCAATGTGTTCACCCGAAGGAGGTCGAGCAAATTCTACACGACACGAAGGAATCTGTGAAATCCATACTGGAGGAAGGTTACTAGCTTTCTGAGCAATGAAGGAAGGCTATTGGTGGCCATATATGCAAAGAGATTCTACAGTATATGCTCGCAAGTGCGAGAAATGCCAACTACATGCTCCCATGGTCCATCAACCTGCCAGCGACCTAAGATCACTTTCCAGCCCATGGCCATTCGCCCAATGGGGAATGGACATCGTGGGACCTCTTCTTACCGCTATCGGCAATCGCAAATATCTGTTGGTCGTAATTGACTACTTTACCAAATGGATCGAGGCAGAACCACTGGCGAACATCCGAGATACAGATATGATGAGATTTATATGGAAAAATATAATTACCTGCTTTGGGATTCCAGAACCATCATCACCGATAATGGAACGCAGTTCGAGAGAGGCTCTTTCCAGAGTTTCTGTAATGACCAAGGAATCAGGCACCATTTCAGCTCGGTGGCCTATCCTAAGAGCAACGGTCAAATCGAAGCTTCCAACAAAATGGTGATTGATGGGTTAAAAAAATGATTAGAGCGAGCCAAAGGTGCATGGGTGAACGAACTGTCGCATATTCTGACTACCCCACGGTAAGCAACGGGGGAAACCCCATTCTCACTAACGAATGGAATGGAAGAAGTCATCCCATTAGAAGCAGGCCTACTAACCATGAGGTCCACCCTTGTCGACCAGGGCCAGAATGATGCAGCGTTGCTCGCTCAACTCGACCTAGTTGACGAACGTAGAGAACTTACCTTAGTGAAACTAGCGAGCTATCAGCAACAGCTCGCAAAACACTATAATAAGAAGGTCAATCCAAGGGCATTCCGAGTTAGGGACTATGTCCTGAGGAAATTCCTTGGCAGTGCAATAAAACCATCAGACGACAAGTTGGTGCCGAACTGGGAAGGACCATTCAAGATAACAAGAGATGATCTACAAGGAACCTATCACTTAGAAATGCTGTAGGGCAGAGAGATACCCCGAGCATGGAATGTAACCAATCTTAAGAAATTCTATTTCTAGTTTTTTCTTTCATCTTTTATCAGATTTATGAAACTAGCAGCTCATTTTTTATCTTACTTATGATTAATAAAAGTTGTTTGACAATTGCAGTCTATGAAGTGTCAATTAACTAGTATATGAACTTTATAACTTGCACACCCTTTCCAAGCGACAGGCACACTACTCAGTACACGATAGCAGGGAAATCACCCTCCTCGGGTTTTTGTTATGAAACACGAACAACCTCTTAGCATTGCCCCTGGAAATATATGAAGCCCTACAGAAGATCCTTAGGCAGTTTGGCCAAGTCAAATTGGTCGCTAAACAATATTTGGTTAACAAAACCTGATCGGATAGAACATCCAACACCAGGTGTGTCCTCGCCAATTGCCACACTTAGGCCTAAGGGAGTGTGATGACACGACCTAAAAGGTAAATTGAGGCAGAATAGTATCTCATAAGCATACTGGACTGGGGGGACACTTACTCAACAATTCAAACTTACCAATCTAGTCGACCACGAGGGGCCCAAGGTTATTAAGCGAAGAATAAATGACGTAAAAAATATAGAACACATGTTTAGTCAGCGAGATCGTCCAATACATAGATACTATATTACTTCATCACATTTACAATGAGAATGTACAACCCATGTTTAGTCGGCGAGATCGCCCAAAGCATCAATATTACATTACTTCATTACATATATACAAAGAGTTACATATGGGAAGATCTTAATGAGGTCGAGGCCTCTGAATGAGATAGTCAGCCCCTTGTGCTCTCCGGTCGTCGTCCGGGTGAGGAGCCAATTCCTCCTCGACCACATTCGCATCTGACTCCAACAGCTGCTGGGGGATGGCATCGATAGGAATCCACTGGTCATCCCTCCTGAAGGGATTAGGCCTCAAAGTTGAAGGAGAGATCTCATGACGGTACCAGAGTACATAGTTCCTTGGGACTTACAGCTCCCTGAGGGCACTCAACCATCCCCTGATGAAAGACAGCTCTTTAAACTCTGTCAACCTCGTTGGGGCATCTATTCAGCCTTGGTTATAGCCATCAGCCCATACTCGCCGAGGACCCATCTTGAACAAATGCCTTAGCCGAGTGACATCTCTCTGTAATTCAGATTGTATCACATATGCTCACCGAACATCAGCACAAAGCTCATCAGCCTCCCTGTTCGCGCCTCCATCGCCTGCACTAGCTCGCGGACCAGCCGATGAAGAAGAGCCCCTTAAAACCTGGGGTGCAATGCTTGGTGCATGCTCCCTGAGTCTCATAACCTCTCTCCTCAGAGATTCATTTTCCTGCTGAAAGACTTATCCAACTTGATTAACTTCAGAGGTGTCTAGAAGTTTGGCTCTTAAAGTGTTCACTTCCTCTTGAACAGAGGCACCAACTTCTTCCATCTCCTGGAGTATGTCCTTCAGTTTGGTAACAAGCTCTAACTGGTCCTTAAACTTCTGATTCCTCGTCCTGAGGGACTTGCAGATCCTAACGAAGGCTTGGCAAACTTGAGTGCTCGCGTTAGGACCAAGGGTCCTTCCCAGTTGAGAAGTGGCCAGTATATACTCATCTACATCAATCAACTATAGGCCATAAAAAGTAGTAAGAAATAAAAGAATCAGTATGCTGAAGGGAAAGCGCTTTCATTTAATTAATGGAAGTCCAAATTACATTGATGAACATAGAAAAGCAGTACAAACAAGGCAAAAAATACAGGGGAAATCCTAGGGGCAGACTAACTAGCAACCTCAGTTTATTCAGAGGTTGACGATTGCTTTCCCTTATCTGCAGCAGCAGAGGCAGCTCCCTCGGACGGAACGACGACTGTTCCCTGAGCCAAAGGGGCACCAATAGGAACAGTCTGGGAGGCAGGGATAACACCTTCAGTGGCTGGGGCAGGAGCTTCGTCCACAATAGGCTTTGGGCCTGGGTCATTCTCATCGAATAGGGGTGAAACAATATCCACCCCAGCGGCCAAAAGAGCCTTGTTCCAGCCCTTCTTAAAGTTTAGACGGCTGATGTAGCCGATCTGAAGATCGACATCTTCGTACGCCGAAGCCCAACCAGTATTATATGAGCTCTCCTCCATTGTCTTCACCTTCTCAGCTAACACCTTGTTCTCTTCCACCATAGCAAGCTTGCTCAAGTAAATTAAGTCATAGGCCTGCTGCAGCTCGTTCAGACCTTTAACCACTTCTTCCCTCGCTCGATTGGCTTCGACAAGGGTGAGATCAGAGGACTTTCGAGCACTATCAGCGGTCTTCAAGTTGGCCTTGAGCTCGGTACTCTTACTCTTTAGAGCAACATTCTGTTTCTCCAACTCATCATTCTTATTTACCAGCTCGTCATGATAACTATAGAGAACAGCAAATTCAGTCACAAACTGTAAGTAAAGGGAGAACATTAGAAGGAAGTAGTGAACAGAGTATTACAAGTATTAAAGAGCAGAAACAGACTTACCAAGGCTAGCCTCTGACTCACTTGCAGGGCTAACTGGTCAGTCCCCATTGCCTTTTATCGATCAGCGGGCAAAACTGCTCTCTCGAGCAGTGAAGGAGCCAGTTGGGGAGAAGTGGCAACCGAGGCCCCCTCTGGCAATGCGGACATAAGGACTAAAGCTTTCGCGGCCTTTGTCTTTTCTTCTATTCTCCTCTTCTCCTCCTCTCTCTCCTTCTCCCTCTCAGCTCTCTTCTTCTCATCCACCTTTTTTCTCTCTTCATCCCTCTTCCTCTCCTATTCTTTCTTTCTCTTTCTCTCTCTCTCAACTGTTCTTCCTCTTTTCTCTTTTTCTCCTACTCATGAGCAGCAGACTGAGAACTAGTAACAACAGTCCCATGGCCGGACTTCTACTTTTTTGACCGTTGAGCGAGGAGCACATCATCTTCATTATCATCATCACGGATCAAATTCCTCCTAGGGGAGCTATTTCCTTGCCAGAACTACTGGATATACTCAAAGACTCTTGAGCCTCAAAAGCCCCTTTCGAACTTGAGGACCCTTCACCACTGGAGCTTGCCTCGCTGGTGTCACCTTCAGCAGCACTCTATTATCACCCTCGCTACCCTCACCAGAACTTCTCTCTTCCTCGTCTAAATAAAGCTGATCTACAGCATCTTCTTCAGTAATATCAAGCTCGAGGATACTGTCCACAGGTCATGCGATGAAACTAGAACCAATATTCTTGTACTCTAGAAGGAAAGAAGTTGACCGAGGGTGTTCACCGTCAGCCAAAGGTTCTCTGATGTTCCAAGCTTTGATCAGCTCAGCTCCACGAACCTCACTAAGGGCAGGTTCCCAATTCTTTGTCTTCGCTGAAAAGAAGAGAGAAGAATATCAGAGAAATCATACATTAACAAGAAGATCAAAGGAGCAGAACAAAAATTAATTCTACCTATAAACTCCTACCCATAAAAGGGGACCATGAACCTGTCAGTCCCCGACCCCTCAGTATGTGGAGAAAATTGCCAATTTCTAGCGAGAAAACCCTCTTGCTAGTAGTCCTTGTGGGAATCAGGTAAGTTCACTACCAATACCCTGTCAGGACTCCTGGCCTTGAGGTAAAGAAGACCAGAGCTCGTTCGCGAGAATGAGTAACAGAAGCATATTTCAGCAAGCCCTAGGTTGGTACCATAGAGTTGGTTTATTCTATGAACACCATTAACTATCTTCCAGACATTGGGCGAGCACTGTATAAGAACGATATTGAAATAACCAAAGAAATGTAAAAACAAATTGCTGGGAGGAAAAGTAAGACCCCCTTGGGACAGCAGCAGGACGCGAATCCAATGAGCGTCCTCTAGCTCTCTAACATTCTTAGGGACAGAGACGCACTCAATCTCTACCCAGTCTGGGATATTATAAAATTTCCTAAACTCAGGCACTGATCTATTACCTATCTTCGTCATTTATAAACCCTAATTGCAAATTCGAAGAAAGCTTAACAGAAAAAGCACAGAGGAAAAGCAAAGGGGACTTACGAGATGAAAGTTTGGCTTGGATAACGCAAGATCACAAGCCGAGACGACGAAGGGGATTGAAAGCAAAGAAAATGAGGACCTGGAGAGGAGGGCGCAACAGCTAAAACTTGAAGAAGAAGAGAAAGCGTGAGGAGGTTTGAAACGACGGTGTGAGAATGGTTCTCCAAATGTCTTTTAAAACATCTCCAATCATATGGCACAAGACTCGAAGCAGGCTGCAGCCAAAATCAAGTTAACTTCAATCTTGGGAAGAGTTACACAATTTACAAGAAAGCCATTATGACAAATCATTTAAATTTATTGAGCACAAAATATGGCCCAACAACTTTAGGGGTAATTGTGGGTACATCATTTTGTCATCACGGGCCCAGGCGAGTAGCCCAGCAGAAGCGGCCCAAAGCCCGAGCTCCTTCCACCTCAACTGAATTCGATTGAGACTTAGTCTACTCCTAAAATCTCATAAGGAGATATTCTAGGAGCAGAATATGGACGTGGGGGAGTCCAACACCCCCACTCCCCAAGAACGGATATGTATATAACAAACCCTAAGCCTAGGGTAAAAGGCATGTATTGTATTCTAAAAAAGACATTCCTCGGAGTACATAGAAATAATACTGATTGCACCACCGTGGACGTAGGTATTCTTGTTGAACCACGTACATACTGTGTTGTGTGATTGGCATTCATCATCTTCTTTATTTGCTTGAGTGATTGCGCTTTTCTTATTTATTTGTGTTGAACATAATTGTCACCACAAAAACTAAGATTAGTTTTTGTGTGTGTGCACGCACGTGTGTGTAAAATTACTGTTAAACTTCTTAAAATATCATATTAAAGAACAATTTATGAAAATAGATTTCCATTAATTTCTTCAGAGATTCAATCCAATAGAAAAACACTACATACTTGTATGTGTTGTGCATTGTGTCATCTATGAATTGTGTTAATCGTGTCGTGCATTATATGTCATCTATGAATTGTGTTAATCGCGTCGAGCATTGTGTGATGTCAGACCAAAACTTAACTTTCCACTCCTACTCATGACTACGTATTGTAATAATCAAACTCGCATGTTTAAAAAACTACTACAATGCTAATAGTTAGCGTCCAAAAAATGCATCCTCAAATAGGCACAACCATGCGAATGAGCGAAGGTTGAAGAAAGAATATGTAAATTCCTATGGTCCACTGAAGTTTTCACTGCAATAGAGATATTAATTACTGCAATACAGTGGATCCGAACCATGAAGATACTGAGGGTACCATATATTCTAGTGAATCTCTATAGGTAGCTTAAAAGCTGGTCGAGCTCGGAACAATAAGGAGCAGAAGACGCCTATGCCTAAGAATATTCAACCACACAATTTCCATCAAATGTCAAAGTGAGAGAATACACCCATGCTGTGGTAAAATATAGTTCAATAACAGTTATAATATCAGTTGTCTAGTTATTGAATATTATTAAATATCATTTATTGAATAATATCAACTATACAGTTGATATTAATTGATATTAGGGGTTATTGAATATCAATAGTATAGTTATTGAATAATATCAGTTATTGAATATCAACTATCAGCTGTATAGTTATTGAATAATATCAATTCAAATTGAATATTATTGAATATCAGTTATAAACAACTTCAATTTGAACTATCAGCTTATATTATTCAGTGCTAATATCAATTTGAACTATGTAATGAAATAAAAAATAAACAACTGAACAGAGATGTATGAACTGTTCAATAATGAAAGAACAAAGAATGGACCTCTTAGCTACACTTTAAACAACTAAAATCGTAAATACTCCATCCCATAGATGCTAACTGTAAAACACCACCAAAAAGGTCAAAAGAAATTAGATGACACATTTTGAAAGTAAATAGAAGTAAAATCAAAATAGAACCAAATAAAATGATACCAGTGTATAAACTAACCTTGTAAATAGTAGCTTCAAAATCTCCACCCAAACCATTTGAAACCTAAAAACATAAACTAAAATCGTAAACCTAAAATCGATTAAACCTAAAATCTACAAAAGAAAACATAAAGACCAAAATAAATACATTGGGAACCGGATAGTGAGAGGTATCAACAATGATAAAGCCATAAAATTACATTTGAACCTTCAAATTCAAAATCAATAAGCGTATTTTGCAGTGGCGTGACAGTGGCGAAATGTGGGAGGCAGCGACGTGTGAGCTGAAGGGGACTTGTGTTGTAGGGAGGGTTTGTGAATCGGGAGAGATGAGAGAGAGTTTTGTGTGTTGGGTGTCTTTTGTGTGGTCGTAGAGTGTGAGAGAGATTTTAAAGGTATCTTTACTAATCCACCCTCATTTTTTGAATTTTGAAGAAAAGGTAAAACAAAGTAGAGTGAGAAAATAGGGGGAATCCAAAATTGAAGGGGCAAAAGAGGAAATGCAGGAAAAAATGCATTCGATGACATCATAGTTTCAACTTGTGACATACATAAGTTTTATACTTTCTTATATATATATCCAAAATCGAGGTTAACCAATATATGAGCATAAAAGTAGGAAATAACGGAAACAAAAGTGCTAGAATGCATAAAAATAACGGGTGCAAATAGACATTATTCGTGATGTATCACCACCCCTGTAAATATTATAATGACCCTATTTGTGGGGGACATGATTTTTAGATGCTTAAACCTCCACCAAATTTATTAAAGAACATTTAATAAAATATACCTCCCCACTTGTGGTTGGACGGAAGCAGTTTTGCTGAACCACATACAACTATGTGTTTTCTTTATGTGTTTGGATATTCTTTTTTTTTTTGCTTATGTGACTAGATAATCTACATTCGTAAGTTTTGTGCACTTACGTTACTAATTCATGAGAAATAATAGTGTGGTGTAACTTATTAAGGTAGACTTTCATACACTATTGTAAACCTATTTTATATTGTGTATACTCTCACATAATATTATGTTGCATTTTCATATTTAAAAAACCCTAATTTAAAATAATTATTTTCATACTATCATATAAACACAATTATAAAGTTATATCACAATTTCAAAGTTATTTTCATACTATGGTGCAAAGTAACTTCCATTACGCTACACACACACAAACACACACATACACAGCTTGTGTGTGTGTGTTTGTGCGTGTGTGTGTGTGTGTGTGTGTGACAGTATATGTATACTCATTTAACCCCTGCTTATTTGATTGTCTTGATTTCATTGATCAAAATACACTTTGAGTCATAGTCCTTGAAGTCATTCTAGCAA